>OY720335.1:25444915-25946913 GCA_963082935.1 Malus x robusta
TCTGAATCACAAGCTTCTGGAAACCTTCCTCAAGCTTCTGAAACCCTTCCTCCGGCCTCTGGAAACCTTCCTCAAGCTTCTGAAATCCTTCCTCGAGCTTCTGAAAACCTCCCTCAAGCTTCTGAAAGCTTTCCCCAAGAATCAAAATCCCTTGACCCCTTTGTGGGTTCCACGGTGGATCTTTCTGCCCATTCTGCCCACATAGGCACAGTATTTGGATCTGTAGTGGACTCAATGAATGAAAAATCAAACCATAGTGTGACTGGGTCTGCATCCATGTCCTCCAACTGGTTTCAAGATGATCTGTTGGGCGTTTCCAACTCTGGGTTTTCTTGAGGGCCTGAACGGTTGGAAATCCTTGCTGAGGTGAGGGGTGGAATAGCTGAAAATGTGAATAACTCTATTCCTGATGGCGTCGATTGGGTTCAAGACAACCAATTGCAGATCATTAGCAACAAGGATCTTGATAGTAAGACTACTTTGGAGAATGATGATTCGTTTGATGCTTGGAATGATTTCGCAAGCTCGAGTAATGCACCAAATATTGTGGATAGTTCTGTTAAACAAAGTGGTGTGGATTGGGTTCAAGACAACCAATTGCAGACCAATAGCAACAAGGCTCTTGATAATAAGACTACTGACGCGGATGGTGATTCATTTGATGCTTGGAATGATTTTGCTAGCTCGAAGAATGCATCAAATCTTGCAGATAATTCTGTAAAACAAGGTATTAATCAGACGACATCTGTTGACCATACTTCAGAAACAAATTTGTTCGGCACTAGCAGCTCCAGTGACTTGGATTTTGGTATTTGCAACCAGATTTATCAGCAGGAGCATTGAACAGTTCCAACAGTTCAACTGTAGTGGATAGAGTGCACCTAGAGCCTTCAGTATTAGACAGGTGCGTATATAAGCCAGCATTTATCGGTGCTGTTATAGCTGCAGAATCCTGTTTCGAATCACCGTGGAATGCTAATTTGCCGTTTTCAATAATGTAATACGTGAAGCTTCATGGAAACTGCTTGTGCTCGTTCTTTAAAGAACCTATGTTAACTCCTTTTTCTGTTGCGTGTGTAGGTTGGCTGATGCAAGCACTAACGATGGAAAAAAATCTGAAGATGTGGTGGAGGGCGGAGATGTTTCCAGCGTAAGAGCAGGGTCAAAATCTGACGATGTGGAGAGAATAATGTCAGAGATGCATGATCTCTCGTTTATGCTCGAAAGCACTCTTTCAATCCCTCCCCAGTAAGACGGATTACATCCGCCCTCTAAAGATTGAGAAGTAATTTATTTGTGTTCTTATCATGCAATGTTTGTTGTGCATCATGTAATTCTAGTTTTATATGTTCCATTTGTTCACAATTTTGTATTTTATTCTTTATAATCTTATGTAGAAATCAAAGAAATATACTGGAAGTTTTTTTCTACACGGCGATCAGAATGACTGTGATCGGACGGTATGTGTATTTTAACCAGAAGGCAGCAAGTGCAGAAAGAATTGATGAAGAACATGAAATTTTACACACAAAAAAAACAGAGTTGGGAAGGCGGGGTCTGTAGGACAACCATGTGACCACTCCAAGCATCACAAGGCTGTTAGTCACGCTCTGATCGCACGTTCATGGTTCAAGTAAGGTATGAATTATGAGTACGGAAATG
This sequence comes from Malus x robusta, assembly GCA_963082935.1. Lineage (NCBI taxonomy): Eukaryota > Viridiplantae > Streptophyta > Magnoliopsida > Rosales > Rosaceae > Malus > Malus x robusta. The sequence continues at coordinate 25,446,578 of OY720335.1, forward strand.
ACTATCTGCTAAGGTTTTGCCTTCAATTCAACCACATTGAAGCAACTACTATAAAAAAATCAAGGATTCCAATTCAGAAAGAGTACCTATTGAGAAAGGAGAAAGCTGTTGATAAGGGAGGAGGATTCTCTACCCTCCTAATCTCTTTACCCTTTCATGCCCTCCTATTTGAACGGTCACGGTTAAGACACGTCAACATCTTATTTTGAATTTTTTTTTATAGAGATAATAAGATAAAAAACAATGTGTGAGAGGAGGGCACGGAAGGGGATGAGAATAGGAGGGTAGAGAATCCTTCTCTGTTGATAAAGCTGTAAGGAAGTTATGGTGGGTTTGGAAGCAGAGGAAATGAGAAGTAGAGCTTGGGAACTTGCAGAGCAGGCAAAGAGGGCTATTGAGAATTTCAATCTAGAAGAATAATTTGAGTTCTCCTTCGGCTGAAAGTTAAAACATAAAGGTCCATATTATTTCTTAGAAATGAACCGAAAAAAAAAAAAAAACAGAGGTTAACTATTAAGTCCCTTTTTTATAAAAAAAAAAAAAAAAAAATTATTAAGTACTATTGAGAAGCAACCTAATAGTGCACCGGACGACTGAGTAGGAGGTCTTATTATCATAAAAAACTGTCTCAAGGGTAGCATAACCCCTTGCATATCTGAATGATGCAGTGCCTGAAACCACTGAGATCTCTTTAACCCTCTCAAACTGGCGGCTGGTGCCTTGTTTGTAGCTCAAGGCTGCTGCCATCGTACTGCCCATTGGTGAATGCAAGTGACACTGACACATGCACATTGGAGCCTGACAAGGACGAGGCCACTAGATTGCCTTGAGCTCGACCGACTTGGGTCGATCTCTTATCGGGAGTTTCGGTGATGGAATCGTCAATGGCGAAAATGGTGCCAAATGAGGTGAAAGACTCAGGCTTGCAAGTAAAACACTATGGTTCTGAACGCTAGAATTATTGTGGACATGTGGCCTGTGCTTCTTGTTTTGGGAACACGACTCTTTTCCGACCAAACGATATAACAAGAGATTCAGAACATTAACTCAAGTGAAATAATTTATATAATTGAGTGAGGGCATAATTCATAGTCTCCATGTTTACTGACTGCATCAATTAGTTAGAATGACGTGACAATATCCGGTCAATAGATGATGATTTGTAACCGAGTAATGCTACATTTACTATCTAAGTGTACCATCAATTGTAATCAATTGTAACATCTCTCTAATAGAGATGGAGCCCAACAACACATGCGGGTTTCATCTGTTTGAGTAAATGTGGAAATTTAGAGAATAATCGGAATGATGACTTTGAGGTACGACTTAAATCGTTTCCTTAAAGTGTTATTTACCCCCACTCAAATGAGTTTGCTAAAGGGTTATTGGCAAATCAGTTCTAGGATACAACAAAGTATGAAATATTTAATTAGCAAAACCGAATTATATTCCCTTAGAAATAACTAGAAAGAAATTGTATGAATATGATGGAGAGAGTAGAGAGCAAGGAATGTACAAATAAATTTCTGAAAATCGTGTGTGAAACATTATGCCACAATAGGTATTTATAGGCATTAACGCACTCGTTCATCGAGTCATTTCATTTTAGTTGAAGATGTACAACCCTTCTTAATAGTGTTGACCCAAAAGACATGTTTTCTATTTATAAATTTTCAGAAAATAATTTTGACTTATTACATCTTTTAATTTTACTCATATAATTTGAGTAAGCATCGTGTCTTTTAACCAAAGTTGTAGTTCAACCAAAAGATACAAGATTGAATTAAATCCAACCTTTTGCTACCATCATTTTCGTACACACATGCTGGACAATGCAGCACCGATATATATATATATATATATATATATATATATATATATATATATATATATATAATATAGTATGTCATATGTTGCAATGCTTTACTCGAACTCGAAGAGAAGCGACGGTTGGACAAATACCCAACTTTTCAGCCAACAAATATATGAATATATTCTTGAAATATTCAACATCATCTCCATGAAAGAGATGGTATTAGAAGGTAATATGTGTATAACCATACATTGTTGATAAGCCTTCCATAGTTTGTTTACTTAGTCGACTTCTATATATGACCCTCAATTCATCAATCACAAACGCAAACCATCACCCTAATACTTTACTTCCTCCATCTTCATTTCTAAATCCCAATCATGGGTAGCCAAAACCGTGAGTTCCACGTCTTCTTGTTCCCTTTCATGAGTCACGGCCACATGATACCGATCTCAGATATGGCCAAGCTATTCGCAGCGCAAGGAGTGAAGACAACCATAGTCACAACTCCTCTCAACGCTTCAACATTCTACAAAGCCACTCAATCAAGCAAAACCAATTCCGGCAGCGTCAAAGTCGAAATCAAAACCATCAAGTTCCCTTCAGAAGCCGGTCTACCAGATGGTTGTGAGATTCTCGACTCACTCGCTTCACCAGAATTATCCACCAATTTCCTCAAAGCAACAAGCTTGCTCCAAGAACCGCTTGAGCAGCTTCTGCTCGACCAAAACCCTAGTTTCCTTTTGGCTGACATATGTTTTCCATGGGCAACTGATGCAGCTGCAAAGTTTGATATTCCGAGGTTGGTTTTTCATGGCACTAGTTTCTTCGCCTTGGCTGCCTCATATAATATGAGCAAGTATGAGCCTTTCAAGAACAGTTTGTCCGATTCGGAACCTTTCGTGATTCCGAATTTTCCTGGTGAGATTACGATGACAAGAGCCCAAGTGCCTGCTTTTGACAAGGAAAATATTGAAAACGACGTGACCCGGATGCTCAAACGGGCCAAGGAATCTGAGCAGACGAGCTATGGAATTGTTGTGAACAGTTTCTATGAGCTCGAACCAGTTTATGCAGATTATTACAGAAACGTTTTGGGGAGGAAGGCTTGGCATATAGGCCCTGTTTCTCTGTGCAATAGAAGCAATGAAGAAAAAGCATTTAGAGGAAAAGCATCTTCCATCAACGAGCACGATTGCTTGAAGTGGCTTGGTTCAAAAGAACCCAATTCGGTGGTTTATGTGTGTTTTGGAAGCATGGCTAAATTCAATGCCTCTCAGCTTAAGAAGATTGCAATGGGGCTTCAGGCTTCTGGGCAGGACTTCATTTGGGTAGTGAGGAGAGGAAAACATGATGACATGGAGAAAGAGGATTGGCTGCCAGAAGGATTTGAGCATAAAATGGAAGGGAAAGGACTAATAATAAGAGGGTGGGCCCCGCAGCTTCTGATTCTTAATCATAGGGCTGTTGGCGGGTTTGTAACTCACTGTGGGTGGAACTCGACGTTGGAAGGCATTGCGGCTGGGTTGCCGATGGTGACGTGGCCGGTGTCGGCTGAGCAGTTTTACAACGAGAAGCTGGTGACCCAAGTGCTGAAAATAGGTGTTGGAGTGGGTGCTCAGAAATGGGTTAGTCTTGTTGGGGATTTCGTTAAGAAGAAAGCTGTTGATAAAGCTGTAAGGAGGATTATGGTGGGTGAGGAAGCAGAGGAAATGAGAAGTAGAGCTTGGGAACTTGCAGATCAGGCAAAGAGGGCTATTGAGAAAGGAGGATCATCAGATTCTGATTTGAATGCCCTAATTGAAGAGTTGAAATCCCGTGGTTAAAATGTTGGAGCACACATTTGGATGAGGCTTTACTTGCTGAATATTTTAGATGCATTTTTAGCCAAATTGGTCTCTCAAACTGGCATAAGTTCTTAGTTTGGTCCATAGCAATAAAAATCAATAGATGTAGTCCCTATGTTTGACTTTCCACCACCAATGTGATCCTTCTGTTATGTTTATGTCATAACTTTGTTGTTTGCTGATTTGGCATATATATGGGATTAAAAACCAAAATAATGTGGTGCCACATGAATTATACAAAATAATTCATTCTTTTAAACTATATAAGAAAGTGTAGTCAAACTCGGATTAGAGAGGATTTTGAAGGATTTTTAGAATCTATGAAAATCTAAGTATAGTCAATCGAGATTTTAATAATCATTTTTAATCCATCCAAATTTAGGTGTATTAAAAAACTAAAGATTTTGTAGGATTTCATTAAGTTATGGATTTTGTGAGATTTGAGAGCAAAAAGTATATATAACCAAGACCAAATACAATCTTACCTCACTCCTTAGGATTTCAAATCCATGGACCTCTTTGAATGGCTGACTGTCTCTTCCTCTCACTACCTGCCAGCCACTTTGTTTGCTTTATCTTCTTCCTTCATTTCTACAATTTTTTTCTTTAATTTTCGTATATGGAAAAATTATGTTGGGTTGCATCATTTCTCATATGTAGAGCGTTGTTGGGTCACAATTTTCACATCTTAAATTTTTTTTTTCACGCACCAATCACTTCTTGTGATTTGTCCTGTTTTCCCCTTACTCTTGAGTTTTTTTTCTTTTTCTAATCACCAGACCCTCTGCTGATTGTTGTCGTTTCTTCGAATTTACTAACTATGCACATATCTATTGAAATTATTTCGATTTTTGATTCATATGTTTACTAATTCATATGGATTCAATTAGATACTAGAGTGTGATTGGGACAGTTATTTAATCCAATTCTCAACTCTTTGTTCCCTCAACACGATTTATGAGATTCATATCCGTCAATTATTGAAAATAAAATAAGTCAAGAGTAAAAAAAAAAAAATTATTCTCTTCTCCCTCCATTTTGGTTTTGGCAAGATGATCAAGAGTATATTTCTCTTGAGTTCAGTTTAGGTTAAGATCCGTCGTCTAAATTTACGTTAGATGTATCCAAACTTACTTAAATTGAAGACTCGTTTGATGTGTTTTTAAAATGATTAAAAGTGCTTTTAGTGAAATTGATTTTGAGTTCCAAAAAAACTTTTGATGCTCAAGATTTTACTTAAGTTTTGATTAACGTGCTTATTTTCTATTGATGACGCATTATTTGGTTTATAAATTTGGTCTACCTAGTATTACCTCGAAATATCTAATAATGAAGGACATTGGATAGCATATTTGCATAAATATTTTATGGTAAAAAATTGTTTACTACCCTCAAGTTTCGTGATTTTCAACATTTAGTGCATCAAGTTTTTTACGTCTCAGAGTCATACCTAAAGTGTAAATTTTGGAACAGTCTCATACATCCGTTAGTCAAACTGTTAAGTCTCCAGTTAACTGTGATGTGGCGCCCATGTGGCCAATGACTGGGCGCCACGTAGGTCGCCACGTGTGTCCACGTGTTTTTTTTAAAGAGAGGGGTTTCAGTGAAAAAAAAGAAATTCCCGTCAAAATGTTTTTTCCCACAACCATGCACCTTACACTTTTTTCCCGCAAAAAAATTTTGAAAAAAAAAATCAAGCTTCCTAGGAAAAATACCACAACTTTCTATTCCAAATTTGCAAATTCAATTCCAAACAAACTTTGAATTCTAAATATGCAAATTCATCATTTAAACTACCAACAAAGTTGAATTCTCAACAGCTTTCAATTCACAACAAAGTTCAATATACACCATCCAATTCACACTAATGGGTCAAGGTGTTCTTCCAAAAACACTAAAGACTTGTCCAAAAAACTGTACAAAACACTAATGGGTCAACTTTAACAACTAATTGAACTCTGTCCAAAACACTAAATATCTATCGAAAAGTTGTTTAAAAAAAAAACTAAGGGCATATTCAACTATAAAAAAAATGAACCCTTAAACAACCTAAAGCATTAAAGCAGCATCATGGAACATTCCTCCTCCTTTTCTGACCTCTTGTAGTAGACTTTGAAGTGGTTTGAGAGGCTTGAGTTGGCTGAGATGAAGGTTGTGGGGCTTCTTGAGTGCATGGCTGAGATGACTGAGAGGGTTGTGATGCCTTAGAGGTTGAGGCCTAAGTAATGAACCCAAATAACAAATTCACTTAAGAAATGAAAAATCAACAAAAAATATCAAAATTATACCTCATTTTTCTTGCTTTTTCTTCATTTTCTAGCAGCTGGAGGATGATGAGTGATAGGGCATCTGGCATTGTTGTGTCCCGAGGCTTTGCAAACACTAAATTTCACACTTTTTTGCCCTCTCTTGCTTAACTTGAATTCATTTTCATCACCCTCCCTATGTCTCCTCTTTTTTGGTCTCCCCGATTGCCTTTTAAAAGTTGGAGGAAGAATGCATTTGTTTTTAGATAGCTCCCAAAATTTCATGCCTTGGACAGGTTGAATCAAGTTTTCGTAAGCTTCAAAGTACTTCTCCTTTTTGTGCCAAGAGGAAACAAATTCCTCAGGTTGTCTCCTTGCATAATAGATGGCCGAGCAACCATGTATGCAAGGAAAGCCTGTCAAATCTCATATTCTGCATGAGCAAGTGCACCCATTCAAATCCACCACAAATACATTGCCTTTGCCTTCATCCACTTCAAATTTTTCTACTCCAGACCATGTAGCTACAGTGTGTGAGCTTTTCAGTTTGTACTCCTCCAACTTCTTCTGGATTTTTGGGCAAATAGGTCTTTTATCCTTCCTCATTGCATCTTTTCTCAACCATATCATCTTCATCAATAAAACTCTTATAGTTTCCAGCATGGTAATAATAGGCTTGTCCTTAGACCTTAGGATAAAAGAATTGAAGCTCTCACATAGGCTGTTTAACAGAATGTCACACTGAGTGTGTGTCTCAAAGTGTAACCTACTCCAATGCAAGGCTAGTCTCTTCTCCAACCATTTATAAGTTTTTTTCATTCAGCCTATTCGCCTCAGAAAAATCAGCGATGGTTGTTGCCTTGGCAACATTCCACAAGGCATCATTTAGTCATTTCCCTTTAAACCCATCTGCCTTGTAGTTAGTGTATAAGTGCCTAACACAGAACCGATGATTACAATTAGGCAGCACTTTCTCAAAAGCTGGTATTAAACCCTTTTGTTTGTCAGAAATGAAAGTCCAAGCACGCTGGTTCACAATTCCCAAGTCAGCAGCTAGCAGTTCCAGAAACCAAACCCAACTGTCATTGTTCTCGAGCTCTACTATAACATATGCAATAACCCAAGTTTGGTTATTTGCATCCATTCCCACTGCAGACAGTAACTGGTCCTTGAACATTCCCTTTAAGTGACAACCATCCAACCCTATAAGCTGCCTACATCCATTCTTAAATCCATTTTTGCAAGCCCCCAAACAAATATAAATCCTCTGAAATATCACATGAGCATCATCATAGGGCAACACCTTCATTTGAACTGTACTACCTGGGTTTATCCTCCTAAGCTCATCATAGTACTCCCACAACTTTGTGTACTAGTCCAAGTTACTCCCCTCAAGGATTTTCAAACACTATGATCTCACTCTGTAGGCTGTCTTGATGAGGATCTTAACCATTCTTTCCTCTTTCACTGTTTCCACAAATGTAGTGATGGGCATGCTTGGGTTGAGTCTAAACTTGTCCACATACCTCTTCACAAGCCATGCCACTTTGCAGTTAGGACTTTCCTTCCAAATCCTCGGACATTCATGTTTCCTAACATAGGTTTTCACTTGGATTGAATCTTCATTGTACATCCTGGAAGCATACAATCTCCATGGACAGTTTTTCTCACACCTTTCACTAATCTTCCATTTCTCATTCCTTTTTAGCTTAATAAAAAGTGCACCAAGCTTAATAGAGTGAGACCACACTGCCTCTCTCAACTGTGCAATATCTCTGAACTTTCATCCCTTTTCAAACTTTGGATCATCCTCGTCGGCTTCTTCATTAAACTCAGGGTAGATGACCTTCTCATCACATTCTGAACCTGAATCGTCAACACTGTGCAGGCCATCTGAGTCTTGTCTCTCATCATCAAAGGGAACGTCTTCTACATTCCTTGCATCAATAACATCTTCTGGATGTTGGTTCCCAACCCCTTCACCCCTTTCAGTAACCTCTTCACCCCTTTCAACATCTCCAACGACACTTTCTACAGTCGTATCATCTACTGCACGATGATCATCATCCTCCAAACTGTGGTCACTATCCACAAACTCACTATCTGTAGTGTCATCCTCTGCATTTACTGCCATAATAAATGCATATTTGTTAAAAACTAAACTTTGCAAAAATAATTGAATACTGAAATTAAAATTGTAAAAATAAATGTTTCAAAATTTTTACCTTCATTAGCTTCTACTTTGGTCCCTTCATTAACTTCTTCAGCTTCATGACCTTCTTCAGTTTCATCACCTTCTTCAGTTTCATCACCTTCATCATCAGCATTAAGAGGACCATCTTCAGCCTTATCTCCACTTCCTTGTCCTCCCTCAGTTGCTTCAGCCTCATGTTCATCATCACCATTGTAGGCTATGTCATTCAAAAGACATAGCCTTTTTTCTAAGCCATCCACACCCTCTTTTGCTCTACCCTTCTTCAGTTTTGATCCACTTCCCTTTGTAATCGAAATTGCCACCCTCGATTCCTCAATATCTTCTATAATGACACCTTTTTTTTAATATGGCACTCTCATATGGATTCATCAAAAGCTTATGTTTCAAGGTAGCTTCTTTCAGACTTAGATGTTCTAGGTACATTTCTATTTCCCTAACCCCTGGAACATACTTGCACATTTCACCCACATCTTGGTCTCGTTCAATAAGCCTTAATCCTTCACAATAAGACATCCTAAGAATCCTATAGTGATACAACATAAACCCATAATATCCTAACTCCTTAACCATTTCATCAATATCGAAAAAAGACATGAAGTCTTTGTCTACGTAATCAAACCAAGCCTCAAACCTTCCCGTATATGCACTTTCAGACCACTTCCTACCGTGGTTAATTTTAAGGCTAAATAATTCGGGCATGCCTGCAAAGTCAAGGAGAAAGGTGAAAACAACATAAAATCTTGGAGGCACATGGGGAAAAAGGTGAAAACACTAGTAGGACCATGAGGAAAAAAAGTGAAAACAAAACCATGGGGACCATGAATACAGGTCCACTTTTTTTCCTAAAACCTTAGAAAAAAAGGTGAAAACAAAACCAATAGGGACTACGATTGAAGACAAAAAATTGAAAAATTGAAAGCAAAACCACAGGGACCACGATTGAAAACAAAACCAATGGAACTCACAGATCCCTAATCTCTAAAATTCAAAATTGAAAAATCGAAAGAGGTAGGTTACTTACGATAAAGAGGTGTTTCACCCATTTCAATCCTTCTTTTATCCCACCCCATCAGCAACGATGGCTTCACGACAATCTTTCCCAAAAACGTGTGCACAACGTACGACGGCGTGTGAGGTTGAGCGACGGCGAGGTCGAGTGACGGCCCGTGGGTAGGGTTTCGGACCGAGATGGGGGGTCGCAATTTTCTAGGGAGTGAAAAGTGGTTTCACTTTTCACTTTTTCTGGGTGAGATGGGGGGTCGCGATTTTTGAATTTTGAGGTGTAGTGACGGCGTGCGAGGTGGAGTAGATGGAGAGGTGGAGCGATGGCGAGGTCGAGTGACGGCCCGTGGGTAGGGTTTCAGACGGAGATGGGGGGTCGCGATTTTCTGAGGGAGTGAAAAGTGGTTTCACTTTTCACTTTTTCACTCTTCTGGGTAAGATGAGGGGTTGCGATTTTTTATGTTTGATTTTTGAATTTCTTTTTTTTTTTTCACTAAAACCCCTCTCTTAAAAATAAAACATGTGGACACACGTGGCGCCCAGTCATTGGCCACATGGGCGCCACGTTACAGTTAACTGGAGACTTAACAGTTTGACCAACGGATGTATGAGACTATCCCAAAATTTACACTTTAGGTATGACTCTGAGACAAAAAAAACTTTATGTAGTAAATGTTGAAAACCGTGAAACTTGAGGGTAGTAAACAGTCTTTTACCCATATTTTATTGGTTTTGGCAACTATTACATTTAGGTAAGAAACTTTCTTTTTGGGTAAATCTCAGTTTACTACCGTCAAATTTCGTGGTTTTCAACATTTAGTACATGAATATTTTTTCGTCCCAAAGTTATACCTAAAGTGTTAATTCTAGGATAATCTCATACATCCGTTAGTCTGGCTATTAAATATCTCGTTAAATGATGACGTGGCACCTATGTGGACAATGACAGGGCGCTACATGTCATTAAAGGTCCACGTGGAAATTAAAAATTAAAAATTTAGAATGGGAACAATTAAAAGTGAAAACCACTTTTCACTCGAAGCTCACACGCCTAGAAATCTTGATCCCTCATCTTCGTCTGAAACCCTACCAACTCGTTGTCGCTCAACCTCACCGTCGACCCAACTCATTGTCGATCACATGCCGGCGTACATTGCACACCCCTTTGCACATCAAAGAAGGGGCACCGTTTCTGGGCAAGGTTGTCATAAAGCCATTGCTGGCGATTCGGTGGCAAAAAAGGAGGATTGAAGTAACTGAAACACCAGTTTATTGTAAGTAATCTATCTTTTTCGAAGTGTAGATAATATAGGTTTAGGTTTTCGGATTTTTTCAATTTTTCAATTTTGGGATTTGTGAGTTCCAATCCCATTTTTTTTCTATGGTTTATGGAATTGTGTTTTGTAGTGGGTTTCCTGCATTGTTAATTGTTTTCAATGTGCATGTGGTTTTGTCTTCATTCATGGTCTCAATTGTAGCCTTTAAAAAACCTTGTATTCATGGCCCCCATAGTTTTGTTTTCACCTTTTGTCCTCATGGTCCTACAAGTTAGTGTTTTGGGTTAACTTTTTGGGTTTTAAAACCTTTTTCCTTGACTTTGCAGGCATGCTTGAATTATTTACCCTTAAAATTAACCATAATGGGAAGTGGTCCGAAAATACATATATGGGAGGGTTTGGGGCTTGGTTTGATTACGTAGACAAAGACTTCATGTCTTTTTTTCGAGATTGATGAAATGGTTAAGGAATTAAGATATGACAGGTTTATCTTGTATCACTATAGGATTCCTAGGATGTCTTATAAGGAGGGATTAAGGCTTATTGAATGGGACAAAGATGTGGGTAAAATGTGCGAGTATGTTCCTGGGACTAGGGAAATAGAAATGTACCTAGAATATCTAAGTCTGAAGCAAGCTACCATGAAACATAAACTTTTGATGAATCTAGATGAGGGTGGCATATTAAAAAAATGTGTCACTATAGAAGATATTAAGGAATCGAGGGTGGCAATTTCGATTACAAAGGGAAGTGGATCAAAACTGAAGAAGGGTATAACAAAAAGGGGTGCTGATCACTTAGAAAAATGGCTATGTCTTTTGAATGACATAGCGTACAATGGTGATGATGAACATGAGGCTAAAGCAATTGAGGAAGGACAAGGAAGTGGAGATAAGGCCAAAGATGGTCATTTCAATGCTGATAATGAATGTGATGAATATGATGAAGGTGACGAAGGTGAAGAAGGTCATGAAATTGAAGAAGTTAATGAAGGGGTTGAACTAGAAGCTAATGAAGGTAAAAGTTTTATAACATTTATTTCTGCAATTTTAATTTCAATATTCAATTATTTTTGCAAAGGTTAGGTTTTTAACAAATATGCATTGTTTATGCCAGTAAATGCAGAGGATGACACTACTGATAGTGAGTTTGTGGACAGTGACTATAGTTTGGAAGATGATGATTGTCATGCACTAGATGATACGGTTGTAGACACTATGATTGGAGATGCTGAAAGAGGTGAAGGGGTTGAGAACTAACATCCAGAAGAAGTTATTGATGCAAGGGATATAGAAGACGTTCCCCTTGATGATGAGAAAGAAGACTCAGATGGCCTGCACAATGTTGACAATTTAGGTTCAGAATATGATGAGAAAGTCATCTACCCTGAGTTCAATGAAGAAGCCGACATGGATGATCCAAAGTTTGAAAATGGAATGAAGTTCAGAGATGCTGCACAGTTGAGAAAGACAGTGTGGTCTCACTCCATTAAGCATGATGCACCTTCTATTAAGCTAAAAAGGAATAAGAAATGGAAGATTAGTGCAAAGTGTGGGAAAAACTGTCCAATGAGATTGTATGCTTCCATGATGTACAATGAAGATTCAATGCAAGTGAAAACTTATGTTAGGAAACATGAATGTTTAAGGATTTAGAGGGAAAATCTTAACTACAAAATGACATGGCTTGGGAAGAGGTATGTGGATAAGTTCAGACTCAACCCAAGCATGCCTATCACTACATTTATGGAGACAGTGAATGAGGAAATAATGGTTAAGATCTACCTTAAGACAGCCTACAGAGTGAGATCACAGTGTTTGAAAATCCTTAAGGGGAGTAATGTGGATTAGTACACAAAGTTGTGGGAGTACTATGATGAGCTTAGGAGGATAAACCCTGGTAGTATAGTTAAGATGAAGGTGCTACCCTATGATGATGCTCATGTGATATTTCAGATGATTTATATTTGTTTGGGGGCTTGCAAAAATGGATTTAAGAATGGATGTAGGCAGCTTGTAGGGTTGGATGGTTGTCACTTGAAAGGAGTGTTCAAGGGCCAGTTACTGTCTACAGTGGGAATTGATGCAAATAACCAAACTTGGGTTATTGCATATGCCATAGTAGAGCTCGAGAACAAGGACAATTAGGTTCGATTTCTAGAACTACTAGTTGTTGACTTGGGAATCGTCAACCAACGTGGTTGGACTTTCATTTCTGACAAACAAAAGGGTTTAATACCAGCTTTTGAGAATGTGTTGCCTAATTGTAATCATCGGTTATGTGTTAGTCACTTATACGCCAACTACAAGGTAGATGGGTTTAAAGGGAAATGATTAAAGGATGCCTTGTGGAATGCTGCCAAGTTAACAACCATCGCTGATTTGAGAGAAAGTATGGCTGGGTTGAATAGGCTGAATAGTGAAGCTTTTAAATGGTTAATGAAGAGACCAGCCTTGCATTGGAGTAGGTCACACTTTAAGACACACACTTAGTGTGACATTCTCTTAAACAACCTTTGTGAGAGCTTCAATTTTTTTATCCTGAGGGCTAGGGACAAGCCTATTATTACCATGTTGGAAACTATAAGAGTTTTATTGATGAAGAGGATATGGTTGAGAAGAGATGCAATGAGGAAGGATAAAGGAGCTATCTGCCCAAAAATCCAAAAGAAGTTGGAGGAGTATAAGCTAAAAAGCTCATACACTATAGCTACATAGTCTGGAGGAGAAAATTTTGAAGTGGATGAAGGCAAAGGCAATATATTTAAAAATTTGAAGTGGATGAAGGCAGAGGCAATATATTTGTAGTGCATTTGAATGGGTGCACTTGCTCATGCAGAAGATGGGATTTGACAAGCTTTCCTTGCATACATGTTTGCTCAGCCATCTATTATGTAAGGAGACAGCCTGAGGAATTTGTTTCCTCTTCATACAAGAAGGAGAAGTAGTTTGAAGCTTACGAAAACTTGATTCAACCCATCCAAGGCATGAAATATTGGGAGCCATCTGAAAACACATGCATTCTTCCTCCAACTTTTAAAAGTGTGAAGTGTAGTGTTTGCAAGGGCTCGGGACACAACAAGGCCAAATGCCCAACCACTCATCATCTTCCAGCTGCTAGAAAACGAAGAAAAAGAAAGAAAAATGAGGTATAATTTTGATATTTTTTTTATATTTTTCATTTCTTAAGTGAATTTGTTATTTGTGAAGCGTAATATCTGTGAGTACTAATGTTTTATGGGTTCATTACTTAAACCTCAACATCTAAGGTATCACAACCTTCTCAGTCATCACAACCATGCACTCAGGAAGCTCCACAACCTTCATCTTAGCTAACTCAATCCTCTCAAACCATTTCAAAGTCTACTACTAGAGGTCAGAAAAGGAGGAGGAATGTTTCATGATGCTGCTTCAATGCTTTAGGTTGTTTAAGGGTTCATTTTATTGTAGTTGAATATACCCTTAGTTTTTTTGGAAACAACTTTCAGATAGATCTTTAGTGCTTTGGACAAATCTTTGGTGTTTTTGGTACTCTTATTTTGGTTTAGTACTGTACTTATATTTTGGAAGAAAACCTTGACCCATTAGTTGTTAAAGTTGTGGTATTTTGATACTTTCCTGTGAATTGGAGGGTGTACAACTTGGAATATTGAACTTTGTTGTGAATTGAAAGTTGTTGACAATTGAACTTTGTTGTGAACCCTTGAAACTTTGTTGTTGGTAGTTGGTAGTTTAAAGGATGAATTTGCAGATTTAGAATTGAAAGTTTGTTTAGATTTGAATTTGTAGATTTAGAATAAAAAGTTGTTGTTTTTTCCCTATTTAATTTGATTTTTTTTTATAAAAATTTTGGTAGGAAAAAAGGAAGGCAGTACACAGTTATGCGTGGACCCCTTAATGACATGTGGCACCTAGTCATTGTCCACATGAGTGCTACGTCATCAGTTAATGAGAGACTTAACACCCAGACTAATAGACGTATGAGATTGTCCAAAAATTAACACCTTAGGTTTGACTTTGAGACGAAAAAAAACTCCATGTACCAAATGTTGAAAACCATGAAACTTAAGGGTAGTGAACTAATATTTACCCTTTCTTTTTTGTTCCACCTCTCCTTGTTTATCCAAAGATTTGTCGTTTATTGTTGTAATTGTGATAATTTTGAACCTACCATAGAAAAATTAGTTGCAAAACTCAAAGATTACTTGTTTACCAATTAGTAACACAATTACTGTCAATTAAAAATAATAATAACTGATCACGCCATGATTACATGAAATACGACTGTGATGGTGCATATATGAGTATGTTTCATGTGATAATTTGAATACTAAAATAAATGTATGATGTGTTTATACAATGTTTTAATATTAAGTAATCAAGATGAATAATTGGTGGTAATTTGATTACCTACATTAGGAATCTTTTGATAGCAGTATTTCAAGCTAATTATCTACTTTTAAACGTAATAAAGTGATGCCACATGAATTATACAAAGTAATTAATTCTTTTAAACTATTTAAGTAGGTGTAATCAAATTCGGACTTGAGAAGATTTTAAAAAAACTTTAAAATTCTAGTATAGTCAACTAAAAAATGTTAAAGGATTTTTAGAATCTATGAAAATCTAGGTATAGTCAATCGAGATTTCAATAGTCATTTTCAAAGTCCATCCAAATCTAAGTGTATTAAAAAACTAGAGATTTTGTAAGATTTTATTGAGTTGTGTATTTTGTGGGATTTGAGAGCAAGAAGTATATATAACCAAAACCAAATAAAATCCTACCTCACACCTTAGGATTTCAAATCCATGGACCTCTTTGAATGTCTAAGGGCTAGTTATACTTTTTTAAAAAAACTGTTCCTGCCGTGCTGTAAATTAAAGCAGTTAGTGTTTGGTATTTTTTTATTTATAAAAGTGCTTTTGATAAAAAAAAAAAGCAATGTATGAGTGTTTGGTAAATTCTTATATAAAACTGCTGTGACTATGTCAAATGGTTGAAAAGGATATGATGGTACAAATAATAGGGTGCTTTAGATTTTGGCCCTTACAACTCATTATTTCTAGATAAAAACCCATCTATTTTTAAAGATCTAGTTTAAGCCCAAATTTAAAATTTGCAAACATATGGGAACACTATTGACCTATTAATACAATTTATTTACAATCATGCCACTCATACTTTATGGTCCCTTTTCCAAATTCCTAAATTTATGCAAAATTAAAAGTAGTAGAAAAAGTGAAATAAAATGTAAAAAGTGTTTGCATTAACCGTATCCACGTCAAACTAGAAAAGTAGTTTTTTTTTTCGTGATTTATTTTGTAGCAATTTTACCCATATTAATTGGTAGGTAAATTATTTTGTTCCAATTATTTAAAAAAAAATACTACACCTATATTATATATTTTGAATCAAATAACATTCCTCTAACTTGTAGGTAAATTTATTGTTGATTTTATACATCAAACTGCATTTCTTTTGTTATAGGTAAATTATTTTCCATGTACAAGTACTTATGTTAGGCACGTTTTGTTGTTGGTATACATACAATATTTTGTATCATTGTAAAGAAAGATATTACATTACACCCATGGTATAATTGTTGTAGGTAAATTATTGGAAATTAATTTGTAGTTAGGTAATGAACATTTTGCATCATTAGAAATGAACATTTCAAATAGTAGGTAGGTAAATTAATTTGTTCTAATTATATAAAAAAATTACACTACACCTAGTTATATTTAATTTTTCCAATTATTAAAAAAATTTATATACACCCGACCAAATAACATTTATCTAACTTGTAGGTAAATTATTTTCCATGTATTGTTAGATATGTTAGGCACGTTTTATTGTTGTATAAACATGGGTGTAACATTTTATTTTTAATATTATGCATCGAACTACATTTCTTCTTAATATAGGTAAATTATTTTCCATGTATTAGTACATTTGTTAGGTATGTTTTGTTGTTGGTATAAACATTATTTTGCATCAGTTTAAAAAAAAAAAGATATTATATTTCACCTATGGTATAATTGTTGTAGGTAAATTAATGTGCATGTAGATAATGAAATACAATGTTCAAATATATTAATAAAAAAAGGATAAATTCAAAAGTATTCAAGAGTATGGTGAAAAAAACTGAATCGAATAATTTTATGAAAATTCAAAGCCTTTCTAATATGCAATAAATTTTTAATATTAATGTCTTGTTTTTTTCTTGTTGCAAAATCATTTACTCTCTTCTTACAATTAATTGTCTACATCAAATATGTAATAAGGGTATTTTAGGCATGTGAAAAATGTAAAATGTGTGAACTAATATGAAATTAATGAATTTGCTTATGTGGATCCTAGTCATTGGATTTTCTTTGAGTAAAAAAGTTATGTATGGTTTTATATGAAGAAAATTGAGTTGGAAAGGCTAAAATCATATTTTCAGTAAATAATATAATAAAATAATTATTTATAATTGTCTTTCTAGAAGTGTGCTCTCCCTCATATTCTCCGGACTTTTTCTTCTTCTTCTTCTTCTTCTTCGTTTTCTCCGTCGTCTTCGTGTTCTTCAATTTCATCTTCTCTGTTTTCATTTGCCCAAAAAAAAAAAAAAGAAGCATCATTCTCAATATCGACATCATCCCCACCTTTACCTCCCAGAAAGCTAGCATTTCCAATACCCATTAATTGTTTCACCCAGAATATTAATATTGGGTTTTGGGTAGGTTGCATCGAGGGAAGGGGGTTGGGTTTTGGGTATGGTTGCATCGGGGGAAAGGGGGTTGGGTGGGATAGGGGAGTTCATTGTGAGGGAGGAAATTAGATGAAGAGGGTAGGTCGGGGTTCGAAAAGGGGTTGGACTCTCGAATCTTTCTCTCCTACCACCTAAGCAAAGGGAATGAAATTTCATGTTCGTATTCTTTCTGCCATTCTCTATCAAAGTTGTGAGAATAGTTCAAGATGATTTGTTGCCTTACAATATTTTAATTATTTACTTCCTTTGTGAGTGTTCGTCTTTAAATTTTAATTGATGGGTGCAGAATTTGATAGATTTAGTTGGTTCTAAATAATTGCTAAAACTGGAGTTGCCGACCAGAGCAAGGAAGAGGACGATGCGACCTCAGCAAGGAAGATGAAATTTTTTTGTCGGTGTGATGGAGAGACAAAAAGAGGGTAAGATCGGCATTTACAAACTTTCATTAAACACCCTGTTCACCCGTGTTTTCAAGAAAAAAAAAAAGCCGCTTTTTCAAGATTTCAGCTTTTTATGACCGTAACTTCGGAAATAAGTGCTCTTTCGCTCTGTTACCAAACATAATTTTTAGGCCAGCTTTTTTTCACCCCGTGCTTTTATAAAAATTTAAGCAGTACCAAACTGGTTCCAACTCTCTTTTCCTCTCACCGTCTACAAGCCACTTTGTTTGCTTTATCTTTTTTCTTCATCTTTACAATTTTTTTTCTTCGATTTTCGTTGATGGGTCGCATCATTTATAGATAAAAATGATGTTAGTTACATCATTTCTCATATGTAGTAGTGTTGTTGGGTCACAATTTTTCACATCTTCAATTTTTTATCACGCTGCAATCACTTCTTGTTCTTTGTCATTTTTTGTTTCCACTTACCCTTTTGAGATTTCTTTTGAGTTTTCTTTTTTCTAATCACCGGAGCCCTCTGCTGATTGTTGTTGCTTCTGCAGCATGGGTTCATGTATAACACGTGTATTTACTAACTACGCACGCGACTATTGAAATTATTTCAATTTTTTATTCATGCATTTACTAATTCATATGCAATCAATTAGTACCTGGAGTGTGATTGGGAGAGCTAATTATTTAATCAAATTCTCAACTCTTTCTTACCTCAACGTGATTTATGAGATTGATATCCGTCAATTATTGAAAATAAAATAATTCAAGAGTAAAACAAAACAAAAAATTTATTCTCTTCTCCCTTTATTTTGGTTTTGGCAAGATGATCAAGAGTATATTTCTTTTGAGTTCAGTTTAGGCTATGATCCATCACCTAAACTTACATTAAATGAAGAGGAGGCGAAGCGAAATGTGCAATGGCACAGGACCCTCAAATTTAAAAAGTCCCAAAAAAATTTTGGTATCTTATATTTATATGTAATAATGTTATATATTAAAAAAAAATTTATTAACACTTTAAAATCTTATCGTGCACTTTTATTAAATTTTTTTCTCTTTAAATATAAAAATTTGGAGTGCACAATGAGATATTAGGAGTGCCGTCAATAATAACAACGCCTCAAAAAACGATTTTCTTTTCAATTTTATTATATAATAATGCTATATATTCAAGTGAAACTTTAAAGTTAGAGTTTTTTAATTTTTTTTTCTTTATTTGGTTGCCTAAGATTGAACTGTTTTTTATTATTTAGTAAAGATTATATTTGTAACTATTTTCGCTTATTTAATGACACTTGTAAACTTACTTACAATCAGTGAATCCTAAATGTTGTTTTGATTTAAGTTATTATTTTCTAGTACCAATATATTGTCCTACTTAAAAAAAAAAACTATCTTAAAAGGGGCCCTTTTATAAATGTTGCACAGGACTCCCGAAATCTTAGAGACGACCCTGATTAAATGTATCCAAACTTGCATAAAATTAAGGCTTGTTTGATATGCTTTTAAAATGACTGAAAGCATTTTTGGTGAAATTGATTTTAAATTCCAAAAATCATCAGATATATGCTTTTTGCATGAAACACTTCAAGTACTTTTCTAATATTCGCTTAGATTTTTACTAAAGAGTGGTTTCATAGATTTTTACTAAAGAGTGGTTTCACTCACAAAAAATGTTTTTTATTCATTTTAAAAGCATTTCCAAATAAATTCTTAAAAGTGTTGTTATTGACACTCTAATTTACATATAAAAATGATGTTGAGTTGCATCATTTCACATTTATAGTAGTGTTGCTGGGTCCCAGTTTTCACATCTTCAATTTTTTTTTCGACGCACCAATCAACTATTGTTCTTTGTCCTTTTCTCAGATTTTACTGAGTTTTTTTCATCACCGGGGCCCTCTGCTGCTTACTGGTATTTCTGTGGCATGAGTTCATGTGTGAAGGAGAATTGGGAATTGGGTTGTGATGGAAGAGGAGAGAGAGATAGAGTCAGAAAACAAAGAGATTAGAGTAGTATAACAAAAAAGGAGATTAGAGGAATTGACTAAAAAAGAGACTAGAGATGAGAGGTTAGCTGGGATTGGAAACGGATAAGAATAAAGTGCGGGAGGAATGGGTGGTTTGGAAGTGAGGTGCTTAACAAAAAAATATCTATGAAAAAAAACTGTGAGGGTTTTAAGTGTTTGGTAAACTGAAAAAAAAAAGGGCTTATTTTGGAAGCTGCTGTGAGAATAAGCTGAAATCAAAGGAAAAAGCTGAAGCTGCTATTTGCAGGTTTGGAAAACTGGTTTTTTTTCAAAGCACATGGAGTTACAGTACTTCTTTAATGAAAAGACTCACTATCAGACTGTTTTTTTTTTCAAAAGCACTTTTACAAAAAAGTTTACCAAATACTCTGCTGATTTATTTCACAGCCGCTTATTCTCATAGCATAGCTGCTTATTCTCATAACAATTTTTTTTCAAAGCACAGCAATACCAAACCAGCTTGAAGTAGGATTGAAAAAGGATGCAGTTGGAGATCTTTAAGAAGTTGGGTTTACGAGATAATCTTTATTTTTATTTTTTGCTCAACTGATGCAGCTGCAGAGCATGAACCAAAAGCAATTTTGATTTGATTAAATTTATAATCTAGATACATTTATTATTATTTTATTTATTTGACGGTGCTGCAAAATTTATCCAAATTTCATAGAAATTTGTTATATAAATCTTGTCAAATTTTTATGAAGTCTGTATAATCCTATGAACTCTATCATTTATTAAAATCTATTAAAATTTTCTTAAATTCTGACTTGACTACATCTTTTTTCTTAAAAACAAAATAAATAAACAAAAATGCCAAGACAGCTGAAGAAGAAAGGGGGAGCAGAGGAAGAGGGAAACGACATGACACGAACTCTCAATGGATCAGGCTTTACCGATGGACTTGACAAGATCGAACTGCACAGCAGCATGATCCCCAGCTTCTGCCCTATCTGAGTCAGACTCGGGTTGGATATCTTATTCACTGCTGCGATTTCCTAGTACATCACAAGCCTGGCACGGCAGTGGCGAGGGTTGATGCTGTACTGTGGCCGCTTGTTCAAGATGGACTTGGATTCTCTGCCCTCCAATTTTGGTACCCTCCTCGTGCCCTTCTGTTTTTGTGGTCACGGTTAAGCTACGTCAACATTTTATATTAATATTTCTTTTTGTTTTATTATTTTTATAAAAAAATAATATAAAATATTAACGTGGCTTAACCGTGACCACACAAAACAGGAGGGCACTGGGAGGGCACCGAAATGAGAGGGTAGAGAATCCAAGTCCGTTCAAGACGCCAATGTCGACAAGGATTTTTTCTTTTGCAGTGACGGGTCAGGTCAGTTGAAGGGGACGAGTATTGGAAGCTGAACTTTAAAGAAACCATGGATTCTCATGAACTGTTTTCACGTTAAATATTTTTTTTTTTTAAACAAACAATATTATCTACAGCAATTGGTGATGAAGTGGGTTACGTCTCATAATGAACTAGTAATAATATTGTTTAAATTCGCATTTAATGAGATTCAAACTTATAACTCTCACTTATAAATGAAGAGAAATACCACTAAATCGTAATACTAAATGCTCACGTTTATTTGTTTTTCACACTGCAATTATAATCTCAAATAAAGTATTCTTGCTTCAATAAAAAGTTTCAGTGGATTCTAAGTAAGTGTATTAAACGTGAAAGGTACACAAGTACGTGTATTATATGTTGACATTTTGAAAAACGTGCAACTTAACAAATCATTATTAGGACGTGTCTATAAATGGAAGTATATTTTTGAAATACTTATGTAAGTGTATAACACGTGTATTATACTCAAATTTACTAACTATGCACGTGAGTATTGAAATTTTTTATTTTTATTTCATGCATTTACAAATTTATAAAGATTCAATGAGTACCTAGGGTGTGATTGAGAGAGTTATTTAATCCAATTCTCAACTCTTTCTCCCCCTGGCCCCGCACGATTTATGAGATTTATATCTGTCAATAATTGAAAATAAAATAAGTCAAGAATAATAAAAAAAAACATTCTATTCTCCTTTCCCTCCATTTTGGTTTTGGCAAGATGATCAAGAGTATATTTCTCTCGAGTTCAGTTTAGGCTAAGATCCATCATCTAAACTTATATTAAATGTATCCAAACTTACTTAAATTTAGAACTCGTTTGAAATACTTTTAAAATAACTGAAAGCGCTTTTGGTGAAATTGATTTTGAGTTCCAAAATATCTTTTAGTGTTTTTTGGAAGAAGCACCAACTATATGCCTTTTGCAAGAAGCACTTCAAGTACTTTTCCAGTATCCACTTAAATTTTTACTAAGGATTGGTTTTAAAAACATTTTCCTCAAAAACGCTTTCAGTCATTTTAAAAACACTTCTAAGTTCTAAGTTTTAAAAACGCTTTCAGTCTTAAAATGTTGTTATGGACACGCCAAAATAGTCAAACTGCACTCATTTTAAAGAACCGCAAAATGATTTTTTGGGAGTGGCAGAACAACTCCCTAAATTTAATCAATTTGTGATTCACCAATGGTAAGCGTAATTTGATGGCTTATGTTGAGTTTTAAAATAGGAATGTATCTTTTACTTCACATGAATGACAAATAGACATATGTGTGATGAGTTAATCCTTAATTAGGGCTAGTCCATAATTTTGAAAAAATTGTTTTTTTAAAAAAATATTTTTTTAACTAATGGTCTTTGAAATTGTCCAAAGTCTTTATTTTGATCTCTTAATTTCGAAATCAACCAATGTCTTCTTTAAAATGATCACCGCACATCAATTTATTCATTCCGTTTATATTCTATCATGACACACCCTGACCCAGAATGTTCACCTGGACTTCGAATCGAGTTGTGCTGGTTGACACCAGGAAGGTGACAAAGCCATAAAGTGTAGTGATGTGGAAATCGTGAGTAAATTTAAACCTAAAAGTGCCTAAATGGAAGTGTGTGTTAGTGAGCGGGAATGAACCCATTTCACATGTGATGTCAGAGCATAAGTAAAGTATAGTTGACACACCTCGACCGAGATCAAGGCATGCTAGCTGTCACGTGAGAGTGACGTAGCATTGTGCACAGTGCAGAAGCAATAATGATAGGAAATATACGAATAATTAAAAACTAATTTACTAGAGTGCACTACTAAACAGGAAGTGATAGAAGTTAGTTACAACAATAAATACTCCTAATCAGAGCATAATAAGTCTAGGTGCAGTCCAGTAGGACAAGTACTAGTTATACAGTACCAGGAATGTCCTACTATTATTCAGATCGGTCAGAACTGCCGACGTCCTCAAGCCACCAACAACAAACTTACTTAAAACATGGAGGGGCGCAAAACAGAAAACGTGAGTGGGCAAAAACAAATGTTTTACAAAATCATTTCATTTATCAACATAACTAACCCCTCACTGTAAAACATGTATAATTTTTCCCAGAATCAAGATATAGGCACATATATATAAATATACGAAGAATCATATCAATTCAATTCATGCTTCACATAATCATATTCATATGTATGCCATGCCAAGATATAACAGAGTAAGCAATTCACGTAAGAATAATTTCATAGAAATATAACATGTTAGTCGGAACCCCTATGGTAGTCTGTACGGTTGACTTCATAGTTCAAAGTCACTCTAGTCGGAGTCACTACAATGACCTATACGACAACTTACTGCATAAGAGTCGGAACCAAACAAACAGGTCTATATGACAATAATGGGTGTAATACAATCATGCTCAATTCTACTCTCACATAATAGCTGGGCGATAAATCGCTAGTCACCTACAGGTCAGAACCATAAATAAGATCTGTATGACAAGACTGTGCACCTAAATTGGATCCAATATTAGCATATGGTGCGGGAGGTGACATAATAAACAGGCATGTGCCATATCTATGGCTAAATCACAATCACCCTAAGTGCAGTTTTATGAGCTCAACATTATTCAATCACATATCGCATCATCGATGATTCACATACCAAACACAACTTACCTGACTTATGATAGGAGCATTTTTATGCGACTTAATTGGCTTGTTCTCATGCATTTATGTTGTTTTTCCTTAGTTAGTTTAGTGTTTAAAGTCATTTTCGTGCAATTTCAGGTTTTATTGTCAAAGTATGCAAAAAGGAGCATTTTGGAGCTTTTAGGAGCAAAATTGGGCTTGGAATGAAGTACATATGCATGGAGCAAGGAGTTTGGACGAATTTGAAGTCAAAACATCAAATGAACATGCTAAAAATCTGGTGAAACAAATACAAGTTGCAAGAAGGGATAGGTTTCTAGAAGGATTGACCAAAATTCCACTCAAAACCATGTTCACACCAAAAATCACATTCTTGCCGTGAGATTTGACTCACTTGCACCAGAAAATTGAGTAATTGTTCAATACCTAACCAACTAGGAAATTGAATAAATGATTCATCCCTAAAAACCCCTCCTTGCCGTGAGTTTTGACTCAATTCCACCAGAAAATTGAGTGGATGATTCAACACCTAACATCCACTTCTTGCCATGCATTCTTGATTGTTTTCCCACCAGAAAATTGAATTAAACAAGTCCATTCTCTCCCTATAAATACCCATGGCAGCAACCTTATTAAAGACATCCAGAAATTAATCATTCTCCAACCTTGTGTTTCAACAAAGAAGAAGAGGAAAGTTCTTGTACGTGCTTGCTATCCAACATGGATCGTTGGAACGTTTAGGTGTTTTCTTTCTTTTGTTTTCAATGTATAATTCTATTTATCTTTGCTTTGTGAACATGAGGAACTAAACCCCTATTTAGTTAGGGGGAAGTTTGAAGCCAAGAACATGCTTGTGATATGAATTAATTTCTTCCAATTGTGATTTGATAAGTTGTGATTGCAATTCAATTATCTATTTTCTTCATAACTAATTCTTGTATGTTTATTAAGGATGCATACTTAGTTTTCATACATGAATTAGATGCTAGAATATAAATGAGTTTCACCTAATTGTTACAAGTTTATATTCATGAGTAGTGAAGGTTGCTTGTCACAATCGCGTTAATTGAATTCTTGGCAAACGTATCATGCATTCATAGTTACAATTGCCTCGTCAACACTTATGATTTTCATTGAACGTAATGATCTCTGATTGTATCTCTATTATGCATTCATATAGGGGACTTTTAGAGAATAATTTGGATTGTCGCATGCATTCATCCAATTCAATAAGTAAAGGAAAATCTGAGGGTTAATTTGTGCATCACAGTCAATCTGGAGTGTTGAGCATCATAGTTTATTGAAAAGCAATTGGAAATCGATTCAATTACAAGTGTGTCATGTGTGAAGAACGGACCTCTAACTAATCCATCCATCATCTTATTTCTCAAATTCGTTTTATAATCTGCCTAGCTAAAAATCTATTTAAGTTTTAGTTTATTTGTTTTACTTTCAACTTCACCAACCCAAATCCCCCTTTTACTTTCTTGTTTTAAAGTCTTTTGTTTACATTTTTAACTTTGTTTCTTTTTGTTTTTGAGTCAGTTTAGAGGTTTTAGCAAGCCCTCCTAATCCCCGGTTTAGAACGATCCCTACTTACATACTTTGCTACAATTGTCAAAAGAGGGTTTTATTTGTGTGCTTATATTATTCGCATCAAATTTTGGCGCCGTTGCCGGGGATTAGCAACTTTGCTAAATCCCCATTGTTTCTTTTTATTTCTTTTTTGTGTGTTTTAATTTTAGTTTTAATTTTATTTGATTTTATTTATTTCAGGTACTAGTTTATGACTCGTAGTTCTCAACCAGTTCGTGCACATATATCGGAGTTTGACGACAATTTTGAACGAACTTTGAGAAGAAAAAGGAAAGTACCAGAACCTAGTCCATCTAGTTCTAGTTCTGAATCCGAATTTGAAGAAAAGGAGGAGGCAGAAAAAGACATGGAGGTGGACAATCGAACAATCAAAGAACTTTCAGCCTCGGGATTGGACAATGCCGTGCCTCTATGCATCCAATACCCCGCAGCAGCCCGAGGAAAGACAGAAGAATTTGAATTGAAGTCAAGCTTGTTACACCACATTCCGAAGTACCATGGGTTGTCCATGGAAGATCCTAACAAACACTTGAAAGAATTCGAGGTGGTGTGTTCGAGCATGACCCCCATCAGTGTCGATGGGAGTATTTTGAAGATGAAAGCCTTCCCTTTTTCTCTCTTGGAAAAAGCCAAGGATTGGTTGTACGAATTAGCGCCCGGAACTGTCACATCATGGGAAAGCATGAAACGGGCCTTCTTGGAGAAGTTTTTCCCAACTTCTCGAGTCATCCTCCTACGGAAAAGGATAAGTGGAATTCAACAAGAGGAAGGTGAATCTTTTCCTACTTATTATGAACGTTTTAAATCTCTTGTTGCTTCTTGTCCACAGCATCAGATGAAGGAGGAACTTCTTTTGCAATACTTCTACGAGGGGCTACTACCTATCGAACGTCAAATGCTAGATGCCTCGGCGGGAGGAGCCTTGGTGGACAAGACCCCCACGGCAGCAAAGACTTTAATTTCCAACCGTGCGTTGAATGCTCAACAATACGAAGGCGTTGGACAAAGGAGTAACCCACGACCACATCAAGTCAATGAGGTAAGTGCCATAACCGAACTTCAAAATCAAATGGCTAACCTTACTACTTTGCTTTCTCAGGTGGTGGAAGGTCCAAAAGTGAAAAACGTGGCAACTTGTGGCGTGTGTTCCATGCAAGGCCACCTTACAGACAAGTGCCCACAGTTGATAGAAAATGGAGGGTGGGAGACCCTCAATGCCGTGGGATTTGGCAACCAATACCAACCAAGGAATGACCCTTTTTCCAATACTTACAATCCCGGTTGGCGTGATCATCCAAATTTCAAATGGCGAGAACCCCAACAAGGCCAACAACAAAGCGGATTTAGGCAACAACCCCCGGGTTTCTATCAAAAGCCGTTTGCACCAACTCAACCCCAAGCACAACCTGCCCAAAAATCAGGTTCGTCTATTGATAATGATCAAATTTTTAATTTACTAACTTCTATGGCGCAGGGAATGCAAAATAGGGACAAAAAGGTGGACGAGTTGGAAAAACAAGTAAGGCAAATTGCCGAGTTCATGGGACAGTTTCGAGAGCAAGGCAAGTTGCCTAGCTCAACCATTGCAAATCCAAAAGGAGGCTTTGAATCTGCCAAGGCAATCATGTTAAGAAGCGGGAAACAAGTTGGAACAGCCCCACCACCATCCAAATCAGCTCCAAACAAGATGGAGGAAGTGATAATTGAAGAGGAGGAACAAGGGTTGGCCACGGTAAGGAAAGAGGTTCCTTTGCCGCAAGTCTCCATGGCTCCTAAGCCATCCAATCTGCCAAATAAAGGTACAACCGTGTCCAATTCCATTCCTACTAATGATTTTCCTTTGAATGTCCCCTTTCCTAGTAGGTTCAAGCAAACAAAGAAAGAAGAAGCTGAAAAGGATATTCTAGAGACGTTCCGGAAAGTGCAAGTCAATATACCTCTCCTTGACGCAATTAAGCAAGTACCTAGGTACGCCAAGTTTTTGAAGGAACTATGTACAACAAAAAAGAGAATTTCAAACAAAGAGGTTGTCCAGGTAAGTGAGAATGTTTCCGCTGTTTTGCAAAGAAAATTACCTCCTAAATACAAAGATCCGGGAAGTTTTACAATTCCATGTGTTATAGGCAATACCAAATTTGAACATGCTATGTTAGATCTAGGAGCCTCAATTAACGTCATGCCATACTCAATTTATGCATCAATGAACTTAGGAGAACTTAAAAACGATGGTGTTATAATTCAATTAGCCGATCGTTCTAATGCATATCCGAAAGGAGTTTTGGAGGATGTATTGGTGCAGGTGGATAACTTGATATTTCCAGCGGATTTCTACGTTTTAGAGATGGAGGACTCACCAAATGTCACCCCATTGCCGATTCTACTTGGGAGGCCATTCATGAAAACAGCACGCACCAAGATCGATGTGTTCAAAGGGACGTTGACAATAGAATTTGATGGGGAGATTATTAACTTTAACATTTCTGAAGCTATGAAATTTCCTAAAGATGATCATTCTTGTTTTTCTATTGATATATTGGATGAATTGGCGCAGGATTATCTTGATATGTTGGAAGACGATCCACTCGAAACGACAATTGCACAAGGATTTGGCACAAAACCCAACATGGCCGTACCAAATGATGAACATGCCGAGCTTGTGGCTGCCTTGGAATCATTGCCAAAACATCATGGTAAGCCATCTAACCAAATTCCAATTCCCGTTTCCACTAATACGTTGTTACCTTCTGTGATGCAGGCCCCCGTTCTTGAGCTTAAACCGTTGCCGGATCATTTAAAGTATGCATTCATGGGAGAGGAAGAGACTTTGCCCATCATTGTCTCTTCATCACTCACGGCATTAGAGGAAGAAAAGTTGATTCGGGTGTTGAAAGAGCACAAAACAGCCATCGGATGGACATTGGCCGATATTAAGGGAATTAGCCCTACAACGTGCATGCATCGCATCTTTCTAGAGGAGGGGGCTAAACCAACTCGAGAGGCTCAACGCCGACTCAACCCTCCAATGATGGAAGTCGTGAAAAAGGAGATTATAAAGCTTCTCGATTGTGGGGTGATTTATCCAATTTCGGATAGCCGTTGGGTCTCACCGGTTCAAGTTGTCCCAAAGAAGTCCGGAGTCACTGTGGTGAAGAATGCCGAGGACGAGCTTGTACCAACCCGTATTCAAACAGGTTGGAGAGTATGCATTGACTATAGGAAGCTCAACAACACCACAAGGAAGGACCACTTTCCACTACCATTCATCGATCAAATGCTAGAAAGGTTAGCCGGTCATTCTTTTTATTGTTTTCTTGACGGTTATTCGGGATATAATCAAATTGTCATAGCTCCGGAAGACCAAGAAAAGACCACCTTCACGTGCCCATTTGGTACTTTTGCTTACCGCCGCATGCCATTCGGTTTATGCAATGCACCGGCCACGTTCCAACGATGCATGGTAAGTATTTTTTTCAGATTTTATTGAGAAGATTATTGAGGTATTTATGGATGATTTTAGTGTCTTTGGCGATTCGTTTGATGGTTGCTTGGAAAATCTCACATTAATCTTAAAACGATGCATGGAAACTAACCTCGTTTTAAATTGGGAAAAGTGTCACTTTATGGTAAAACAAGGCATAGTTTTGGGGCATATTATCTCTGAAAACGGCATTGAGGTGGATAAATCCAAAATAGATCTAGTACGTCACTTACCCTCTCCGACTTCGGTTAGAGAGGTTCGGTCGTTTCTTGGTCATGCAGGATTTTATCGTAGGTTTATCAAAGATTTTTCGAAGATAGCACAACCTCTTTGCCGTCTCCTACAAAAAGAAGTGGCGTTTGAATTCACCAAGGAGTGCACAGCATCATTCAATCAACTCAAGGAGTTGTTAACCACGGCACCCATCATTGTTCCACCAGATTGGAGCCTACCTTTCGAGCTTATGTGCGATGCATCCGACTACGCTTTAGGGGCTGTTTTGGGACAAAGGAAGGACAAAAAGCCACACGTCATCTACTATGCCTCACGGACGTTGAATGATGCACAATTGAACTATTCCACTACAGAAAAAGAACTTCTTGCCGTTGTTTTTGCTTTAGATAAGTTTAGATCATATCTAATTGGTACTAAAATAATTGTTTTCACTGACCATGCAGCATTGAAATACTTGCTCACCAAAAAGGAGGCCAAGCCACGGCTAATTCGGTGGATGTTGCTACTTCAAGAGTTCGACATAGAGATTCGTGACAAGAAGGGAAGTGAGAACGTAGTGGCTGACCACTTGAGCCGAATGGTGCATAATGAGGAGGCTTTGCCGATTTTGGAGACATTCCCCGATGAACAATTGATGTCCATAAAGGTTAGTGAGCCTTGGTATGCTGATTTGGTGAACTTTTTGGTGACAAAACGAATTCCAAGCACTTACACTAAGCACCAACGTGATAAACTTAGGCATGATGCACGGTTTTATGTGTGGGATGATCCATATTTGTGGAAATTTTGCCCGGATCAAATTGTTCGTCGTTGTGTGCATGATTCTGAATTTCGTTCAATTTTAAGTTTTTGTCACACATATGCATGTGGTGGCCACTTTGGCACACAAAGAACTGCCCTTAAAGTATTACAATGTGGATTTTATTGGCCTAGTATTTTTAAGGATGCTAGAACTTTTTGCTTAACATGTGATAAATGCCAACGAATGGGTAACATTGGTGCTAGGGACCAAATGCCACAGGTTTCTATCCTAAATGTTGAAATTTTCGATGTTTGGGGTATTGATTTTATGGGTCCCTTTCCTTCTTCGTATGGTTTTATATATATTTTACTTGCGGTTGATTATGTGTCAAAGTGGGTGGAAGCAAAGGCCACCCGGACTAATGATTCTAAAGTGGTTGCAGATTTTATTAAAACTAACATTTTTGCAAGGTTTGGCATGCCACGAGTGATCATTAGTGATGGAGGGTCACACTTTTGCAACCGGACCATTGAGGCGTTATTGAGGAAATACAATGTCAATCATAAGGTTTCTACGCCTTATCATCCACAAACTAATGGCCAAGCCGAGGTTTCCAACCGTGAGATCAAGCAAATCCTAGAGAAGACCGTTGGGCCAACGAGGAAGGATTGGAGTTTACGGTTAGATGATGCACTTTGGGCGTATCGTACGGCGTACAAGACACCCATTGGAATGTCCCCCTTTCGGCTTGTCTATGGCAAACCGTGCCATCTCCCCTTTGAGTTGGAGCACAAAGCTCATTGGGCCGTCAAGAAGTTTAACATGAACATCGATGAAGCGGGGAGTCACCGGAAGTTCCAATTGAATGAGCTTGATGAGATACGGCACGAGGCATACGAGAACGCAAGCATTTACAAGGAAAAGACCAAGGCGTTCCATGATAAGATGATTAGAGGCAAAACGTTCGCAATTGGGCAGAAAGTGCTATTATTCAATTCCCGTTTACGTTTGTTTCCCGGTAAGTTACGTTCCAAGTGGATTGGACCTTTTGTTATTACTAATGTTTTTGTTCATGGTGCAGTCCAAATCCAAAGCTTGAAAACGGGACACGAATTCAAGGTGAACGGGCATCGTTTGAAGCCATACTACGAGAACTTTGAGGAGCATACCGTGGATGACATTCCTTTGCATGTCGTAGACTCCATTGAGGAGTGAATGGGTTCTTCGTCCGGCTGTACGACGTTAAAGCAAGCGCTACTTGGGAGGCAACCCATGCATGCAACAAAGGAAGACCTAGAAAGCACTCCAAATTCCAGATTTGCGTTCCTAAACCCTTCTCTTTGTTGTTGTTTTCATTTATGCCATGTTAAATTGCTTAGTTGCTATTTTGTTTGTTTGTTTGTTATTTGTGTTAGTCTATGCTTGAAACATTGAGGACAATGTTTGATTTAAGTGTGGGGGGGTAACCAAAGTGTTTTGATGCAAATTCGTAGGGTTTTCTCACTCATAATTTCTAATGTTGTTTTTCACTGTTTTAAGCCTTTTTAAGCTGTTTTGGTGTGTTTTTAGCAAGTTTTGAGCCAAAAATCCAAAAATCCCTTAAAAATTTGAAAAAAAAAAATTGTTTTAAAAACCCAAAAAGAGTTGTTTTTGTGTGTTTGTTTGTGTCTTAGGGTACCTTCCAACACAATGATGAGGATTCAGTTTGTAATTTCATGACGGTTAAAGAAAGTTATAAACATGGATAAAAGTTTTATTTACTCTTTGGTTTATGCTTGGTTGTGGTTATAACTTATGAATTCACATGTAATCATAAAGGAAAAATCAGTTTTTTTGTAACATGCTTGAAGGAAGGAACTCAAATTAACGCTACAACCTTGTGAGACTTGAGCCTAAACGTTTATTTGGAGAGTCAAAATCTGTGCATTCTTTGTTTTCTAAAGTCGTTGCATGATCTCATTATTCTTTGCTTGGTTGCTACTTAGAAGGCGTTTCATCATTTAGTTCCAAACACTAGAACTCATGCTCATTTCATTCAAAACATGTTATTGATTAGCATAACACATATTCAAGATAAAGTTGTGTAGTGACCACCACCTTAGCCAAAAAGTCGTGAATCCCTATGTCATTATTTTTTGTAGGTGTTAACCCCATTGAGCTTTGTTTAGCCTTTTCTTTGTTAACCCACATTACCCTCACCTAGCCTAGATTAGGACTATCCATACCCTTGTTCTTAAAGTATAGTAAGCATGATTCAAATTGAATTCCTTTGTGGCAGAAACCAAGTGTGGGGGAAGTTTTTATTTTGTCAATTGTTGCCATAGGCACGGGAAAAGAAAAAAAAAGAGTTGAAAAGATGTGAAAAAAGTGTTCCAAAGTATTGTTTGTTGAAGTAAGGGTCCAAAACATTGAATTCGACCCTAAGGAGTTGTCCAAGTCTTCCCCTTGTGTTTTAAAGTTAATTTCTGCAATCTAAGTGAATTCTAAGTCTTAATTTCATTACTTTGCGTACTAATGCTTGAAGAACGTTTGTGTTCCCTATCCTTTCTTTGTTAACCAATACCCCAAGCCCCGTTGCAACCCTTAACTTCTATCTTGAGTGTTATGTGTTTCAATTTGTGGAGTTTGAACTTGGTATGAGCATATGGTGTCACTGGTTCTCGCATCTAAGTAGTAGCATTCCATTCATGAGATCATATCTAAACATGCTTGTTAACTCCGGAAATTGCGTTCTTTGTGATACATATATGTGAGCATTCGTTTTTATATCTACATCAATTCTCTCACATATAACTAGTATAGGGTGTGTGGTTAGAAAATATGAGTGAAAATAGAGTGCATATCTTGTAAGGTTTGAGGGAATTCTCTAAGGCATGTTACTATATTCAAAACATTGTTTTAATTGGTTAAATGTGAACTAGTAAGTTGTGACTATGATTAAGTATGTGTTTAATTGACTCAAATCTGTGGAATGATAATCTTTAACATGTCATGTGCTTTGGAAATCCCTGAGGCAAACGTTGGAAGGTTTAGGTTATGTTTGTTGGTGTTGTTTTGTTTTATTTCTTTGTTTTGCTCGAGGACTAGCAAAAGCTAAGTGTGGGGGAATTTGATAGGAGCATTTTTATGCGACTTAATTGGCTTGTTCTCATGCATTTATGTTGTTTTTCCTTAGTTAGTTTAGTGTTTAAAGTCATTTTCGTGCAATTTCAGGTTTTATTGTCAAAGTATGCAAAAAGGAGCATTTTGGAGCTTTTAGGAGCAAAATTGGGCTTGGAATGAAGTACATATGCATGGAGCAAGGAGTTTGGACGAATTTGAAGTCAAAACATCAAATGAACATGCTAAAAATCTGGTGAAACAAATACAAGTTGCAAGAAGGGATAGGTTTCTAGAAGGATTGACCAAAATTCCACTCAAAACCATGTTCACACCAAAAATCACATTCTTGCCGTGAGATTTGACTCACTTGCACCAGAAAATTGAGTAATTGTTCAATACCTAACCAACTAGGAAATTGAATAAATGATTCATCCCTAAAAACCCCTCCTTGCCGTGAGTTTTGACTCAATTCCACCAGAAAATTGAGTGGATGATTCAACACCTAACATCCACTTCTTGCCATGCATTCTTGATTGTTTTCCCACCAGAAAATTGAATTAAACAAGTCCATTCTCTCCCTATAAATACCCATGGCAGCAACCTTATTAAAGACATCCAGAAATTAATCATTCTCCAACCTTGTGTTTCAACAAAGAAGAAGAGGAAAGTTCTTGTACGTGCTTGCTATCCAACATGGATCGTTGGAACGTTTAGGTGTTTTCTTTCTTTTGTTTTCAATGTATAATTCTATTTATCTTTGCTTTGTGAACATGAGGAACTAAACCCCTATTTAGTTAGGGGGAAGTTTGAAGCCAAGAACATGCTTGTGATATGAATTAATTTCTTCCAATTGTGATTTGATAAGTTGTGATTGCAATTCAATTATCTATTTTCTTCATAACTAATTCTTGTATGTTTATTAAGGATGCATACTTAGTTTTCATACATGAATTAGATGCTAGAATATAAATGAGTTTCACCTAATTGTTACAAGTTTATATTCATGAGTAGTGAAGGTTGCTTGTCACAATCGCGTTAATTGAATTCTTGGCAAACGTATCATGCATTCATAGTTACAATTGCCTCGTCAACACTTATGATTTTCATTGAACGTAATGATCTCTGATTGTATCTCTATTATGCATTCATATAGGGGACTTTTAGAGAATAATTTGGATTGTCGCATGCATTCATCCAATTCAATAAGTAAAGGAAAATCTGAGGGTTAATTTGTGCATCACAGTCAATCTGGAGTGTTGAGCATCATAGTTTATTGAAAAGCAATTGGAAATCGATTCAATTACAAGTGTGTCATGTGTGAAGAACGGACCTCTAACTAATCCATCCATCATCTTATTTCTCAAATTCGTTTTATAATCTGCCTAGCTAAAAATCTATTTAAGTTTTAGTTTATTTGTTTTACTTTCAACTTCACCAACCCAAATCCCCCTTTTACTTTCTTGTTTTAAAGTCTTTTGTTTACATTTTTAACTTTGTTTCTTTTTGTTTTTGAGTCAGTTTAGAGGTTTTAGCAAGCCCTCCTAATCCCCGGTTTAGAACGATCCCTACTTACATACTTTGCTACAATTGTCAAAAGAGGGTTTTATTTGTGTGCTTATATTATTCGCATCAACTTACCTGAGCGTCCACAGCACCACATTTATATATATAAAGCATCACATACCAATTCATGTATGAATTATAAACTTATATGCATGGCATTTATGGCATACTATCATTTAAACACATTTTTCTGGGAAAATATCAAGTATATAATATATGCAAATTGATATGTCGAAGGGTCGTAGCCCCCGAGTCGCCCTTGGATACGCTCATCCTTGGGGTACGTCTCACCTATATGCAAATTGACTATAAAAACATTATTTTAAAGCACATAGGTAAACTAGCTAATAACTTCTCATACAAAGCTCAATTTTGGTATTTGAATATACCAACGTGACCTACACAACCTCACAAACATCGTGATATTTTTAAAATAATTTTTCTATGGCTCACGCGCCCTCACGCGCCAGGGAGGGCACGGCCTCATGCGCATCACCTTCAACCTCCAGACGCCGGAACAGTGTCGCCGACGCCGAATTCTGGGCAGACCTGTAACTGCCTTTTTCTCGCTCGTTTTTGTGCAATTTTCCATAAAATTTTCACCAAAATGCCACAAATTATGAGAGGAAGAAGGTTATACCTCTTTGGAGCTTCAAATCCCTCGAAAACTCGTCGAGAAAATTCTACCAAAACCGGCCACTTTCAAACCTCGTGATCTCGACGTTAAAACAGAGCCAACGAAGCACTCCGAGCTTCGTGAGAACCTCCTAAAGCTCGTTGTGAGCTTGGATTATCCTAAAACATAACCATTCCAAGGTTCATGAATAGTGCTCAACTCGGAGCTTGGGTTTTCAACGTGATATCGGACGAGTTCTTACCTGAAATGGGTACCAATTAACTCGAAATGGCACGAGGAATGCAATGGTGCCTTTAGAATCTTCAATCTACGACTAAGAAGCTCACCTCGAGCTTGGGCCGTACAAGGAAGAAGAGAGAGAGAGTGAGAGTCCGAGAGAGAGAGTATGGGAGAGAAGAGAGAGAAAGGGTATGGATGTGTGAGTGGTTCCAAAATGCACACCAATCAAAACTCTTTAATCTTTTAGTTCTAATTGGGTCCAATTAGTTAGGGATAGAACTAATTGACCCAATTTCTTAACCCAAAATACAAGCACACACCCGACGCTCAACGGTAAATTCGTCTTTTCACAACCACGATAATTATTTCTCGGGACGAGCTGTGACAATAGTAGGGTAAAATGAGAATTATACCATCAAAGGTAATCTCCAATACCAAGATTTACCAAGAATCCTCGTTGATACAAAAGCTCAGCTACTAAAACCTGGAGGGGTGAAAAACAAGGGTGAGTGGGCCTAAAAAGAAAGTTTTATGAAAACATTTTTGAAAACATTGTAAGCCCTCACTGTAAAACAAGTATAGTTTCCAATATACATACTAAGTATAGAATAACAATACTTACCAGAACCAGCAGTATCTTAAGAATGCAATACTTCACAAACTTTCATAAATAAATACATGACGTCCGTAATCACCAATTCTCGCATAATAAACACATCATATCCAGTGCTCATCGACACATGCCGACAGACGAGTTCATGCAGAGATATTCTGACATGAATAAGATTTGGTGTAACAATAATATACGCTTTAGTACTGCAATCATGTGAAGACTGGCGTTATGTGCAGCACATACGAGTCCTAATTGCCTATAGCAATCTAGGAAAGGGCTAGCACCTATAATGGATCCAAAGTGAGTGTACGGTGCGATGTGCACATACACGTGAAAGACTGGCTCTAGCCCGGGCGAGTATTAATACTGGTGCAGCAAATGATGAGCAGTTAACACAAATATAATCATGCCACAGTGATTTGATAATTCTAGTCGACATAACATTATGCATAGCCATAAGTTTAGCTAAGGCATCCTGTAGGATTTATAATGATTTCCTAATTCTCGTCATTACGTCATTTTCTATAAATGTTAATTTAACTACGGCAGTCATATAGAAAATTCATTATAGATGTATATATGAAAACTAAATAAATATATGTATATATCAAAGAAAAGACCCACTCACAGATCATGTCGTCGAGTTGAACCCGCCTTATAGCATCCAGAGTCCTTGCAAAACGTTTCGCCTAGAAACGAAACCATTTAGGTAAATATAACATACTAATGTAATTACGCGTTTTCATACAAAGTATGGTTAATAAAGGAACTATCTTAAAACGGTCGAATTTTGAAAAACAGACAACGAGTTTGAAATCAGGGCATCGAAATATGCTAAAGAGGGTCCTGGGCAATTTTTATAAAGAGCCAACGAAAAGTTAACGATCAATCCTAAAAGTCAAGGAGACGTCCCGGTGGTCAACTATGTTAAAACTTTGGAATTTCACTAAATGGATGTCAAAAATGGACTCGGGGCCTTGAAATTAGCCTAGGAGGGTTTTCGAGTAAATTCTAAAATAGTCAACCCAAGGAATATTCCAAGAATATTCTAGAGAATATTCTGAGCCCATTACAGAAATGGGCCAGCCTAGGACAAATGTCACGCCTCGATCCCGACCTACGTCCAGGATCGACATGTGACGTCACCATGTAACCATATACTCAACAGATCCCACCTCCGGGATATGTACAAAGCATAACTCAAGAATCGAATCGCATAATAATTTTACGTATATTTTATGGTTGCATCTAACCTCCTTGTTAAACTGCCTACGTACCTTCAATAGGGATCAAGCCATTCGTAGTTCACTATTCGTCAAACTCTAATTTTTTTTGTAAAATACTTATAGCATAAATCATAGATTACCACACAACACATCCATACACCGAACAACAATTATCACCTTTTTCATGCACACAGGTATGCCAATCTCACGCATATGCTTTCCAATTCATCCATGATATAAATCACTATGATTCACATAATACCGTAATTCATAGTATGCTACATCTCGAAGAATAGTCAATGAAGCACAACGTTATTCTATAGTCACATTAATCAACGAGTCTATCATAATAATAACAATCATATCCAACGTTGTTCCACAATCACTCCAATTAATCAGTCCCATGAATCACAGGTGCACAATATTAACATTTAACTACGTTAATCAATCATCAAGATCACATATCAATTCACGAAATTTAATAAAGGATTTCAACATAATTTCCTGCATGGATTCCAAGTAATACAAGGTAAATCCAATTTATAAACACAATGTCTACTGTGAGCAATTTCCTACTCACTCGAATCTAGGGTCGAACTAACCTTATGGAAATGAGCAAGAGTAGGGATTCCGAACCACTCAACAGAATCTAGCCCAAAATATAATTGCCTATCGGAATGTACAAGTACAACTAATCCTCCTCACTTCTAGAATGCATATGGTCCCTCAATGCGGATATACCAAGCAGAACCATATGCATAGTCTAATAGCATAGGCAGTGATCACCCAACACAGATATACTAAGCATGATCACCCATAACAGTCCCCCAACGCGGATATACCAAACATGACTATATCCAATAGCTTTAGGTAGTGATCACCCAACATAGATATACCAAGCATGATCACTCCTAGAATGCGTATGATCCCCTAATGCGGATATACTAAGCAAGACCATAAGCATAGTCTAATCGTGCAGGTGGTGATCACCCAACGCGGATATACCTAGCATGATCACCCTACGTATAGTCCCCCAACGCGGATATACCAAGCAGGACTATCCATTTACTACTGCTACATGGTGCAGTTAGATCAACACACAAACGACTTACCTTTATCTCATCTGCTATGATTTACATGTTAATCACTTGCACTATCAACTTCTCATGACCACTATCTTATCATACAAGCATAAAAGTTCTACATAATACTTCTCATGAGATTCTGAGTTCACATCGTCATAACATTTATCATACTTATCAGTCACATTATTAAGAAGATAAATAAGCACATATATATCACGATATGATGTTCCATACATGTAAACCGATGTATATATTATCTGGGATAACTCACTAACCAATATAGGCCCACTAAGCCCTACATAGTCTTTAGTAATACTAAATTT
This sequence comes from Malus x robusta, assembly GCA_963082935.1. Classification (NCBI taxonomy): domain Eukaryota; kingdom Viridiplantae; phylum Streptophyta; class Magnoliopsida; order Rosales; family Rosaceae; genus Malus; species Malus x robusta. The sequence continues at coordinate 25,484,963 of OY720335.1, forward strand.
AATATTTTAGATCAATTCGTAGCATATTGACCAAAAGTAAGCATTAATTAGATTAATACATATAGGGCCCGTTTGTTTGACCGGATTAGGAAGGACTGGACTGGATCGGACTATAGTCCCTTGTTTGGTCTGCACCAGGATTAAGTTTAATGACACTAAGTCGGACTCACACCGACTAACAGCTTCACTAGCTGTTCTTAGTGAGACCCCCTAAAAACTAGAGGATTGCTAGTCCCGTCTCTAGTGCATGCGTCGTTTGCAAGCATGCGATGCCGATCTCCATCATCCAGTGAACCCAGTCACAAAATCTTGTCTTCTCCTTTGTACATGAGCTACAACCCCTTCTTCAGTCATCAAATCAGAAACTCGCTGATCTCTGTCCCACGAACCCAACCCCCTCTTTGCTTCAGCGATGAATTTGTCCAGTTAAGCTTGCAATAAGTTTAATCCACCATAAACAACAATTCAATTCAAAGATTAAAGCTTATAAATCCCAATTACAGAAAATATCAAAATCTGTGATAAACCCAGAAATCTATTACCTTGGGTTGCTGTGCACTACTCTAGAAATTTGTAGGAAAAAACGAAATCAAATTTGGAGTTGTAAAACATAAATTATAGTAGAAATTTGATATGTGATTTCCGATTTGCAATGCTCTCTCTACTTTGAGGAACAAGAAAAAAGACCTCCTTTTGAGGAAGAAAATGCACAGATCCTCCTTTTTAATACACAGATCCTCATTTGAGGAAGAAAACTGGGAGAAATGGGGGAGAAAAAGAGAGAGAGAGAGGAGGGAGATGGTTGATCAGAGAAAAAAGGGGAAGAAAATGAGGGAGAGGGGAGAGAGAGAGTGGGAAGGAAAAATAAAACAGTGGGCCGGAGGAAAAAAAGGGCAGAAAATGAGGGAGAGGAGAGTGAGAGAGTGGGAAGGAAGAAAAAAAATGGTAGAAGTTTCGAGATGGGAAGGAAAATGATAAATTAATAATATAATATAATATTTATGAATTAAACAAATATAATATTAAAATTTAATAATTATGTTGTTTCTTAATCCGACACTGCACCAAACGATTTACTAAGTCAGTCCAGCTTAGTCTAGTCTAAGCTAGTCCAGCTTAATCCCTCCGGTGCAACAAACGCACCCATAAGGTTTCCCAGAACCCCCTACCTTGAATTTGATTAATTTTGTTCCCTTGAAGAACCTACTCGGAACATAAAATTACAATCAGAAGTATAAATACAAGTAACACACCTTAATAACCAAACTAAGTGTTTAAACACACAATTAATATTATCTAAAGAAAGTACACTGATTCTGGAATCTACCACTCAAATAATATCACTCAAATAGTAGTAAAGAAGATTAGAGAGGAATTTGAAAAAGAAAATAGGTGTGACAAAAACAGTACTTTGCTTCTCCACAAAATCTGCAGAAAATAGCACCATTGGACCAAGTTTAGACTCTCTTTGGAACATTCAAAACTAAACCAAATCATGTAATATTATATGGATTTTGAAGCTTGTGTTTTGTACTTTAAAAGCATACAAAGTTTGTAGAAAATGGAGCTCTAAATTGGAAGTTATGCCAAAAAGAAAAATGAAGTCTTGAAATTGGAAACCCAGTTTTCTACTGCTGTTTGGCAACTCGCGATCCAAGTTTAAATAAGGTTTTGATCAACCAAAACTCAATGGAACTGAGTGAAAACAATTGGGTTGCGATCATGAACATATGTACTTTCAACACACTAAAATTTTCTTCAAAGGAGCACATAAAGACCTAGAAATTAAAAGCCAAAGAAGACTACTCGAAACTTGAGTTTTCTTTGCCAAGAAATCAATTTTCTGCAACTTACATAACAGCCCATCTCCAATTCCTTAACAAATCACAAAATAATTCCAGGTAGTCCAGAAGTCATGTATACAACATCCAAAACTAACATGACTCAAAATTAACAAGAAATTGACCTTTTGAACCAAACCCTTGATCAAGAAATTTGATCTACACACCCAATTCGAATTACCCAACTTTAATTCATGTTCAGATTGGTCCCTTGAATGATAGAAAACCCTAAATAAAAATAAAAACTCCAAATATATCAGGGTAGTTTCAATTCAACTTAAGAAAATTAAATTCAAAAATCAAGATAATGAAGGAATAAGGAATTTACCCTTCAAATCTCTGAATCCTTCCTTCACAATCATGTTCTCTAACTCCTCTCTCTTCGATTTTTGTCTGAAGAAAGAAGGATTTTCTTCCAAAAGCTATAGAAGAGCCACCTCCTCCCCGTTTCTTTTTCTTCCCTCGCAAAGCCAGGAAGAACGTGAAAGAACGTTCTCCCCCCTCCTTTTTTTTCCTCTTCCGCCCCTGTCTTTTCCTTCCTCTCCCTACTGCCCTCTAGTCTCTTCCCTTTTGTCTAATTGGTCCACCCTAAATCTTACATGATTGGGCCTCTTTCCCACAAAGTGGTAATTTATTTAATTAAAAACTATAGTTTAGTAAATGATTTCAAATGTCCATAACTATACCATTATAATCTGGACTTGCAAATGACTTTTGCCTATGCGTTCGTGATCTTAGAATCTATTCAACAATATAAATTGTGACCACGAAAGGTCCACGGATTTTAAATAATTAATTTTCAAATTTCAAACTTCGTAACTAATTTAATTAAAATCTAAATTCAAACAAATTAAAATAAATTCTCGAGAAATAATATAAAATCTCAATAACACCAATACATAGATTATAACAGTGACAAACATACTATTGTATTCGAATAACTTACAACGATAACGATGAGGTTAATGACTTTAGGATCCTTCAAGCACTTAGAAAGACTCAACTTTCTCTACGTAGTCAACGTCGATGCGATAAAAATTTCAAACATTAATTAAAAAATTTAATTATGTTTCTCATTTGCTTGACTTGGATTAAAAATTTGATCTTTTTAGCATTATTCTTTTAATTAAATTAGACGACATTCAATGTTTGGTGAACTTATAATGCTGAGACATGAATAGTTAAAGTGGAGAACAATCCACCATCCACCATATTATATGTTACAAGTTCTATTTAAAATTACAAGCTCGTTCTTGAACTCGACTATTTCAATTAAGTTAGACTAAAGGACGACCAATATTTGATGAAATTGAAATTATTGGGACTAAACTAGTTAAATTTTTTTAGACACACATATATTAGAACCGGTCGAACTCAATTTCAATCTTGTTTAGTCCAAGACCACAGACGAGCATAGATCTGGAAGTGATAACTATTAAGAGTAACCTATTGTTGGTGACATGAGCAAACCATTATCTAAACTTTTAAGGATACGTTTGTTTGCCATCACCAGGCTTCACTAGATTGGATTGGAGTAAGGATTAGTGAAGTCATGTGTTTATTACCTGCAAAGACTAGCTTATTATAAGGGCCTCGCCTCGATTGAATGGCTCGTCAGACGATCTTAACGAGACCCATCTTGAAAAGTAGAGGGACTGCCAAGACCATCCCTAGCAATCTCGTATGCTTCGCTTCGCCAAAACCTGATAGCATGGATCAATTAGTTGTGCTCTCCCTCGAGCGAATCCTCAACACAATTTCTTGGGGTTTCCTTCTTTCTCTGTTTTCTTGGATCGATTGGCCGATCTCTACATGTTTAGGGTTTGATTATTTTAGGTCATAACTCCCAAATTCCCTTTCTCGGTCTGCCAGTAGCAGATAGCAATGGCGGTGAGTAGGAAGGAAGATAGAGAGAGATAGAAAGTTTTCTTGTAATATTGTTTTTCTAATTCAATTCAACCTTGGCAGAACAATGCCACAATTTGGTATACAACCATCCTTCTCACAATGCCAGCTGGCCACTAACAATAACAACATTTAGCTAAATAATATTCCACTATTATTCTAACCACTATTATAATCATAACACTACCCCTCATTTACAAAATAAACGTTGTCCTCAAGGTTAGAATTGAAGACTGAAATCAGGAAATCTCGCAGCAAACTCGTCATAATCTTCCCATGTAGTTTCGTCCTCTTTGTTGTTCTTCCATTGGATTAACAGCTGAACTCCAGCAGTTTGGCCCTTCTTGTAGACCCTCCTTTGTAGCACTTTGAGTGGTTCGAGTGGTAGCAACCCATCATCAGTGACAGTAGGCAAGAATGGAGTTGCAGTGACCTTGTCTCCTAAGTGTTTCTTCAAGCAACTAACATGAAAGACTGGATGAATTTTTGAATTCTCAGGCAGTTTCAACCGGTAGGCAACCTTCCCAATCTTTTCCAAAACCTCATAAGGATCATAGTACCGGGGATGAAGCTTATGGTAAGCATGAGATGATAAAGATTGCAATTGATAGGGAATTAATTTCAAATACACCAAATATCCTTCCTTGAAAACCCTTTCACTCCGATGCTTATCCACTTGTGTTTTCATTTGTTCTGAGCTACTTGCAAATTGGTCCTGAGCATTACTAATAGTTTGTCCCTAGTTAGCAGCCCTTTCTCCACGATATCCAACTTAGCAGTGCCAAGCTCATAAGACGCGATGTGTGGTGGTGGATAACCATAGACCACTTCGAAAGGGGTGAACTTTGAGGAAGTGTGGTAGGAAGTGTTATAGCTCAATTTTACCCATGGAAGCCAGTGGAGCCACTTCTTAGGTTGACAGCTAGTGAAGCATCGCAAGTAAGTTTCAAGGCACTGATTCACCTCCTTGGTTTGGCCATCACTCTGTGGATGGTAACCTGAGCTCATACACAACTTGGAACCTTGCAACTTAAAAAATTCTTTCCAAAAAACACTCATGAAAATGGTGTCTCTGTCACTCACAATGGTAGAGGGCATCCCATGGAGTTTAAACACATTATCAACAAATTCCTGAGCTACCATGCTTGCCGTATACAGATGTGCTAAGGGAATGAAATGAGCATACTTGGACAACCTGTCTACTATTACCAGGATCAGTGATTTGCCTTTGCACATAGGTAAACTAGTGCTGAAATCCATGCTTATGTCATTCCATACATGTGTAGGAATTGGCAGAGGTTGAAGCAATCCGGGAGGGGAGATGGTTTCATACTTATTTTGCTGGCATTCTCGACATTCAGCCACCTATGACATGAGATCTTTTTTCATTCCTACCCAATAGAAGCCCCTTTTCAATCTCTGATAAGTCTTTAGAACCTCTTCATGGCCCGCACTTAGAGAGGAGTGATGTACCTCAAAGACCTACCTTTTCCAACTTGAATCTAGGCTAAGCACGATCCGCCCCTTGTATTTGAGGAAATCGTTGTCTAAATGGTACTTGGTTAGATTGGGGTTAATTGCAGCAACTTGAGAATATGCTCGCACCTCCTGCACCTTGCTTTGAATCCAACTATCTTGTTCTAACCCTCTTTGAAGTTCATCCAGCCACCGGAAGTAGGGGTATGTTATAGCTTTGCACTCCCATAAGTCACAGAGAGGTTCCTCTTGTAATTGAGACAATCCAACTACTCGAGATAAGGCATCAGCCACTATGTTGTCATGGCCTTGCCTATATTGTATCTCATAATCAAATCCCAACAATTTGGCCACCCATTTTTGTTGGAACGAGGTATTAGTTCTTTGACTCAGAAAGTATTTCAAGCTACTATGATCTGTCTTTATGATGAAGTGGTTCCATTGAAGATAGTTTTGCCATTTTTTGACAGCACTAACGATGGCAATCAACTCTCTTTCGTATGTAGACAATGCTTGATTCCGTGGTCCCAATGCTTGACTTGTGAAAGCAATAGGTCTGCCATTCTGTTGCAACACAGCCCCTATTCCATTGCTAGATGCATCACATTCCAAAGTGAAGGGAATAGAAAAATTGGGTAAGGCTAATAGCTGCGAAGAAGTCATGGTTCTTTTTAATGCTTGGAAAACTGTCGTGGCTTCATGGGACCAAATGAAGCCATCCTTTTTAGTTAGTTGGTACAAGGGTTGGCACACCTTGCCATAACCGGGGATGAATTTTCTGTAATACCCCGAAAGCCCGAGAGCCCGAGAAATCCCCTCAACCGTTTGACATTTTTTGGTATTGGCCAATCTATAATTGCTTGAATCTTAGTAGGATCTGCAGCCACCCCATCACGAGATATGATGTGCCCCAAGTATTCCACTTGTGATTGTCCAAAAGAGCATTTCGATTTCTTCACTGCTAATTGGTGTTTTTGTAGTAACTCCAAAGTTTGGTGCAGGTGTGAAAGATGGTCCTCCCAGGTCTTGCTATACACCAAAATGTCGTCAAAGAACACCAATATGAACTTCTGGAGGTAAGGCTTAAAAATGTCATTCATAAGGGCTTGGAAAGTGGCATGAGCATTTGTAAGACCAAAGGGCATGACTAAGAATTCATAATGCTCTGATACCAATTGTTAGGTCACAACTTCCAAATTCCCTTTCTCGACCTGCTAGTAACAGATAGCAATGGCGGTAAGTGGGAAGGAAGATAAAGAGAGATAGAAAGTTTTCTTGTAATATTGTTTTTCTAATTCAATTCAAACTTGGCAGAACAATGCCACAATTTGGTTCTTATACAACCATCATTCTCACAATGCCAGCTGGCCACTAACAATAACAACATTTAGCTAAATAATATTCCACTATTATTCTAACCACTATTATAATCATAACAGATTATGGGTTTGTGCTTCTTTTGTTGCGATGGTTGCATTGATTTTTATTTTCTGAATTGGGTTTTTGTTGCGATGGCTTCTTCTCGACGGGAATTTTTTTTCTTTGATTCTCTGAATTGGGTTTTTATTTTTCAAGCGGGGTTCTGCTATATAACTCGAGTTTGTGTATGTAATGTGACCGTTTCTTTGATTTCTGAATTGGGTTTCTGGAATTTTTTTCTTTTATCGTAGGAATTGGTCCTTTTTGTTCCAAGAATGCTTATATTTAGCTTTGTACATCGATTTTTCAATTGGAGTTCTGCTATTTTGGTGGTGGATTTGGGAATTGGATGTTGAAAATTTTGATGTTGGTTGCTAGATGTAGTTGGATCCAGCAGAATGCAGATCCTAAAAAATATTGGTACTTTTAGAGTATCTGACCAGTGGATTGTAAAGAGGGGCGCCATGGTCCAGAAAATATATAATAAGTGGGGAGCAATTAGGAACCACCAAGAACTAGCTATTTATGTTATGTGTTAATATTTTATTTTAGTTTTCCATTTTTATTTTCATTATCCGGATATTATGCAAAGTGATTGGATTGCAATTTGTATTGGTTAGAAGTATTGCATGTATCATGAATTTGAACTTAATTGAAAATTGATGAGTCAATTTCATATTATATATTTTATCTTATTCTTAGTATGTTTTGGAAATTATTTTGGTAGAATTTTGATAATTTGCTTTATATTTTTAATATAGGACATTCAACTTCCTCTGGAACAAAATATGACCAAACAGACGAATTTTAGAGTGATTCACATTGGAGGACGTTCGTGCGTCTCTTGGCGTGTTCGTATCAAAATTTGGGAATTTTCTACCAAGTGGTTATTTTCTGGTGATAGAATAAATGAGCTGTGCGCAGCGATGGAAAGTGACGATTCTGGGCTTAAATTGCGTTTTTAAGCCCAAGATGACATTTGATGGGTTTGTGGCCTTCTGGAGATGTGTTCAGAATATTCCAAACTTTAAATCCAGCTATATTAGGCTAGTTTTGGAGTATTTTAGGGGTCCAAAACTTGGCTGTGCAGATTTTAGGCGAATTTTACTATTTACTTTAGGGTTATGTTTCCTATTTTATTTTAGTTATTTAGTTTCTTTGTTCGATTGGAAGACCTATTATTAGGAGGATTTATTCTTCTCTGTGCGTTCTTGAGGGAGGAAATTGGCCAAGTGTAGAGATTTTTAAACTTTTACATTCAAGGTGTTTTCGATATTTTATTATTTCAATAAAGAACTTTGTGATTTTTTTTTATGAATATGCATAACTAATTCTCTCTTTTCTAGGGTGAGGCCATGATCCTCAGCAAGAATATGTAGTCTCTTTTTAATGTGCTTATGAATTTATGCATGCAAGTTTTGAAATGTTAATCACCGGTTTAAATTATCTATTTGTCTTAGTGATTCGCGACCATTAGGATATTTAGAAAAATAATTTGATGCAATTTTGACGGAGGGCTGTTCCTAAAATTGACTAAGACTTCTTGTGGTTAATATGTGTAACTTCTTAGAATGGATGACACGTCTTAAGGGTTATATGGTTTTTCAAAAGGTTTTCACAAAACTTAATGAGTCTTACATGTTCACATTCGATCTGGACACCACGAATGGGTTACATGTTAGATATACGTTCTATGTTGGAGGTTTCAAGTAGGATGTACTTTAATAAAACCTAACCTTCAAAATATGCATGTGTAATTCATAAGTAATTAAAAGAACTACATAAGATTGATAGGGTGACGGCGGAACCCTAGTACTTTCTCAACTTGAATTCTAAAAATTTGTTTCCTTCTTTAAAATTGTAGATTTTAGTTAGCCTTTTTTAATTAAATTTGTTTTTCCTTAATTTATGTCATTAAATCACCTTTTTCCAAAACTTTGCTCTAAGTAATTAGTTGAGAATTGATTTTGCGTTAATCTATTTAAATTAATCCATGTAGAGAATGACCTTGCTTGAGCCAACTATATTACAATAATCTTGTTTCTCTTGCAAGTAATTTAGGTGTTTTTAACCCTTTTTGCACAAGTGGTAAAAATCCCTATAAAAATCATTGAATTTTGGTTTATAATGCTTTAGTACTTTAAAATATTTGTTATTTGGGTATGGAATAGAAAGAGGTGTAAAAGGGGGACAATGATTGTTTGCCCTCCCACTTTCGGTGCCCTCCTATTTTGTGTGGTCACAGTTAAGTCACGTCAACATTTTATATTGTTTTTTTTATAGAGATAATAAGACAAAAATGAATAGTAATATAAAATGTTGACGTGGCTTAGCCGTGACCACATAAACAGGAGGGCATGAGAGGGCACTGGAAGTGGGAGGGCAGACAATCCTTGTCCGTAAAAGGGAGGCATTTGAAAAAGAGCATTGATATCCGTTCTTGATGATTTGTTACTAATATGATGAACATAAGTGGATTTGCATGGATGACGTCAAAAAGTGCATTAAAGTTGATAATGATGCAACATGGCAAGCTTATGTATGAGTTCAAATCCTATATTTTACTTACTGATTAGTTATATTCTTCTCGTTATTGACACACGCTAAGTTTTAGTATTGCTATGTTGATTTAATCTTAGAAGCATAAAGATGTTGTAGAATGGAGAAGAACACATTTTCTACCTTATGATAGAATATTTGTGTGTGTGTGTGTATATATATATATAATTGGAAATGAAAGAGGAAAAGATCTACGGGAAATTCAAGTGATGGAACTGAGGTGCTTATCAATGGACTGAAAGATTTTTATGTTGAAAATGGGAAAAGGATCCTAATGGCAATAGAAGCTATAGTTGAGGTACTACAGATCATAGTAACATATAGTTGAACAACTTAAAGAAATAGGTCTTTCTCCTATGGATCAAATTAATGAATTGAATCTTATTTTGAAAAAACCACAAAATATGGACATGTTCAAGTCATTACATGCCCAACTCAAAAAAAAAAAAAAAAAAAAAAAAAGGTCCAAAAGCTTCTAAGTGACAAAGCAAGCGAATGATTATCAAAATAATATGGACGTGTTCAGTAGATCATCACTTTCATTCACGTACAACTCTATGTTAAAGACTACCATTCACTTTCATGCAAAGTTCACCTCTAGATGTCTCATGCCATACATCTACCAAAATAATATTCGTATATTGAAGGTGAAAATTAGTCCATTTTTTTTTCCAAACAATTTTAATGTCAAGTATAACCAACAACTACAAACCGGAACGGCCGATTGAGTTTGGTTAATTCTGTTCGTGTTTTAATCCGAGTATTGTTGAATAGACACAAGTCACATGCAGTTGGTGGAAACACACATTTTGGTCAAATTAGAAGGGTTACTGAAATGCACATAAAAAAAATGTTACTGAAAGCTAATTTGTCCTTATTAAACACATATTTATAAAATTTAGAAATGAACTTGAGACAAAAAAAGGTCGGACCAAGAGGAAACTCCTCAAAAGTTTGAGACAATTATGAAATTCACCCTTATAGTAATACAATCAGGAAAGACAGTAACATTACAACTCTGTCTTATCTGATCTCGTAATTTTTTATATTAATCAGAAACTTGATCATGATGTAATGTTCTTAGGGCAGGAAAGCATGAAGAGCAAAGCCAACACAGCTGACTTAACTATAGTGACCATTGGAATCCCATATTTGCCCTTCCCAAACAAACCTTTAACAAACGGCCAAAAACATAGCACCACCCACACACTACACATCATCTCCCCGATGCCCGCCCCATTCACTCCAAGAGCCGGTGGTTGCAAACCCAACGCGGCCGTGACCAGAGCTGTGAATTGCAGAAACAAGAGGGCTGTGGCTGGTACAAATATTGTAGACCCATCAAAAGTAAACCTACCAGCATTAGCATCATAAGTAGCTTCTTGGTCACTAGAAGAGGAATATTGCTCCTTTTGTGTGACTTCAAATGTCACCTCAGATATACCCAAAAGCTTAAATACCACAGTTACAAGTCCAAATAATGATGCAGTTAAAGTGGTTATTTTGCTCCATGGTCCCACTGTCAATTGGTTCCACCAAGCCCTAATTGATCGGCCAGAATCAAGGTAGGAATGTAGTGTGTATAAGTGTTTAATGAGAAACAAAGAGGCAAATATTATTAGAGTCGGTTCTTCGACCTGCAAAGCAAAAATCAACCGAGTTTGAGTACATATAGGGACACCTAATTTCATTCATAAAAGAATGTGATATTATTTAATCGACATTTAAATTATTATGTACTTTAAATACTGTCATACTATTTGGTGACAGATTAATTTGAAGTTTAGACTTCGTAATTCCATCATTAACAATGTTTAAACCAAACTTAGTATGGTAGAATCTAAAAGCAGCTGTTATTGGTACTCCAAAAAAGTCATCATGATTGCGCCTGGTGACTATTTTAAAATGCTAATAACAATTCCAAACTAAAAACACATTATAATTAGACGATGACTCTGTTTACCTTGGGCAAGAAATGTGAGTTGGTAATGATACAGTAGGCTGGCAAAAGAGCATAGCATAGATCAGGAACGGAGAGTAGTCCCCAAATTAGTATCCGCAAGTAAGCCAAGCACTGCCTAAACTCAAGCTTGGCATAGAGGGTGGCAAAGATGGGACAATTTTTGCTGAACAAAATTTCTAGCAGCCCTGTGATCCATCTTTTCCTCTGGATCAACATAACATGAGTAGTTGAGGGTCCCGTGCCCAGAAACCCTGGTGGTTCTGGCGTACATAAGATAGACTTCCACCCTCTTGCATGGATCTTCATCCCCGTTAGGACATCTTCTGATACCGACCCATAAACCCAACCCACCTGAAAACCGGTCGGCCCAATTAACACTGTCAAAACATCTCCGAAGCTCGTTAACTCTTTATTTTTCAATTAACAGAGACCTCTTCTAACATTGGAAAGAAAATATTATTCGTTACCTTTTTGCCCCATAATGTATCATCTTCGTACTCAGAACCAGCAACTTGGTATGCTATCTCGACCGCACAGGAAAGGTCGTCCAGTTGATCAATATTTTCCTCTAATAAAATTTGAGTTGCTGATCGGATGAGCTCTGGAGAATTTCCAAAGCATTCTTTGTTTAGTCTCTCACTCGTCAAGTTCCCTTTTAAAAATCATTAATAAGTTGATTAATCACTAATGACTGATTATTTATGTTCAATAGTACACATAATCTACATCTTGGATGTTAAGATACCTTCATTATCTGTTAGAGATAAACCATAGATAACTTTACGTCTGTGAAAGCATCCTGTCCCTGCATAGATAGGTCCTTGGATCCCAGCTAACCCAGGCCAAATTTTCTACAAAAAGTTAAAGCCTTCTATATTAATTAACTAGGTCCATGTACGCCAATCCGCCATAGCCAAAAAAACTTGACCATCCCATATTTGTATCTCTAATTCTATCGTGTGTTAAGAAATATGAACACGTGACAAAGAGGTATGAACACGTGACATGCAAATTTTTCTTGTCAAAGTGGAGTAACTGTAAACTAATATACGCACTTTTACAGCCTCAACCACGTTACTTCCAAATGGATCATCTTCCAAAGTGTCGTAGAACATTTGGGGAAACTGAACAAATGCACCTTCTTTTTCATGCTTGAAACCAAGCAGTAGGCACATCGCATGAAGAACGATCTTTGGATTGTTGGCATACATGTCACAGTCCACGTTCAACATAAATGGAGCATTTGTCATAACACCAGAGACCCTTGTCTATGTACATAAAATTAATTCAAAAAATTAGTCACTATATGTAAAGCCATGGACATTACACTAGCTAATTAAGCCCAAGTATAACAGTAATATACTAATTTTACAAATGTATTTAGAAAGAGAGATGGTAACATTTTTTTTCGGTCAAGCAAATAATTCTCACCAAAGCGTTCATAGCGCCAGCTTTGTAATGATGTGAGTGATTTGGACGCTTCTCCCTGGTTACATAAACCAAATGTGGCAGACCATTAGAGATCCTCTCTTTGGCATCCCATATCACCTGTACAAAAATTAATTCAAATTAATGACAAAGTTTATTTAGGTTTCATTAGTAAAATCTTAAAGGATAGTTGCAGAATGTAAAATGTCGGTCGACCACAATATTAGTCGGTCAACCAACTGTGTAGCATATATAATTAGAAAATCTGAATGAGCTATTATATATTTGCCACTCCACAAAGATCATCATGCATATAATATCTTTACGGATGATACTGAATTTATTGGGAAGTTTTTTTTTTCTTGTAGTGTGAATTACCAAACATAAAAATAAAAACCTTGATTATAGTGGGATGGTTCCGGCTGTCTATGCGAGCAAAATCCACATAGTCTCTAGAAAAATCAAGAGGTGCCAAATTTCGGACAGCATCTTCAATTTTTTTGCAGAGCTTTTCATACTCGTCCTACAAGATTAAAATAGATACATCATACATAAATACAAATTCAAGTAAGTATATAGAAGGCCACATTCTACCTTCATTTTTGTCCATTCTTGATGGAATCCTGATAGATTATAACTTGACAAAATGGGATTGTTAGAGAAGTATCTGAATGGTGCTCTAACTTGAACATGGTACTTTTTGCAAAAGGGTACCCAAAGCTTAGCAAATTTAGAGGCTTCAATGAGAGTGTACAGAGTGAGAGGTGAACACCCATCATCTGATACATAGCAAGCTAGCTTGTGAGTTGGATAATCAACGGCTAGAAGAGAGAGCACTGTGTTCACAGTAATGATAGGTGGCTCTAGCTTTGCATCTGCTGTTGTCACAAACATGTCCACCGGAGGAAGCTCCGAAACGCTAATTACGTATTAATCATACACAATAAGACATTAATCAACATGTTAATTACCATAAGAACTTTTTTTTTTCTTTCAATCTGCATAAGCAAAGGTTAAAGAATTATGCGAGCAGAACTACACATGAACATATGTAAATTAATTATATTTAAAAGTACTAAAAAGGACATGCATGACATACTGTTGCAAGAGGTTGTGAGGGTTTGTTTTGTATTCAACAGGAGTCCATTGGGTGATGAGAATAAGAACCCAATTGAAAGCAAACGAAGACTCACACGCGAAGGCAAGAAGCCAGACAAAACCATGGTCTCTGAGAGAGAGGAGACGATAAACAAGGACAAAGACGAAGAGGAACAGAATTGCAATTTCTAAGGTTTTCTGCAGTGCATTGATTTTAAGGGCAGTTTTTTCACAAAGAAGAAGAGATTGAGGATTTTCCATTGGCTAGGTATAGATAAGAAGGTGTACTACTGTGGATAGAATTCAGGTCCAAGGCGGTTTACACACACACACACACACACACACATATATATATATATAGATGGTCGGCGCCAGCATCAATCATTGTAGAAATTATATGTCTATCTCGATATATGTTGTCTGCCTCTATATCTCGGCTTTCGGTGAAGTGGTGGTCCTAATCTTATCTGAACTACAAGAATAATTGATGACCATAAGAGTTATTCAAACGGGATGGAAACAGGTTTTATAGGTTGGTGTAAGCTAGCTCATCATACCCTTAATTGCCATAAGATTTTACCGTTTTGTCTTGAAAATTTCCTGATTAGACTATGCAAATTAAAATTAGAAATTATTCGCCTTCTAAGTTTGTTTACATGTACACTCTGAATGAATTGTTCATGTGCATTACTGACTGTACATCCACACATGGTTGCGTCCCCATTCTTGGTACTTTTCAAGTTAAAATTGTCTACGTAAGCTTGAAACAAAGGTTAGGTCTTAGTCCAAATACATTGTTCATCCGAAATAACATCGTGAATTTTTTTTAAGAAGAAAATGACACTGGTTTAATTATTAAGTATAGCAAGATGTTGTAGCATATTTTATGGTTTCTTGCTTGTAGATGATGAAAAAGATTGAAGCTTTGATTGTTTTAGTTTGCTAAATCTGTTTTACCAGCTTTTTCTAGCCGCCCAACAGCTTAATGATGTTGAAAATTCCTTTTTTTGATTCGAAGCTATTTATGTTAATATATAGTGCATGGAAAACTTAAATGCTTGAAGCTGTGGTTTTGAGATTATGCAGAGATGTAGAAATAGTACATTGTATAAGATTTGTATCAACATCTAATTAGTAGTTAGTACTCAATATTAAGCAGATCACACTTGAAATTAGGGATGGCAACAGTTCGGTCTGAGGACGGAAATGCCATATTCATTTCCATAACCACAAAAATTAACCATATCCATCCGCAAATTAACCATCGGGTATTATCCATAACCATATCCATCAGGTAATGGATTCCTCATCAGTTAATGGTTATATCCATTTTTGTCAATACAAACAAAAAAAATGTTGGCTGATCTTTGATATCTCCCATAAGTATTATTGACTGCTCATAAATTTTAATTCATATCAAAACTTTTGAACTGTCTCACAAAATGCAACTCACACTGCAATTTTTGTATTCACAAGGTAATAGATTGGGTGAATAATGATTGTACATGTATGTGTGTGTGTGTGTATTATTTATACTTTAATATTATATATAATTATATTATATATCATTCGGTTCAGATTCGGGAGAAGGATACGGATTGGGGACCCTATAACCATATCCAGAATCATAAACCGAATAATATTCATGGTTTTTCCCCTACCCAAAATATATCCGAATTTTCATACTCAAATCCAATCATATGGACGGTTATCCTCAATTATCGGGGTATGATGGTTAGAATTGTCATCCATAAACAATATCATGTAAGTGGGAAATTATAGTTTTGTCTGCCTATCGTTTGTTTGCTAGAAATGAGGTTTATGTGACCTCTCGTTAACATAGAGACTTCGAAATTAATTTTGTGGGGCTTCTTGAATACTTAACAAAGTTAGAGACTTTGGTTTGTAGGAGATGGTGTTGGATAAATATCAACAATCAATACTACTACAAATTTGAACATACATGACGCAGTTTATGGGTCATGTTAAAAGTTTAATGACGCAAGGATTTAGCGTCATCTTTGTGGGTGTCATTAAAGATACTTTTTATGACGTTGAAAAAGTGTCAAGTATAAATTTTAAGGACGCCTAACAAGCATCATTGAATTAAGAACTTGTGTCATCTATAACTATTTAAGACGCAGAATAAGTGTCATATACAGAGAAATGAGCGTCATGGTATACTAAACATGACATATGCACATTGTCATGTGTAGCTTCTACAGACACCTAACAAGTGTCATTGATTTAAAAAAGTATGTCATCTATTTCAATTTGAGGCGTGGATAATGTGTCATAAACAGAGGAATGAGTGTCATGGTCACCTAACAAGTATGATTGATTTAAAAAAGTGTCATCTATTTGAATTTGAGACGTGGATTATATGTCATAAACAGAGGAATGAGTGTCATGGTATACTAAACATGACATCTATATAGCGTCATGTACTATAGCACTGAAACCATTTGCAATGTCATTGAATATTAGCAATGACACACAAAGCGTGTCATAAACCGTTCAATACATGTCCTGAAATATGTTTGATGACATATATAATGTATTTTTAATTTGAAAGCACGACCTACATAATTCATCCAGAGAGTAAGATATTGACCTCAAATGAAACAATGTTGCTTCATAAATTTGAAATTTATCCACCACCGAAGTATTACAAAAGACAATATAATGTATAGAGTTTTCCTACTAATAAAACTGTAAGTTCACTTAATTTAAAATCTGGTTCTTCTCAAAATCTGGTTGAGCATAAGATCACCAACAACAAATATGCTCCTCCCTTGACGCAGGAGAGACTCCCACCTTTTCTACACAAAAATTATCAACATTAATTAAAAAAATCAATAAGAATAACAATTCTTATTTTCACATGCTAAAACCAAAAAATAAACTACAAAGGGTCATTCTGATTATCTCTAGAATTTTGGAAAATTTGAACTTAAAATCATTATTTCCATATCCTGCACAGATGAATCAGGTCAAACAAAAATCAACAAAAGTGCAATGTAGTTTTAAGTTCACATGGAAGAAAATAAACGAACACAATAAATTCTCTCTAACCATTCTAGTATAAAATCAAAGGTTGATTTAAAGTAACCGTGCAATAAAAATAAAAAAAGGCATCCATTAATATGTGATAATCTAGAAAATAGGACAGCTGTACATACAAGTAACAAAAGCATCCAGTAATCATATTGTTTCATAAAAAAATAGCATAAAAAATTAAAGCCAAGAAGAGAAAGAATCTCACTTGCATAGGATCTGCATGAACGGAGGATTGACTGGTAGCAGGGGCAAAGGCACTTGATTTGGATGAGGCCTCAGACTCTTTATTTGTCTGACTACTTAATGCAGAAATCTCTAGGACTAATGAGCCTTTCTTCACACGTTTTGCACCAGCAGTTGTTGAAACCTACAATTTACATAATTAAACTGCCCACCAGTGCCAGCCGCCAGTAAATTAACAATTAGAAAAAACAAAACCAATATAAGTTCACAGCAAAATAAAATGTGAATCGACACTACTACCGAATTGGCTCCAAATCCATCCAAACCTACTCAAACAACAAAATACCCAATTCAAACTAGACAACAGATTGAACATGAAAACCACAAATAGCACCAAACCCAGATAAACTCACACTAAATCATATAAAATCCATATCACATAGATCTCAAATCATCAATTAACTTATGTAAATGAAAATAAGGGATTTACTTAAAAATTGACGATGGCCGGTGATGGCTGACGAAAGCGTGAAGCCGTGAGGGGCGACGACGCATGGTGTTCAGATGGCTGGATGGCGGTAGTGCGGGAGGGACTTTTGCTGGCTTGCAGCCTTGCTGTTGAATATCGTCCTCTCTAATGGTAGAACAAAGTCCTGATGGGGAACGAAGTCCCACTCCACCGTTTATGTTATATTTTTCTTTACGAGCATATTAAAGAAAAAGGATGAGATTTAGGCTGAAGAGGTTAACTGTTCAAACGTGCAATTGTAGTGGGTGTGAAACTGATCTCTTTTTGATAATTGTCTCTTGGTTTTCTTATCTTTTTATTTTAATTTATTTATATTTTTTATAAGTTGCGTCATAATTTTATTTTAGTGACGCTATGAATAAAAGAATGTCATTAAAAAAAATTCTAAGTGTCATGAAAGCCCTATTTAACAGAGTATGAACAAAATGAAATAATATTAAATAGATAAACTGAAGATCGAGGCTTGCGTACCGCAATGTCCTTGAAACATAATTTTGTCCCTATTCTATGCTTGTAGTTCTACGAACGTCTGCTTCATCAGGATTCAACGATCTAAGTCAAGATTCCAGCACCGAGAAACTAGACTTCTGACGAATTTCTTTGTGGTTCTCTTAGTAAGAAGGTTTGGGATTGTAGAAAATGAATTTGATTTTTCTATGTTTTAAATGCCATGCAGATGGATGTATATATAATTGAGTTATGGTTATTCACAATATGTATGAATATGGGATGCGCCTTTTGAGAGACATATTCTTAGAGGGGTGGCATTCTTTCATCGTTTCAGACTTCATCTGAAAATATGAGTTTGTTAAATTAAAAATTAAATCTGAAATTAATTAATTAAAAATAATTAATGAATCAACGAATTTAATTATGAGAGTCGGTACTCAAGCTCATCTTTTGATAATTAATTATGTATATTTATTATATATTTCTACTCAAAATTTCCAGTGAATTTACGTGCTGAAGCAAATGAATTAAACAGAGCACAGACTGCGCGCGGAAGGATGAGTTGTCTGTTTGATCTCTTAAATCTTGAAATAAAATGGACCTCTAAGCCAGAGAAAATTGAGACTGATCTCCCAAATGAGACCCCCAATCCGCCCAAGTAATTCTGAAGAGCTGTTCGGGTCTAGCACACAGATTGTAAAGAGTTTCGAAGGTCATGAAACTCTTAGGTTGTTTGAGAATGTAAAGCGTTTTGAGACAGTTGTGCAAACTACTGAAGGATAGAGTGGTGATTCTGGTTGGGCAGCAAGTTTTCAGTTTGCTGCTTCTGAATCACTTCTTCAACCTTCTGGAAACCTTCCTCAAGCTTCTGAAACCCTTCCTCTAGCTTCTGAAAAGCTTCCTCTAGCTTCTGACATCCTTCCTCTAGCTTCTGAAAACCTTCCTCAAGCTTCTGAAATCCTTCCTCGAGCAATGCACCAAATCTTGTTGATAGTTCTGTAAAACAAAGTAGTATCAGCAACAACGCTCTTTATCATAAGACTACTGATGCGGGTGATGATTCATTCGACGCTTGGAATGATTTTGCTAGCTCGAATAATGCATCAAATCTTGCAGATAATTCTGTAAAACAAAGTATTAATCAGACTACATCTGTTGACCACACTTCAGAAACAAATTTGTTTGGCACTAGCAACTCCGGTGACTTGGATTTTGGTAGCTTTTTGCAACCAGATTTCTTAACAGGAGCATGTAACAGTTCCAAAAGTTCAACTGTAGCGTATAGAGTCAGCCAGAGCCTTCTGTATTAAACAGGTGCGTGTATAAGCCAACTTATATGGGTGCTATTATAGCTGCAGATTCCTGTTTCGAATCACCGTGAAATGCTATATTTGCTGGTTTCAATAATATAATACGTGAAGCTTCATGGAAGATGCATGTGCTCATTCATTAAAGAACCTATGTTAACGCCTCAATTCTAGCACAAACCATGAAAAAAAAATCTGAGATGTGGCGGAGGGCGGTGATGTTTCCAGTGTAAGAGCAGGGTCAAAATCTGACGATATGGAGAGAATAATGTCACAGATGCATGATCTCTCGTTTATGCTCGAAAGCACTCTTTCAATCCCTCCCAAGCAAGACGTAGTAGATCCGCCCTCTAAAGATTGAGGCGTAATTTGTCTGTGTTTTTAGCATGCAATGTTTGTTGCGCAACTTGGATGCAATACTACGGAAAGAATTGAAGTAGAATAATGAAATTTAACCAAAAAAATTGTGCCTGTGATCGGACGGAATGTGAATTTGAGAACCAAAAGGCAAGTGCAGAAAGAATTGAAGAAGAAAATGAAATTTAACCAAAAAAAAAATTAGATGGGAGGTCTGTCAGACAACCGTGTGACCACCCCAACCGGTTGTTACAGCGGCTGAGAACGATGAAATTTAACCAAAAAAAAAATTAGATGGGAGGTCTGTCAGACAACCGTGTGACCACCCCAACCGGTTGTTACAGCGGCTGAGAACGATCATCGACCGCTCGATTGATCCAGGGATCACAAAGCTGTTAATCACGCTCTGATCACACGGTCATGGTTCATCCACCAGACTGAGGTTCCTGTCTCCTTAGAAATCAAGGATACAGAGGTACAACCTATAGAACAGATCCTGTTCAAGTAAGGTCGTGATCATTGACGCGCGAGACAACCTCATAAAGTCCATCACTCCTTCTCACATGGCCGATGTGGGACTTACTCTAACCATGCCAAAAATGCAATAAAAGACGAAGCAACTTTTGAGACAAACAACAGCAGTCCGTCTAGGAATAACATTTTACAATAGTTACAAACACTAAAATATGATACAGATGAAAAGTAAATTACAACATTGAAAACAAAGTGCACATTAAAAGCAAACATATTACAACAGTTTTCAGTCTCCATGGTTTTGGTATTTCATCTCTGGTGAGATTGACCAGCATAGGTGAATATAACATGGTTCGTCTGCTACTCCTGTGCAGCCTTCACCGGGTGCCCGTTTTCGACCTCCGCGCCCGGGTGCCTGTTTTCGACCTCCACGCCCGCCTCTGTCGGAGGAGCCCTAATCGTCGCTGTAAGACACCGAACAAGCCAGTCTCATGCATACCATGGCGGTTGGGTTGTCCTGGAAATTAAATCAAGTAGAATTGTTTCAGTAAAAATAAACGGGTTGCGGGAAGCAATCCAAAAAAAAAAAAAATGTATTCGAAGAACTTACAGCGATGAGGTTAATGACTTTACGATCCTTCAATCTCTTAGGAAGACACAACTTTCTGTGGTCAACGTCCCTGCAATAAAAATTTCATCAATTGACAATAATTATGTTGATCATTTGCTGACTTGACTTGAACTCGACTATTTTAATTGAATTAGACTAATAACATTCGATGTTTGGTGAACTTATAATGTTAAGACTGGAATAGTTAAAGTGGAGAACGGTCCAACATCTTGTATGTTACAAGTCCTATCTAGAGTGTTACAGGCGGTTATTTCAATTAAATTAGACTAAATGACGACCAATATTTAACAACGAACGATAAGTTTAAGCAGTCGGAGGGAAGGCTCTACAGTAGTAATCATGTCGAGCATTTTCCTAGGAGCTTGAGTGATTACGAAAAATCAATCCGTGAAAGCGCAGCAGTACTTATGTCCCTCAGCACTCATAATCCTCTCCATTATGAATATGGCTGTGCATATACAAATCAAAAGATTTTTCAGCATAATTAAGTTTCGTTATCCTGATGCTAGGTACTTATTCGACCCGCACAAAGCAAGACCCTAAACGGGTTATGTCTTTACCGTTGGTGAAATTGCAAATATCTTGGAAGTCTACTAAGCAGACTTTAGGTGCTATGTCCTGGAACCATGGTGTGATACTCACCATCTATGTGGCTGCTAGTGAGCGTACATCGCTTAAAGCCGTTGTCAAGCATAGTCAAAGCACTTGTGGATTATCGTCCATTGTTGACGTCCCAATGATATTTGAGGATAATTCTACATGTTTTTCTTCTCTTATTCGCAACATTACCAAATTCAAAAAGGATACATCAAAAGAGACCATACCAAGCACATTGCGCCAAAATTTTTCCTCTCATCCTCAACAAGAGCATCAAAAGATTGAAGTCAAGAGAATTAGTTCCCAGACACTCTCAATGATCTCTTCACCAAGTCACTGCCGAAATTCAGTTTTTAGAAGCTTGTCCGAAGATTGGAACGCGTAAACTGTCTGATTTACATTGCTTACATTCTAATTAAGGAGTTTTTTCAAACTCAAGGATAGTATGTAGTAGAAGTTGACCTTAATGTACTCTTTTTCTTGTAGTTCAGTAGCATTTGTCCCACTGGGCTTTGATAACATGACAAGGTTTTAACTGGGTTCTTAGGTTGGTCATACCTTGATGTGAGCGTTCATCGTTGTTTGATTACTTCAAACTTCGACCTTACACTTCTCACCCTTTGGGTTTTGTCGCACTTCGCGTGTGAAATTGCCTATGCCGATCGAAGACTTCAATAATCATCTGAGAAGACTTGATGCGATAACTTCTTAAACGTTACACTTTAACAGTGAGTGTTGTAGTTAATATTCTTTAGGAATGTGATTGTATAAATTTAGAAGCAAGATTCCAATAGGATTTGGATATCTAATGCTTTATGGCTTGTATTACTTGTGAGGCAAGAAAAGTACATGTGGCTAGTATAAATAAAGGCATAAGGCACCAAGGAGCATAAGTGAAAATACTATCGTTGAGCTTCCTTCTCTCTCTCTTGCCGTCCCTCTCCTATCCTCACTCTCTAAATTGTCCTTCAACAGTTTCTAGTCTTTTTAACTAAATTAACTTAAAAATAGATAGCACCATTGGAGATGATTTGTGCTCCCTATTTCTCCTAAGTTTACGTAATTAACAATCCTTAGTTTCAAATGGCGACATGCTAGCATAGTTTTGTCCACTTTTGTTTCGTGGTTTTCATTTATGTGCCACACTGCACTTGTTTCTCCGAAGATATATAACTAGATAGCCATCAAATCCATAAAGGTGATGCATGTGAGAACCCATTAAATTTGAAATAAACACTTAATAAAATAAGTTATAATTTCTTTCATTTTTTTCATCCTTATACAAATACAATCAGGAAAGACAAGAACATTACAAGTCTACTCTGATTTCCTAACTTTATATTAATCAGAAACTTGATCAGGATGTAGTGTTCTTAGGGCAGAAGTGCATGAAGAGCAAGGCCAACACAGCTGACTTGACTATAGTGGCCATGGGAATCCCATATTTACCCTGTTCGCATCAGGAATCTCCGTCGGGGATGTTTCCTGGCCGACGAGCGCACAGCTCCCCGGGAGGTTGGTGCCGGTTAAGGGCTGTTGTCGGGCTTCTGCTTCACTGTCGGGCTTTGTCGGGCAAGGCTCGTCGGGCAAGACTTGTCGGGCAAGGCTGGAAGAGAAGGACAGCGTTAACTTTGAGAGGTGCCTTTGTGGGGCCTTAAGTGTAGGCATTGAGGCTCATAATCAAGATTAACTTCTAAGTACTCAGGCGTGCCACTGCCATCTTTAGCATGGCAGATGTAAAATGGATGTCGAGTTTTAGTTGTATATATATATATATGCCCGAGAAGCCGTGTTAGTTATGACAGGTGCCTTTGTGGGGCCTTAGGTGTAGGCCTTGAGGCTTCCCATCAATAACTAAACCAGTGCTCGAACACATAATATTTGTTCCATTGATTGTAGGAGTCTTATAACTATTATACTTCTGATTACCCGAATTCGAGAGATAGAACGAACCCAAATAGGTGCATTTGTGGGGCCTTAGGTGTAGGCCTTGAGGCTTCCCATAAGAATTCGTTCTTTATACACTCAAAGGTTCTAGACCGCGGAACGGAATGAATCCAAATAGGTGCCTTTGGGGGCCTTAGGTGTAGGCCTTGAGGCTTCCTATCAGAATCCATTCCGTGCTTAAGGGTTCTATGATAATCATAATATAATAGAAATAAAACTAAGGGGGTAGGGCGATTACTTGCGCCCTAAGTAACTTCGGACTTCTTGTTTATCAAGGACTATCGTGGATGGGTTAAGTCCACATAAGGTTCTTTTTTATGCCTTGAGGCCAAGGACTTTTAACTGATCAAATTTACATGCCCGAGGGCTTAGAACTTAGATCTGGTTTGAACAATGAAGATATATTCAAATCGGATCCAAGGACTGAGAGATTCTTTTAATAGGCATTTTACTAGAAATAACTTGAATACAACTGGAAGTATACGACATATTGCTAGGCCCATGCATGAAAAGACAAAAGCAAAGAAGGTCGGGCAAGGTTTAACCTTGTCGGGCAAGCCTGATCGTCTTGCAGGTCCCTATCTTTGTGGCTTATCAAGGATCTGAGAGCTTTAGAGAGAGGTAAGGACAGAAGTTTACAAAGAGAAATTGATACTACAACAAGGTTGAACAGGGTAGCAGAGCTATTACAAAGGTTTTGAGTGAAGGCTTGTCCCGAGAGGGATGAAGGCTTGGGCTGACTACAGCTTCGTTTTGAAGGCAAATCTGGCTTTGAGCAGAGTTTGTGCTTGCATTTGTTTGTTTGATTGAGTGTCCTTATTCCTGATTTCTCTTTCTTCTTTTATAGACAACTCATCTTGGCCTCTTGTAGCAGCAGCCTTGCCCGAATGCAACTTGAGAGGCAGTGACTCATCAGTTATTTTACTTGTTCTGCCATCATAAAGTACTTTATGGGCTGTATAGCTGGTCAGTCTATACCACTTGGCCTTTGGGTAGGTGAGCAAGTGGTATTCATGAGCTGCACCAAGTCAGAAAAGCCCTTTTCTGCTTTTTGGGTTTTGGCTGGGCTTCGGCCGACTCTTCCTTTAGGCATCCTTTTGGGCCAACCCCTTTCCTGAGCCTAAAGTTCAAGTTTAGGTCCAAACAGTGTCCCCTTTAATTGATATTTAGCCTGGAATTCCAGGCGCCAATATTGATTGAAAAGCTCATTATTAAAACCCCGAAGCCCTTGTGTTCACGGCAAGAAATCCCTCTGTAATTTGAAAATTTCCTAATTCTCCCAGCTATTCCTCTTCTTTTAAATCTTTCAGATTCTCTTTCACTTTTTTGCTCGATACCTTTCACCCTCGTCATCTTCTTTGGTATCCCCCTCTCAAACTTCATCAAATGGCTTCGAGATCTAGCCAAACCCAACCATCCTATGAATCTGGCGAAGGAATCGCCACTCTACGTCGTCTACTCAACGGGCTGCATCGCCCTCGGGCAGGGTTGCATTCCGAGCTCTTCTTTGAGGTGCCTGGGGCACAATCATTGGGTCCCGCATGGATCTCCCGGGTCCCTTCAGTGGTAGAAAGCAACATGCCCAAGGATAATTGGTTTTCCCTAAATCCCTTTTTGGCTAGGTCGAGCATCTCTTCATCCAAATAGTTGTCATATTGTCGAGGCTTTCCTTTGATGAACGATCCTGCTTGGGCTCAGTGGATTGATGAATTAGAGCCCACCTTTAAGAAGAAATGGATGAGTAATGGTATTTACGAATTAATCATGCTCTCAAAAATTTCCATTACTCCCAAAGCCTGAATTGCTTGCTTCTGCCCTCCTTTTCTGGAATTCAGGCACGAATACTTTTGACTTCCGCATGGGCCCCATGTCTCCAACCATTCTTGACATGGCTCAGGTCTTCGGGTTAAGGCCATCGGGTTGGATAGTGGACGTCACTCAAGACTGGGTTCCTTCCTCTACCACTGGAAGCTCAGGTTCATCCACTACTTTCCTTTCTTTGAACTATAACTCTGCAACTTTCAAGAGTTATGGGACCTCCTTCAAAGGCTTCATTCCTTTTGTAAAGGAGAATTTTGGGGCAAGCTCTTCTCGGGTTGATAAAGATCAAGAGCACATGTATTTCCTCTTATACTGGCTCAACAAACATATCTTCCCCAACAAGTTTAAAGGGGTGAGGGTTGAATGGATCCCATTAGTAGAAGTTCTTCATAATTTCAATGATGTAGCTACAGGCCCATTCCTCCTTTCTCATATTTATCATCTTCTTTTCGAAATGACTCATGGCGAGCCATTTGAGACCAACCTGAACGGGCCTATCTGGATGATACAAACCTGGCTTCAATGGTACTTCCTAGAGTTTCGGGCTGCCAATTTGGAGTTCCCGAAGGATGTGGCCATTGCCCGAATCCTGGCTGAAGCTGCCCCTATAGATCACTCCACCTTTGCCTGCTTCTACTTCTTCAGAGTTTGTAGGACTCGATTTGCCTCAAACTGTATTCTTCTCTCCAAAGCCTCTTTTTGCCTCAAACTGTATTCTTGTCTTGACCTGGTCTTTTTGGCTTTTCGCAGCAAGTCCTGAAAGAGACTTCCCCCCTCGTTTGGTCCGTAAGTCAAAGCGCTCCCGTCCTCATTCATCTTCTGGAGGTAGTGAGACTCCCCCTTCTGGAATTGAGAAGATCGGGCAGACAGAGATTGCCCCCCCAATGGGCATTGCTCCATTAGATGGAGCTACAGTGCAGGATCCTCCTCCTTTTCCATCCTCAAACCCTGCTAAGTTGCCCAAATTTTTGAAGCACTCGGGCGGCTTGAGACGAGGTTGAAATTTTCAAGACATTATTCAGAAACCTCCAGTTCTTCAGAGCAACAACGAATCTTTCAAGAATGGGCAAGGCAGGACTTCTCTGCTTCATTCAGCCTCAAGGCTCTTTGTGACTTAGAAAAGGTCACAATTGAGTCTTTCAAAACTGGTCGGCTATCAAAACCCCAGCACGATTCCTTTCTCTCTTTCTTTGAGAATTTAAGGGCTCTTATGGAGCAATACCAGAGAGCTGACAGACAAGTTACTCGGGCAAGATGCTTTATGGAGAAGGAGTCAAGCACCTCCGCTCAAGTTGATCGGTTGATGGATGAAAGCTTGCAGACAAAAGAAAGGGTTAGAGTTGTTACTTCTGAAATCCAAAAGCTGGAGGAACAACTGGGTGCTCTTAAAGCTGAACAAGCAACTCTTCTGGATACCCTTGAAAACCAAATTGAAGGAGTAGAGAAGTCAAACTCGGAATTAGAGCATATTAGGTCCCAACTTATGAATAGCCATACTGTTTTGGCCGAACCTAGTAGGATATTTGCCATTATGCAGACATATCATTCTCGAATAGTTACCCTGAGTGAAGATGTTAAATTTTTAGAATAGGATGATTTGTAACCCTTTTTTTATTGGAATGAACATGTATTTTGTCCCCTGCTCTGCTCTTGGTACTGTTTGAATTGACTTCGGGCAACTCTTTGCCCCCTTGTTTACTTTCTTCTTTCTTCTACTTCCCTCGTCAGCACTAATCTTAGGGCTTGATCTTGATTCCTTGGTCCCCTTCATGGTACTTTTATTCATGCAGGGGTGTTGGGACAACCCGGGATCTTTTCTTTCCTCTGTTGTACCAACTGGTGACCCTAGCTCTTCTTTTTAAATAAGGTTGATCATATTGATAGGAGCCTCTGGGAAAGGGTTTGTATCCACCATCATACTGGCTTGGGGCTTGTCAAGTAACAGTTTTCCCTTCACTATCAGGTCTTGTATCCAATCTCTAAACTGGACACAATTGACTATGGAATGGTTGAAGGTATAGTGTAGCTTACAATACTTCTTCTCTCTGAGTTCTTCTTATTTGGGCATCTTTTTGGTACTGTCGGGCAAAATTACTCTTGCCCGCACCAGTTCTTCATAGATCTCAGGTGCCTTGGTCATATCGAACGAATAACTCTGGTACTTGGTGATGTGAAAATTAACTTGACACACAAATTAAACCCTATGGATTGCAATTGTAGTATATGAGCAAATAGGGATCGTTCTAGACCGGGGATTAACTAGGGATGCTAATCAATGTGAAACTGACTCAAAACATAAAAACATAATGTAGAACACTAAACTAGACTCAAAGAATGCAAAACTAAACTCTAAAACACTAAAACAAACCAAAAGATTCAAACAACACTCAAAACACTCAAAACTGCCTTAAAAACACTTTCTGGGCAGTTTTGAGCACCTAAGTTCATAACGATTAGGTGAAATTCCCTTATATTCTAGCATCAAGTTTAGGCATGTAAATTAAGTGTCGACCCTCAACCCACATACATAAACAAGTTCTTAATCAAAACAAAAAAAGTAAACCACATCTAAAGTTCATGAATTCATAACTGGAGTAAATCACATCATAACCAACATATGTCCATGGCTTCAAATTTGCCTCTAACTAAAAAGAAATTAGTTCCACATATTTAACATAATTGAACAGCAAGTTAAATTAAACATGAAAACAGAAACAAGAGAAGAAAGAACTCCAAGCACTCCACTAGTTGCAGATTGCATGTGCAAGGTTTCTTCCTTCCTTTGGACTGCACGACACTACTCCTCCTCTCCTTCAATGGTGGCGGCACAAGGTGGTTATGGTGGTGGGAAGGTGCAGCTATCGTGGATGAATGGTTACTTGGATGGAGGGTTGCGGCAAAAGTTGAATTTGGGCAGAGATTTGGGAGTTTTGGGAGTGGAAGGCTGCGACAAGAACTAGAACTAGGGTTTTTGGAATTTTGAATGAATGTAGCAGGTTGTAGTTCGGCCTAGGGGTTAAAACATATATATATAAGCACTACAAACCCTAGGGCAAACATATTAGGGCCTCTAAAACCCAAATCCATCAGAAATTAGGTTAAAACAATTAAAATTTAAGTGGGAAAAGGGCCTAGGGTGCGGCTGGTTACTAGGGTAAAGGAATGGGCCTTCTAGAATGCCTTGCAAGGCAAGGAAATCAGATTTCTAAAGCCCTAGGTGCGGCAAGGGTTAGGGGGGAAAGGCTAGGTCATCTAAAAGCCCAAAGCCAAGAATAGAAACTCTCGAAAATGGAAACCTCCAAGAATAGAAACTTCCAACTTTAGAAACTTTGGTTTCCAATTCCGAATTCTTTGTTCTTCACTTTCATTTCTTCCTTTCTTAAGCTCATTTGACCTTCAAACTCGTCCATTCCTTGTGCTCCATTAGCATACACAACATTCCAGCTCAGTTTTGCTCTAAAATGCTCCATTTTGCTTCTTTTTGCACACTTTGTCTCTAAAACCTGAAATGGCGCGAAACAGACTTTAAACATTGAAATAACTCAAGAAAAACAACATAAATGCATGAGAACAAGCCCACTAAGTCGCATAAATATGCTCCTATCACTTGGGTGGTTTCATGGGGACGAAACCACCATCGTTCATTACGATCTTCTGATCTTTGACAGGTTGGACTAGCCCTTTTACCGTCAGTGGTTTGAAAGGTGTGGTCATTTCAGCGGCACACACATTAATGTCTTCTTTATCATGGCCACCCTCATGCTCTGGCCTGGTTTTTCCTACTTCCACACGATGAATTGCAGCTTTGTTTTTGTAGAAGGGAGGAACCTTGGAAGTGTGCTTCACTTGTTGCTCTTCTTGCAACAGTCTCTCATACTTAGTGGCAGGAATTACCAATTCTTACAGCTCGTTGAATTGTGTATCATAAAATCTCTTCCTCAAAGGTAATTTCAGAGCCCTTTGAGCAATTGATATGAGCTGCGCTTGGTTGACGGGGAATTGGCATCTCATCCTTGTTTTCCTGAACCTCATCATGAAGTCCTCAGTAGATTCATGATCGTATTGTTTGACTTCAACAAGGTCATTGATAGTCAATTCTGGCTCTATTCTGTAAAATTGTTCGTGGAAAGCCATCTCCATTTGCCCCCAGTTGGCAATAGAGTTAGGGGGCAATAGAGAGTACCACTGAGATGCTAAACCTGCCAATGAATTCCCAAACAACCTCAATTTGTAATTTGGGTTGTCCTCATATGCCACACAATGATTGGAGAATTTGAAAATGTGGTATCTGGAGGACACGCTACTGTCTTCACCTGTGAACGTTGGGAATGCAGGCATCTTGAAGTTGAGAGGGAATGGATTTAGCTCGTTAATATATTCAGGATAAGGCTTTTGGTAAGTGACCCTGAACACTGGGCGAGCCTGCGGTTGAGTATTTTGAGCCACTGTCCTTCTTAACTCAGCCAATTCTTCCCTAAGCTGCTGAGTAGCTGAATTATCATTATGACCGATGAGAGCAGATTCAATCTTTGGGCTCCGGTCGTTGCCCGCACCTGCTTCTCTCCTTGGTTCAGGTTTCTTCCAGTTAGTTCCTCCTCCTTTATTAGCCAACGGGGGTGGCCTGTAAGGTAGAGGTTTATCTGAAGTAGTGGTGCCTTCCTTTCCGCTAGTCTCCCTCATCATTACAGGCATTCCGTACTTCGTTCTCTCTTGCTCGCTCTGCCTCCTATTATTAAATGATAATAATGGGAAGCTGGGAAGCTCTTTCTCCAGAACTGGCTCTATCACAGGTTGGCTCCCTTCAGGAACTACCTTATTCTTTCCCCTATCCTTTTCTTCTTCTAGTAATGGGAATAAAGGAATGATTGGTTCACTTATCATGGTAACTTGGCTCATCCCACTTCCCTGAGCCCCTTTTGGAGTAGAAAACTCCAGATCAAGTCTTCTCTGTAGATTCCCTGTTAATGTACAGAGTCTACTCACTTCTCCCTTGGTTTCCAATGAGATTCTTTCCATGCTTCTTAGTACTTGGATCATAGTAGCTTGTAGTTCTTCACTAGTTCCCTTTCCTTCCGATCTCTCAGATGAAGTTGGGCTTTCTAGGACCACTCGTCGTGATGGGGAAGAAGGAATTCCTGATTGATCTGCCATTTGTAGAAGAAAAGGTTGAGAGAAACCCTCATTCGGATTCTTTTTGCCAATTTTATGGCTTTTCTTTTTGGACAAGCAAGATCAAATGTATCCCACCGAGCGTGCCAAAGCTATGTTCGCGTCAGGAATCTCCGTCGGGGATGTTTCCTGGCCGACGAGCGCACAGCTCCCCGGGAGATTGGCTCCGGTTGAGGACTGCTGTCGGGCTTCTGCTTCACTGTCGGGCTTTATCGGGCAAGGCTGGAAGAGAAGGACAACGTTAACTTTGAGAGGTGCCTTTGTGGGGCCTTAGGTGTAGGCCTTGAGGCTCACAATCAAGATTAACTTCTAAGTACTCAGGCGTGCCACTGCCATCTTTAGCATGGCAGATGTAAAATGGATGTCGAGTTCTAGTTGTATATATATATATATATATATATGCCCGAGAAGCCGTGTTAGTTATGACAGGTGCCTTTGTGGGACCTTAGGTGTAGGCCTTGAGGCTTTCCATCAATAACTAAACCAGTGCTCGAACACATAATATTTGTTCCATTGATTGCAGGAGTCTTATAACTATTATACTTCTGATTACTCGAATCCGAGAGATAGAACGAACCCAAATAGGTGCCTTTGTGGGGCCTTAGGTGTAGGCCTTGAGGCTTCCCATAAGAATTCGTTCTTTATACACTCAAACGTTCTAGACCGCGGAACGAAATGAATCCAAATAGGTGCCTTTGGGGGCCTTAGGTGTAGACCTTGAGGCTTCCTATCAGAATCCATTCCGTGTGTAAGTGTTCTATGATAATCATAATATAATAGAAATAAAACTAAGGGGATAGGTCGATTACTTGCGCCCTAAGTAACTTCGGACTTCTTGTTTATCAAGGACTATCGTGGATGGGTTAAGTCCACATAAGGTTCTTTTTTATGCCTTGAGGCCAAGGACTTTTAACTGATCAAATTTACATGCCCGAGGGCTTAGAACTTAGATCTGGTTTGAACAATGAAGATATATTCAAATCGGATCCAAGGATTGAGAGATTCTTTTAATAGGCATCTTACTAGAAATAACTTGAATACAATTGGAAGTATACGACATATTGCTAGGCCAATGCATGAAAAGACAAAAACAAAGAAGGTCGGGCAAGGTTTAACCTTGTCGGGCAAGCCTGATTGTCTTGCAGGTCCCTATCTTTGTGGCTTATCAAGGATCTGAGAGCTTTAGAGAGAGGTAAGGAGATAAGTTTACAAAGAGAAATCGATACTACAGCAAGGTTGAACAGGGTAGCAGAGCTATTACAAAGGTTTTGAGTAAAGGCTTGTCCCGAGAGGGATAAAGGCTTGGGCTGATTACAGTTTCTTTTTGAAGGCAAATCTGGCTTTGAGCAGAGTTTGTGCTTGCATTTGTTTGTTTGATTGAGTGTCCTTATTCTTGATTTCTCTTTCTTCTTTTATAGACAACTCATCTTGGCCTCTTGTAGCAGCAGCCTTGCTCGAATGCAACTTGAGAGGCAGTAACTCATCAGCTATTTTACTTGTTCTGCCATCATAAAGTACTTTATGGGCTGTATAGCTGGTCAGTCTATACCACTTGGCCTTTGGGTAGGTGAGCAAGTGGTCTTCATAAGCTGCACCAAGTCAGAAAAGCCCTTTTCTGCTTTCTGGGTTTTGGCTGGGCTTCGGCCAACACTTTGGGCTTCGGCCGACTCTTCCTTTAGGCATCCTTTTGGGCCAGCCCCTTTCCTGAGCCCAAAGTTCAAGTTTAGGTCCAAACATACCCTCCCCAAACAAACGTTTAACAAATGGCCAAAAACATAGCACCACCCATACACTACACATCATCTCCCCTAGGCCCGCCCCATTCACCCCATGAGCCGGTGGTTGCAACCCCAATGCGGCCGTGACCAGAGCTGTGAAGTGCAAAAACAATAGAGCTGTGGTTGGTACAAATATTGGAGACTCATCAAAAGTAAACCTTGCATCATAAGTAGCTTTTCGGTCACTAGAAGAGGAATTTTGCTCCTTTTGTGTGACTTCAAATGTCACCTCAGATATGCCCAAAAGCTTAAATACCACAGTTATAACTCCAAATAATGATGCAGTTAGCTCCATGGTCCCATTGTCAATTGGTTCCACCAAGCCCTAATTGATCGACCAGAATCAAGGTTGAAGTGTAGTGTGTTTAAGTGTTTAATGAGAAACACAGCGGCAAATATTATTAGAGCCGGTTCCTGGACCTACAAAGCAAAATCGTTTGAGTTGAGTACGGATAGGGACACCAAATTTCATTCATGAAAAAATGTGATATTATTTAATCGACATAAATCATTATATATACTTAAAATATTGTCACACTATTTGCTAACAGATTAATTTGAAGTGTACGTAGACTTCGTAATTCCATCATTAACAATGTTTATACCAAGCTTAATTTAACAAAATTTTTAAACATCTATTATTGGTACTCCAAAAAAAATCATGCATTCTTCTTTGATGAAAAAGGTAAAGAAAACAAGAGTGCAAGCCCGGTGACTATTTTAAAATGCTGATAACAATTCCGAACTAAAATCACCTTATACGTGGATGATGATTCTATTTACCTTCGGCAAAAAGTGTGAGTTGGTAATGAGGCAGTAAGCTGGCAGAAGAGCATAGCATAGATCAGGAATAGAGTGCAATCCCTAAATTAGCATCCACAGGTAGGCCAAGCATTGCCTAAACTCAAGCTTGGCATAAAGGGTGGCAAAAATGGGACAATTTTTGCTGAACAAAATTTCTAGCAGCCCTGTGATGCCTCTCTTCCTCTGGATCAACATAACATGAGTAATTGAGGGTGCAGCGCCCAGAAAACCTGGTGGTCCTAGCATGCATAAGATAGACTTCCACCCTCTTGCATGGATCTTCATCCCAGTTAGGACATCTTCTGTTACTGACCCATAAACCCAACCCACCTGAAAAAGGGTCGGGCCAATTAACAATTTCAAACCTCCTGTCAATTAACAAAGACTTCTTCTAACATTAGAGGGAAAAATATTTTTCGTTACCTTTTTGCCCCATAATGTATCATGCTCGAACTCGGAATGAGCAACATGGTATGCTGCATCGACCGCACAGGAAAGGTTGTCCGGTTGATCAATATTTTCCTCTAATAAAATTTAAGTAGCTGATCGGATGAGCTCTGGAGAATTTCCAAAGCATTCTTTGTTTAGTCTCTCACTCGTCAAGTTCCCTTAGAAAAATCATTTATAAGTTGATTAATCATTAATGAGTGATTATTTATGTACATTAGTACACATAATATATATCTTGGATGCTAAGATACCTTCATTATCTGTTAGAGATGAACCGTAGATAACTTTACGTCTGTGAAAACATCCTGTCCCTGCATAGACAGGTCTTTGGATCCCAGCTAACCCAGGTGTTCGCGTCAGGAATTTCCGTCGGGGACGTTTCCTGGCCGACGAGCACAGAGCTCCCCTGGAGGTTGGCGCCGGTTGAGGGCTGCTGTCAGGCTTCTGCTTCACTATCGGGCTTTGTCGGGCAAGTCTCGTCCGACAAGTCTTTATCGGGCAAGACTCGTCGGGCAAGGCGCGTCGGGCAAGGCTGAAAGAGAAGGACAAAGTTAACTTTGAAAGGTGCCTTTGTGGGGCCTTAGGTGTAGGCCTTGAGGCTCACAATCAAGATTAACTTTGAGGTGCTCAGGCGTGCCACTGCCATCTCCAGCATGGCAGATGTAAAATGGATGTCAAGTTTTAGTTGTAATACCCGAGAAACCGTGTTAGATATAATAGGTGCCTTTGTGGGGCCTTAGGTATAGGCCTTGAGGCTTCCTATTAAACTAAACCAGTGCTCGAACACATCATATTTGTTCTCGTGATTGCAGAAGTCTTTATAACTATTATACTTCTGATTACCAGAGTCCGAGAGGTAGAATGAACCCAAATAGGTGCCTTTGTGGGGCCTTAGGTGTAGGCCTTGAGGCTTCCTATCAGAATCCGTTCTTATACTCAAACAATCATGATCGCAGAACGGAGTGAACCCAAATAGGTGCCTTCGTGGGGCCTTAGGTGTAGGCCTTGAGGCTTCCTATCAGAATCCATTCCATGCCTAAGCGTTCTATGATAATCATAATATAATAGAAACAAAACTGAGAGGTGGGTCGATTACTTGCGCCCCAAGTAACTTCGGACTTCTCGTTTATCAAGGACTGTCGTGGATGGGTTAAGTCCACATAAAGTTCTTTTTTTATGCCTTGAGGCCAAGGACTTTTAACTGATCAGATTTACACGCCCGAGGGCTTAGGACTTGGATCTAGTTTGAACATTGAAGATATATTCAAATCGGATCCAAGCACTGAGAAAGCCTTTTCATGGTAATCTTACTAGAAATAACTTGTATATAACTGGAAGTATACAACATATTGCTAGGCTTTAAAGAATGAAAAGACAAAAACAAAGCAAAGAAGGTCGGGCAAGGTTAAACCTTATCAGTTAAGGCTGATCGTCTTGCAGGTTCCTATCTTTGTAGTTTTGTCAAAGGTCTGAAAGCTTAGAGAAAGAGGGGGAGGTAGAGAGAGATACAAAAGGTGAATCGATACTACCACAAGGTTGAACAGGGTAGCAGAGCTATTACAAAGTTTGAAGGAAAGGTTATCCCGTGAGGGATAAAGGCTTGTCCCGAGAGGGATGAATGCTTGGGCTGACTACAGCTTCGTTTGGAAGGCAAATCTGGCTTTGAGCAGAGTTTGTGCTTGCATTTGTTTGTTTGATTAAGTGTCCTTATTCCTGGTTTCTCTTTCTCCTTATATAGACAACTTGGCTTGGCCTCCTGTAGCAGCAGCCTTGCCTGAATGCGGTTTGAGGGTGATGACTCATCAGCTTTTTTACATGTAATGCCACCATAAAGTACTTTATGGGCTATGTAGCTGGTCAGTCTATACCACTTGGCCCTTGGGTGGGTAAGCAAGTGGTCTTCATGAATTGTATCAAGTCAGAAAAGGCATTCTCTGCTTTTCTAGGTTTCGGCCGGGCCTTGACCAACTAATCCTTCATGCCTCCTTTTGGGCCAGCTCCTTTCTTGAGCCCAAAGTCAAGTTTTAAACCAAACACCAGGCCAAATTTTTTGCAAAAGTTAAAGCTTTCTACATTACTTAGGTCCATGTACGCCAATCTGCCATAGTGCGAAACTAACTTAACTACCCCATGTTCATATCCCTATTTCTATCGCCTGACTAGAGGTATGAGCACGTGACCTGCAAGTTTTTTTTCGTCAAAGTGGAGTAATAGTAAACTAATATACGTACTTTTACAGCCTCAACCACTTTGCTTCCACATGGATCGTCTTTCAAAATGTTGTAGAACATTTGGGGAAACTGAACAAATGCACCTTTTTGGTGCTTGAAACCAAGCAGTAGGCACATCGCATGAAGAATGATCTTTGGATTGTTGGCATACATGTCGCAGTCCACGTTCAACATAAATGGAGCATTTGTCAAAACACTAGAGACCCTCGTCTATGTACATAAAATTAATTAAAAATATTAGTCACTGGGTAAAATTATGGATTTTACACTAGCTAATTAAGCCTAGGATAACAGTAATTTACTAATTGAACAAATGTATTTAAAAAGAGAGATGGTAATATTTTCTTAGTTAAGCAAATAATTCTCACCAAAGTGTTCATAGCGCCCGCTTTGTAACGATGTGAGTGATTAGGATGCTTCTCCCTGGCTACATAAACCATATGTGGCAGACCATTAGAAATTCTCTCCTTAGTCTCCCATATCACCTGTACAAATATTAATTCAAATGAACAATAGAAAGTTTATTTAGGTTTCACTAAAATTTTAAGGAATAGTTGCAGGATGCGAAAAGTAGATGAACCACAATATTAGTCAGTCAACCAACTGTGGAGCATACATAATGAATGTAATGAGCTGTTATATATTGCTACTCCACAAAGGTCATCTTGCATATAAATTTACCTTTACCGATGAAATTGAACTTATTGGGAGGCTTTACTTGTGTGAATTACCAAAAACAAAAAACAAGAACCTTGATTATAGTGGGATGGTTCCTGCTGTCTATATGAGCAAAATCCACGTTGTCTCTAGAAAAATCAAGAGGTGCCAAATTTTGGACAGCATCTTCAATTTTTTGGCAGAGCTTTTCATACTCATCCTACAAGATTAAAGATAGAGACATCATACATATATACAAATTCAACTAAGAATATATAAGGCCAAATTCTACCTTCATTTTTGTCCATTCTTGAAGGAATCCTGAAGGACTATAACTTGACAAAATGGGATTGTCAGAGAAGTATCTGAATGGTGCTCTAACTTGAACATGGTACTTTTTGCAAAAGGGTACCCAAAGCTTAGCAAATTTTGGGGCTTCAATGATAGAGTAGAGAGTGAGAGGTGAACACCCGTCATCTGATACATAGCAAGCTAGCTTGTGAGTTGGATAATCAACGGCTAGAAGAGAGAGCACTGTGTTCACAGTAATGATAGGTGGCTCTAGCTTTGCATCTGCTGTTGTCACAAACATATCCACCGGAGGAAGCTCCGAAACCCTAATTACGTATTAAGCATACACAATAAGACATTAATCAGCATGTTAATTACCACAAGAACATATATTTTTTCA
The DNA here is from genome assembly GCA_963082935.1 of Malus x robusta. NCBI lineage: Eukaryota > Viridiplantae > Streptophyta > Magnoliopsida > Rosales > Rosaceae > Malus > Malus x robusta. Next base: position 25,521,788 of record OY720335.1, read on the forward strand.
ATCTGGCATTAGCAAGGTTCAAAGAATTAGGTGAGCAACACTACACATGAGCATACGTAACTTAATTAAATTTAAACGGATAAATTTGATCCAGATAAAAAAATTTGAGCTGTTGTTGAATTTAGTCCAGTTTTTTATTTTTCAACTTTAATTAAATTTCTTAATTTTATGAGTCTTTACTCAAATTTTTAATTTGAATATTTAAATAAAAAAATCTAACTACTTTCATAAAAATAGTTAAATATGTGTCAACATATATAATACTTATACAATAGGTTAATAAAATCATTTAACATGTGATAGAGGTATTTATGTATATACAAAAATAAATAAAAATAAATTTACCTAGCATTCATGAAAATAGTTCAAAGAAATTCCATCTTCCATACATTTATAATCCATACTGGTATATACACTCATATTTAGTACCTACAACATAGATTAGTTACCATTGTTAACCTATGATGGAGGCAGAAGAAAAAAATTGAGATATAAACCAAGGTTCTAAAAAACGCTAGGCGTTGGTCGGGTGGTGGATTCGGCCTAACGCCTAGGTGGCTAGGCGGGCGGCTAGGCGGCCTAGGCAGATATAGGTAAATTTCTTGTATATTTTGTAAATAAGTGCATATTGACACAAACAAAATTATACTTGTATGAAATCCATGAATAAGATAATAAAAGAATGATAAAATACAAAAAGAGTATCTAACAAGTCCAAAATTTAAAAACACGTTAAGCATATATGCCATATAACTTAAGACATTTTAAATGATTATATCTAATTCTTAAAAAGTAAAAGTAAGTAAAAATCCCATGTAATGGGTTGGGTGGTTCATAATAAAACTACTAGGAAGCCATGCCAGGCATCCCTTAACCAAACCACGCACATTGGGATCATCCCCGAAATCCTCTATCTTTTATTTATGATTTTATCTGGGTTGGTGTCCCACTTTGAACTTTGGAGCACCAAAACTTGTCAAAAACCTATATCGCAATTGAAAGTTAAGGTCGGAAATCATAAAGAGACAATTATGAAGATGTGCATGCATCCTTCCCCATTTCATAAAGCACCACGTGTGTGGTGTGAGTGTGACCCCTCCCCTCCACCCATAGTTCCCACCACTCACATCAGCCTATAGACTCCCAAACGAAGGAGACCATTTTGAAGCCTTCAAAACTGAAAACTTTTACTCTTTTTTATTCTTTCCTTTCCTCATCGTCTTCGTCTTTTTTCCGTTTCCTCTTTTTTTTTTTTTTCCCTCTGTAAATTCTCCCTTTTTTTTCCTCTTCTTTTGTTTTGTGCTGTAAATTCCTCTTCTTCGATGGATTTCAGAGAGAGGGAGTCGCGACATCTAAGAAAGTCGTGGTGCACAGAGGGAGGGAGTTGAAGCGGCGAGAAAGCTTTTGCGATTCTGGGTATCTGTTTGGAATTTCTTCCCAGGAAACCATTTCCCTCCGCCTAGACCGCCTCCTAGACCGCCAATGCCGCCTAAGAGCTCCTAGGCGGACACTTAACAGCTTCCCAATTTTCTTAATGATTTGCACCTAATCAGATCTACACACCTACACCCAGCACCTAAGCGGCCGCTTAGGCCGATTTTTAGAACATTGATATAAACTACGAGCAGTAAAAAGCAGAATAACATTTAATTCTTATATTTAATCATAAAAGTTGAGTAAAAGATGAACCTATTAATAAGAGATGACATTTATTTCAATGTAATAAAAAGATGATAGAAAAGTGAATGGACCTAACCCAACAAAGTGTACTAAACTTAATCAAGTTTACTTTATTTGAAACTACGTAATAAAAAGAACATGAATGACATACTGTTGCAAGAGGTTGTGAGGGTATGTTTTGTATTCGACAGGAGTCCATTGGGTGATGAGAGTAAGAACCCAATTGAAAGCAAACCAAGACTCACATGTAAAGGCAAGAAGCCAGACAAAACCATGGTCCCTGAGAGATAGGAGACGATAAACAAGGACACAGACAAAGAAGAACAGAATTGCAATTTCTAGGGTTTTCTGCAGTGCATTGGTTTTAAGGGGAGTTTTTTCACAAAGAAGATGTTAAGGATTTGCCATTAGCTAGGTAAAGATAAGAGCTGTGGATAGAGGTCAGGTCCAAGGCGGTTTAAATAAGTATAATATATATAGATGGCCGGCGTCAGCATCAGTCATTGTAGAAATTGAATGTCGATGTCCATATATATGTATATATATATATATATATATATATGTATATGTATATGTATATATATGTATATGTATATGTATATATATGTATATATATGTATATGTATATGTATATGTATATGTATATGTATATAGATGTATATGTATATGTATATAGATGTATATGTATATGTATATGTATATGTATATAGATGTATATGTATATGTATACTATAGTCTACCTCTCTATATCTCTTTAGGCAGACTTTCGGTGAAGTGATAGTTCGAATCTTATCTAAACTAGGAGAAATCATGATGATCATAAGAGTTATTCTTTAAACCGGATGGAAAGGTTGGTGAAAGCTAACTTCATACCCTCAGGCCATCTCCAACTGAATGGTCCAGAGGGTCAGAGGGCCGAAAATAGCTCGAAAACCGTCTACAATCGAGAGTCATGCTAAAGGGCTCATAGGCCCTACTAGACAAAAAAGGGCCAAAGAGCCAACCGGCCGGCCCCGGGCCAATCCACAATTTGAATTCCAACGGTAAGACGTCAGCTAGCCCTTTTTTTTTTTTTACAATTTTTTTTTAAATTTCTATAACTTCCTAAGCCATTAAACAACATTAAATTACATTAAGTAACATGAAACAACATGAAACAATATTAAACAACATTAAATAACATTAAACAACATAAAAAAAACATTTAACAACATTTTTAAAAGCATTTAACAACATAAAACTTAAACGTCTACTTCATGCTTCTTTTGGCCCAAAGATGTGCAACAAGATCTTGTTGTAGGTACTTGTTTGTGGCACGGGAACGTATCATCCTATAGTGCCTCATGTACTCATTTAAAGAGATACTACCAGTTCTTAGATTCAAAGGCAAATTAGGGTTATCATATATTTTTGAACGAGCCCTTATTGACTTATTTGGTTCCTCTTGGTCATCATCAGACTCTCCATCAATATACCCATCTCGCTCATCCTCCACAATCATGTTGTGTAATACGATGCAAGACATCATGGTGGAGTCCAAATTTTCTCAACTCCACCATCTTGTCGGTTCCTTGATGATCTTCTACCGTGCTTGTAGAATACCGAAAGTTCTCTCAACATCTTTCCGGTATGCCTTTTGTTGTAAGGTAAACCACTTTTCGGCGTCATTCGCAGGGTTTGGAATTGCTTAGACAAGTGTCGCCCGCTTTGGGTAGATGCCATCTGCCATGTAATACCCCATATTGTACTGATGTCTGTTGACATAGTTGTCAAGTTGAGGTGATTTACCTTCCGTTAGGTTATTAAAGAGGAGTGAACGCCCAAGAACTGTAATGACATTTTGAGATCCAGAGACTCCAAAGAAAGCATACCAGATCCATGTGTCACACGAGGCAACCGCCTCTAACACAACAGTTGGCTTTCTCGACCTTCTGCTAAAACCTCCTTACCATCCAGTGGGACAATTCTTCCAATTCCAATGCATGCAGTCTAATGACCCTATCATGCTCAGAAACTTAGGGTATTTATAGCCTAATATCCACCCTATTTATAGCAAAAAAAATTTCAAATCCAACGGCTTGCTAACGTCAGCTAGCCGTTGGATTTGAATTTTCTTTTCCGCCATTTTTTTTTAATTTAAATAATAAATTATATTTGGCCCTATGACCCTTTGGCCTTCGGTTGGAGATGGTTTTTTGTGACAAAGCTATGTTTGGCCCTCGGTTGAAGATGGTAAGAAATATGGCCGATGGTAAGAAATATGGCCATGCATTGTTTATTAAAATATTAATTTCTTGGAGGGTTAGAGGGCTAAAACGAGTCTTCGGTTGGAGATGGTTTTTTGTGACAGAGCTATGTTTGGCCCTTTGGGTCTCGGTTGAAGATGGTAAGAAATATGGTCATGTACTGTTCATTAAAATATTAATTTCTTGGAGGGCCAGAGGGCTAAAACGAGCCCTCTTACTCTCATTTGGTTGCAAATGGCCTTAATTGCAATAAAATTTTATTGTTTTGGCTTAAAAATTGTCTAAATAAATGATATTACTTACATTAAAGGGGTAGAGAAGTGAGCTTAGCATCACAATTGGCTAACAATAATGTGGTTCAAATTCGCTTTTGACAAGAATCGAACTAAGACTTCTCACTTACAAGTGAAAAAGAATATCGTTAGATCGTAGTACTAAGTTGCAAAAATTGCCAAATTAAACTCTGCAAATTAAAGTTAGAAATTATTCGCCTTCTAATTAAATTTGTTCATCATACCCTTAATTGTCATAAGAGTTTACAGTTTTGTCTTGAAAATTGCCTGATTAGACTATGCAAATTAAAATTAGAAATTATTCGCCTTCTAAGTTTCTCTTTTTTTTCTTTGTTCCGCCTTCTAAGTTTGTTTACATTACACTCTCTGATTGAATTGTTCATGTGCAGTACAGACTGTACAGTACATCCACACATGGTTGCGTCCCCATTCTTATTGGTACTTTTCAAGTTTAAATTGTCTACGTATGCTTGAAACAGATATAGGTTTAGTCCAAATACATTGTTCATCTGATATGACATCGTGAAATTTTTTCAAGAAGAAAATCACAGTGATTTAATTAAGGTTTTTTAGTCAAAATGGTTCCTGAGATTTGCATAATACATAACTTTGGTCCTTGAGATTGGAAATCAATAGAAGTGGTATATGAGATTGTCCACCATCCATTATTTTGGTCCTACCATTAAAAAACTTTGTTAAGTGGTTCCTGAGTTTTTTAACAGAATGACCAAAATGATGGATGATGGACAATCTCAGGGACCAAAGTGATGTGTTATGCAAATATCAGAGACCAAAGTTATGTGTTATGCAAATTTCAAGGACTATTTTGGCTAAAAATACCCTCAACTTAACGGAGTTTTTTAACGAAATGACCAAAATAATGGTTGGTGGACAATCTCAGAGACCACTTCTATTGATTTTCAATCTCAAGGACCAAAGTTATGTATTATATAAATCTTATGAACCATTTTGACTAAAAAGCCGTTACCTTGCAGCGTATTATATAATTAAACAGAATTTAAAGTAATTATCTGCATATAAAGGATAAATTAAGAGGGTGAGAGATCTGTTACACTTTATGGTGAGATCATAATAAGCATGCTTTCAGTCTCGGGGTTAGTAGAGAAGCCCACCCCAAACAGATGCGTAGCAAATAATAGATCCAGTAGTTTCTGACATAACACGGTGACACGATACCAAAACGATAAGAAAATAACGGGTTTCGGGTCAACACGATAACTAATCGGGTCATTATCAGATGACCCGTTAAGAACCTGTTAATAACGGGTTATTAACGTGTATACACGCGGGTAACACGTGGATAACCCGTTAAGAAATAAATTATTTTGATAATTTTAAAGTTTAATTACTAAAATATTTATTATAAATTATAATAGCCATATTAATATATACAATATATACAATATATTCTATATTAAATATATAGTTTTGTATTATTATTCTATATACGTTTAAAAAAAAAAATTTGTCATTATTTATTTTTATTATGAGAGTTCCTTATTATCATTACTAGGATAAATTTTACTTAACATGTTGTTGTCCAAAAGTAAAATAAACTAGTATAGTATTTGTATAGGCAAGAACTAAGAAGACATACATACAAGTATGAAAAATGTGAAAGAATATATAAACACTCGTGATTCATCGTTATTTCTCTACGAGTAGATAATTGTTACACTTACATTATCATTTAGATTTTTAAAATCTTCCAAACCCTCATGAATAATGTTTTTTATTTGAGGGTAAAATTAATAATAATTATTGTAAAAAATGTAAAAAAAATATACAATCACTCATAGTGACAAACTTTACAACTTTCATGAAGGGGTAAACTTCGAAATCCAACACTATAATCCATAAACCTTAAATTTATATTTAACCATCGATTGTCATTTACGCTTTATTTTTCTTACTGAATTTCATTTTTAAAATTTTCTTTTTTGAAAACATGATCATCTGGCGAATGTAAGAAGATGAACGGTTCAGATCTTTGATATCACGTTTCGATATTTACGATTAACTAAAATATGAGCCGATGTCATATAGTTTGTAGAAACTTTATAAATATCAAGCAATATTTTCACTAACCGTAAAACTCTGAATATAATATCAACCATCCAAACCGTTTATCTTCTTGCATCCTCCAATAGATCATGTTTTCAAAAAAGAAAATCTGAAAAAGCAAAATTTGATGAGAACAATGAAGCGTAAATGTAAACAACAATTATCGGTTAAATTTTGATTTATTATTTATATGATTATAGTGGCAAGTTTTGAAGTTAAGCTCTTCATAAAAGTTGTAAAGCTTGTTATTACGAGCGTTTATATATTTTTTCTATATTTTTTACACTTCTACATTAATTAAAAAACCATTAAAGACTTTAGGTAAGCAAAAATATACTTAAAAGAAAAATGCGTTTTTATGTTTTGGATGTGACAATATGGTATGTGATAGGGATTTTACCACCTACAAAAGTAGGGATAAAATCACACAAAATGCTTGTAAGAGAACAAGGGTGTTGTAGTATAAATGACTCAAGTAAGGTCGTTTCCGCATGGATTATTTAAAACAATTTATGAGAAACCCTAATCCTAGTTAACTATTTAAAAACAAAGATGATAAAATGGTGATTTAATAACCTAAATTAAGAGAAACGAAATTAGTTAAAAAGGCTAATTAAAATCTACAATTTTTAGAGAAAGAAAAAGGAAACAATTTTTATTTTAGATTTCAAAATGAGAAAATACTAGGGTTCCGCTTTCACCCTAACAATCCTACGTAGTTATTCTAATTCCTTATGAATGACACATGCATATTTTGAAGGTTAAGTTTTCCTAAAGTATGCCCTACTTGGAACCCACAACATAGAACATATATCTAATCATGCAACCCGTCCGTGGCGTCCAGATCGAATATGAACATGCAAGACTCATTAAGTTTTGTGAAAACCTTTTGAAAAACCATATAACTCCTAAGACTTGTTGTCCATCCTAAATAGTTACACATGTTAACCATAAGAAGCTGTAGTCAATTTAGGGACAGCCCTTCTCCAAAATTGCTTCAAATTACTTTTTAAATTATCCTAATGGTCGCGAATCAATAAGACAAATAGATAGTTTAAAGCACAGTGATTAACAATCCAAAAACGCAGTTTAAGGCCAGAAACGTCACTTTTCAGCAACGCGCACTGCTCCTTCATTTAATCGCCAGAAAATAACCACTTGGTAGGAAAATCCAAAATTTTGACACGAACAAGCCAAGAGACACACGAACGTCCTCCAATTTGAATTGCTCCAAAATTAATCCGTTTGATCATAATTTGCTCCAAAGAACGTCGAATATCCTATATTAAAAATATAAAGCAAAGTATCAAAATTCTACCAAAATAATTACCAAATTATACTAAAAATAGGGTAAAATATATAATATAATATTGACTCATCAGTATGCATATACTTATTTAGTATTATATTTTTCATTTGATTATTTATTTGTTCAAAATATATTTTCCTTAACGAGTAACGGGTCGGGTCATATTACCTGTCAATATTATCAGGTTGATTTTGGGTCGGGTCATTTTACCCGTTTATTTTAACAAGTGTTACACAACACGACGGTATGACACGAAAACGACACAAACACGGAAAACACGACATGAATGCCAGGTCTAGCAAATAAGAAGTATTTGTAAAATTTGATTAGCGCAAAAAAAAAAAAAAAAAAAAAAAGGTATGATTAGATTTGCTTTCATAAAAAGGGCAATGTAAACTATAGGTTAGAGTACTTTGTATAATTACCACGAGATATGAATGATTGGTCCGATTGGGTATGATCATAAACAACTGGTAATGCCATATATTTGATTACTTGATAACAAATCCATTATTAAAGTAAACATACCTTAAATTCTTACTGGTTTTATTGGTATTCAAAGTTTACTAACTCAATACCAAAATATATGGATGATAAGTATACTAACTTTATCACACCTCTCACTTTCACTCTTAATAAAATTGGACAAAAGAAGTAAAAGAGGGAGACCAAGCTTCGGTGATAACACTTTGATTCCTTGTGGATGAAATGAATATCAAACATGAAGACTTTCTAATGCTATCCATACAAAAGTCATATTCAACAACTATTGTTTAAAACAAACAAAGACTAACACATACCTAACAGCATAAAAGTGTTCAAAGTCTTTACATTCTTTCACACTCACTTTGTAGTAACTTTAGACTTTTCACACACACACACACATTGCAGCAACTTTACTAGGTGCAGCTGCATGATAGAAAAGCAGCTGGCAGCACACAAGCATTGACATCATGTTTTTATTTCAACTTCCAACAGGTTTATCATCTGCCTCAGTAGGCCAATCTTTTTTGTTCAATAAGCTAGCTCTTACTCCAAGGAAGATAAAAATATGTCAAAAGCCAAGCTTATCTAGCTCTTAGAGGATAAGGGAATACAATATGAAAAGCAAGGCCAAAAGCAGCCCTTTGACAAATGGCCAAAAGCATATCACCACCAAAACACTGCACATTATTTCCCCAAGTCCTGTGCCCTGTGAACCATGAGCCAGTGGTTGCATCCCAAACAAGCTCATAGCCAGCGCTGTCAATTGCAGAAACAAGAGGGCTGTGGCTGGCACAAACATTGGAGATTCATCAAATGTGAACCTACGAGCATTCGCTTCATCGTAGTCACAAGAATGGGCAGGCTGTTCTTTCTGTGTGACTTCAAATGTGACCAGGGATATTCCTAAAAGCTTGAAAAGAAAAGTTACCAGTCCAAGTAACAAAGAAGTTGCTGAGGATATTTTTCCTGTGAAGCCCATTCTCAGAAAATTCCACCATGCAGTGATTGATTGGCCTGAGCGAAGGTAGAAACACAGTGTGGCTATATTTCTAAGAAGAAACACAGCAGCACACATTATGAGAGCTGGCTCTTCCACCTGCATATTGGACATTCAAATTAATGCTTGCTTAATAATTCATCATCCAAAACACACATTGGAGTGTTGAAAATTTATGTTTAATACGTTAATGGTTTTGGTCGTTTTAACCTAACTGGATGTTATAAGTGCATTAAGGGATTGAAACCCTACCACATGAACGCCTATTTAGACAAAAACGACCAAGACTCTATCCGAATCAAAATACAAAAGAAGCCATTTTGAGAGAACATAATAACCTAAATTTTAGACTAGAAATGTCTCTAATCCTAAAATAAACCACGTTTTGTTGCTGCTACTCCTAATTAATAGTATCTTAGGCAAGAAACCTGAGTTGGTAATGATGCGATAAGCTGGGAGAAGAGCATAGCATAGCCCCAGGAATGCAGTGTAGGGCCCATATTATCAGCCATGTGTAGGCCAAGCACTGCCTGAACTGGAGTTTAGCATTAAGGGTGGCAAATATGGGAGTATATTTGCTGAACAAAATTTCAGGGACCCCTGTGACCCATCTCTTCCTTTGGGTCAGCAAAACAAGTGAACTTGAGAGTGCAGTGCGCACAAATCCTGGTGGCTCTGGCATGTATAAGATTGAATTCGATCCCGTCGCATGAAATCTTGAGCCCGGTTAGGCATCTTCTGTTACCGATCCATAAACCCAAACTACCTGCAGGGATAGGTAAGCCTAAATGAATTAGTTGATACATTTGGATGACTCTGATTAGCATGTTTTTTTTAGGGATGATCTTCAAATGAAGACTAAGAAATTGAATGGTTCTGATTACAAACTTTCTTCTACATTATTTGCAAGTGGTGAAATGAGCTCATTCTCTCAAGAGGAAATGCAAGTATTATAAAAAATAAAATAAAATTACCACATTAAATTTGAACAAATATTAATCATCGTAGCTCAAAACTATTGAAACACTGCAAGAGGGGCCAGGTTTATCCTTGTCCTCACATGAAGAGGTTCTCTTTTGCAACATTTCATCACGTGGCTATCTTTTTATGGACGGATGATTCACATTTTTAACACATTACAAATATTGATTTGTCTAGTGACGCCATTAAAATTATGAAATGGTTGCAAGAGAATCTCTTCCTCATGTGGCTCCGCACTAGTCCCAGTGATAATCACATGGGAATACTTAATTATATAGTACACTAGAAGCATGTGATCATTGTGATATCATATATCTTCTGTAGGAGGTTTTACCAAGTTGAAAATATATTATGCACTTTACAAAATTAGATACCAAAGCCTAGAATATTTTGGTCTTCGATGGTGAACGCTAGGGTAGTACTACCACCATATTAATTTTTGTGAGCGGTCTAGCAACAATTTCCGTCTATGCGCATTTTGCGATTGATGAGCTGTGAGACCCACTTGCATTAATGGCTGACGCCGTAAGTGAGCTTAGGAGCATCACTCTAATTTCTACATAAGGTGTAGAACAGTAGCGTGAAACCAACAGACTTGATATGGTGGATAGGGGAACCAAAAAAAAAATATGGTGGATTGGGGAATTTCATACTTCCCAGTACCAAACAACCCTTTCAGAAATGGCCTGAGGCATAGCACCAACCACTTACTACTTATAGCCTCTAATTGGCCTGACCCTCTAACTCGTTTTGAGCTGGCCGCCGCATGCTCAACAAAGCAGTAGCAAGCACGGTTAACCGCACCACCAAAATAGTTGTGGGAGGCACGAAAATGGGAGACTTGTCAAATGCGAATCTGCCAGCTTCAGTGTCTTCAGAGCCTTCATCACTTGAACTAGACTGATCTTTTGTAACTTAGACTGTCTCAGATATACCTAAGAGTTTGAGTATGACACCAATAAATCCAAATAACCAAGCACTCATTGTAGTTATCCTTCCCGTTCTATGGTTATTCCACAATGCTCGGATCAATAGACCGGTTCGAAGATGCTCCGGTAAAGTGTAAATATGGTAAAGGACGAAGAGAGCAATTGGTATATAGTAGGTTGGTTCTTGGCCTGGATCTAAAGCAGTTAAAAAGTGTAAAAACTCTTGAACAACGATGACACTGACATCATCAAATTCGTTCACCAAATAATGTAGCAATATATACAGATTTTCTTGATGTATAAACAAATGAACCATTGCCACCATTTGAGCGAAAGCAATAACACCAGATTAGTAAATACTCAACTTGCATGAAGCGTAAAATATTCAAGGGATGTGATGTGTACACACACACACACACATACTGTTGAATGTAATGTGCCATGTCAGCATAAGTTGGAGTGCCATGTAAGCAAGGCAGTTAGAAAGATTGTTAAGAGTCGGTTATATAGTTAGAGTAGTTGCCTAGATGGTAAGTTTTGAAGGAATATATATAGCAACCTCAGCTATACAATTGTATTCATTCAGAATTATCAATACACAAGATTTCGTCTCTCTCTCTCTTTCTTGTTTCTTCTCACTTGTTCTTGGTTGTTGTTCTGTGTTCTTCTACATTTTAGTAAGAACTGTTATCATGGTATCATCGCCGAGGGTTCGATCTTCGGGGTTGTTCTTCCGCTGTGATTGTTGAGGATCTCTTCCTTAATCCTTCGTTGGGGTTTTTCTGGTAGCTGATTTGTTGAAGCTTCTGTGATGGGGTTTTCTGATCATTCACTCAAGTCTCAGGTTTTGTTACTCAATTCTGCACTCCATCTGTTTGCTTAAATGCCGCACTGAAAATCTGCTTCTTCGATGGCGTTTCTTGTATGTCAGTTAGTTTGTTAAAGGCTGATAGCCATTCTTTGTGGGATTGTTGAAGGAATACAAAGGCCGATAGCCATTCCTTTCTATTGTTTGACTAGTTCTTGGCCGATTGCCAAAGCGTGTGTTGAATACGTTGTTTGAAAGAATTCAAAGGCTATTCCTTTCTATTGTTTGACTAGTTCTTGGCCGATTGCCAAAGCGTGTGTTGAATGCGTTGTTTGAAAGAATTCAAAGGCCGATAGCCATTTCTTTCTGATCAATTAGTTCGTTTCTTGATTGATTGCGATTTTGTTTTGCACTTCCTAAGGCCGATTGCCCAGAAGTGTATTGCTTACAACAATCCAAAGGTTACTACTTGCTTGAAGTGTCAAGTGTTTGTTTTGGTTTCAACAAGATATGACGTTTAGTACTGTCAAGATTAAGAGTCTTTTGGGTATGATTACTGTGAAGCTACAAGATGATAATTTTGTCAAATGGAATTATCAGTTTCAATATGTTCTTCGAGGTTATGATTTGTTTGATTTCTGTGATGAGGAATCACAATGTCCGCCTAAATTTTGTCTCACTATTGAAGCTGGAGTGACAAAGGAGATTTCCACGGCCTACAAAGAATGGGTAAAGACTGATGTATCTCTGTTGAGTTTGCTCATTGCTACTCTTTCAGATGGAGCCATAGATTATGTTATTGGCTGTAAATCATCTCACGAAGCATGGAAATGTATTCAAGAACGTTATGCATCTGTTTCTGTCGTCAAGATTAATCAGCTGAAGACTGAATTTCACACGATACAGAAAGGAGCTGATTATGTGGATAAATATCTGTTATGGTTGAAGGGGATTGGAGATCAGTTAGTGGCTGCAGGGGAGAAGGTCACTGAGAATGATTTAGTCATTGCTGCGTTTTCCGGATTACCATCAGAGTTTGAAACAATAAGGACAATAATTCTGGCTCGAGACACACCAATCTCATTGACAGATTTTCGAGCACAACTTCTTAGGGCTGAAGTAAGTATTGAGTCTCGAGTACAAAGTTTATCTCAGTCTCTTTCTGCAATGTCTGTTCAAGATCATGCTTCACATTCTCAAGGACAATTCCAAAGCTATGAGAAGGGTGAAAGCTCAGGTTTAAAGAGGTCACAAGACAATAATTTCGATGATGGTTATGGAGATGGCAAGTATAATTGAGGATCTGGTTATGGTAGTAATGGGGGCAACAACTTCAGGTCTAACAATTTCAGGTCTAATAATAAAAGGAATAGTGGAGGAGGTAATAACTTCCGGTCTAACTCTGGGAACAGATTTGGCTCTACATTTTCTCATGATAATATGAAAGGGCCTCAGTTCAGTGGACCTCAGAATTACTCATGTGGAAGCAAGCAAAGTAACTTTTGGAATGGAAATACTAATTACAGTCTGCTTTATCTCTAGAGTGTCAGATATGTTCAAGACGAGGTCACACATCACCTAATTGCTATTATAGAACTGATAGTGGTCACCCTTCTGGAGGCTTTGTGGTTTGTCAAATCTGCGGCAAGAAGGGACACATTGCTCTGGAATGTTTTCACAGGAACAATTTTTTGTATCAAGGTGCTCCACCTCCTGCTTCACTTACTGCAATAACTGCTCAGAGTTTTACTACCGCAAATGGAGTCCAGAATATTCATGATTTTGCTTCAGCTGATACATGGGTGGTTGATACAGGTGCAACTCACCATATGGCATCAAATCTTGATGTCTTAACTAATATTACTCCTTATAATGGTGATTCAAAGATCACTGTTGGTAGTGGAGAAGGTTTTCCAGTTTCAAATATTGGCTCCTCACTTCTTAAAATATCTCAGCACACTCTAGTTTTAGATAATGTTTTGCATGTTCCAAAGATTGCCATGAATTTGTTATCTGTCAAGAAATTATGTAAAGATAACGAGTGCTGGTTTATTTGTGATGATTTGGTTTTCTTTATACAGGACAAGGCAACTCAGATGGTGTTGTACCATGGAAAGAGTGATGATGGGGAGTTATTCCAGATTCCGGTTAATGTGTTTTCGAGATCGTTTGCTGCACGGCTTGGGCGTAGTACTGCTTTTGTTGGAAAGAAGATCAAGAGTTCAATTTGGCATAAACGGTTGGGCCATCCCTTTGAGGAGATATTAACTAAAATGTTGAATGTTGCTTAGTTGTCTGTTACTTCAGTTTCTAGTTCATCCTTATGTACTGCCTGTATTCATGGCAAGTTGAGTAGGTTTCCTTTCCATGTAGAACAAGATAAATCACATGTTGTCTTTGAGAAGATCCATTCGGATGTGTGGAGACCTGCACCTGTGAAATCTGTTGAGGGGTTTAGATATTACATAAGTTTTGTTGATGATTGTTCCCGGTTTGTTTGGATTTTCCCAATGTTGAATAAATCAGACGCCTTTTCCATATTTTGCAAATTTTATGCTTTTATTGTTACTCAATTCAATGCACATGTCAAGTATTTTCAATCAGATGGTGGTGGTGACTATATGAGCAATATGTTTCATCAGTTTCTAGCAAGTAAAGGAATTGTACATTAGACTTCTTGTCCTCATACACCTCAGCAAAATGGTCTAGCTGAAAGAAAGCATAGACATGTTGTGGAAACATCAATTACTATGATGACAGATGCCAAGTTACCAACTCAGTTTTGGTACCACAGTTGTGCATATGCAGTTTTTCTGATAAATAGAATGCCCTGCAAGAATTTGGATATGCAGTCTCTGATAGGAGCATATTTATGCGACTTAGTTAGCTTGTTTCTTAGCATTTATGTTGTTAGTTCCTAGTTATTTTAGTATTTTAAGCTATTTTCGTGTGTTTATAGGTCCAAAGGGCTAAAGTGGCAAGAAAGTGCATTTTGGAGCTTTTTGAAGCAGTTTTGCGCTTGAAATGAATAACACATGCATGGAGCAAGGTGGTTGAACGAAATTGAAGACCAAAATAAGCTAGGATTATGTTGAAGTTATGAAGAAATTAATTCAAGAAAAGGAAGTAAAGGATGCAAGCAAGAAAGAATGAATGTTAGCCAAAGTTACCTTATTTTGTCCTAAACTTCCATAATCCTACACCACTTAATTTCTAGTAGCAAGGAGGATCTCTAATTATTTTAGGACACTAAATAAATGATTCTAGAAGCCCTAATCCTAGCCACAAAGGGGTGTTGCATCACCTTTCCCTTTCCCTTTCCCTTTCCTTGCCTTGCAAGGCATCCATGTCCCCTTCCTTGTCCCCTTTACCTTTTCCTTGTCACACCACCTTTCCCTTTCCCTTTCCCTTTCCTTGTCTTGCAAGGCATCCATGTCTCATTCCTTGTCCCCTTACCCTTTTTCCTCTTGGGATTCTGATTTGAAACCCTTTTCTTGGAGGATTTGGAGTCTTAAGCCCTTCCCAATTTAATTCCCAGCCATGCCTTTCCTTCTCCTATAAATAAAATCCTTTGCCACACCATTCAAATGATCCATCCTTCACCATAACTCACCTATATCCATCCACCACCACAATTCACCACTCATCCATCATCACAACCCTTGTGCCGCATCAAAGAAAAAGAAGAGGACCCTTGGATGTGCTTGCCATTCAAGCTTGGATTGCTGGAACGTTTTTAGGTGCAATCCATCCTTTGTTTTTAATGTTTAAGTTTAATTATCTTTGTTTTGCGAACATGATGAGCTAAACTCCTTTTAGCTAGAGGAGAATTCAAAGCCATGAACATATTTGTAATATGAATTGATTACTTTCAGTTGTGATTCTATAAATCGTGAATGTAATTTACTTAACTGTTTGATTCAGAACTTATTCTTGTATGTTGATTAACAGAGCCTGCTTAGTTTGCATGCATGAATTTGATGCTAGAATACAAGGGAATTTCACATAATAGTTACAAACTTATATTCACAAGTAGTGAAGGTCGCTGGTCACGATCATGTTAAGTTAAATTCTTGTCTTGAGTATCATGATGTCATAGTTACGAATGCCTTGTCAATGCTTATGATTTTCACAAAGCTTAATGATCTTTGCTTGTGTCTCTATTATGCAGTTCATGTAGGGAACTTGGGAAGAATAATTTTGTTGCCGATGTGTTGTCCGTCCAATTCAATGACTTAAGGAAAATCTCTGGGTTAATTAGTGATGACACGGTTAATCTGGGGCATTGTCATTCATGGTTAATTGAAAGAGTAACTGGAAATCAATTCGTGTGCATAAGTGTCATGTGTGGAGAAGGACTCTCTAGCTAGCTTATCATCCATTAATTCACCCAATTTCGTCCAAACTTTGTTTAAGTTTACAATCTACTTGGTTTTACTTTAATTTCATCCAAAACTCAATCCCCCTTTATTTGGTTGTGTCTTTTAGTTAGAATCTGTCCAATTTTGTGTCTTTTAGTATTTTGAGTCAAGTTAGAGTTAGAATTCGTTCAAAGTAATCCCTAGTGTCTAGTTTGAGTCAGTTTAATTGTTTTGTGCTGTTTTGAGTCATTCTAGTTTGTTTTGAGTCTTTAGAGTCTAGTTAAGTGTTTTCAGCCTAGTTTTGTGTTTTAAAGTCAGTTTTAAGTAGATTAGCAATCCCTCCTAATCCCCGGCCTAGAACGATCCCTACTTACATCTTTACTACAGTTGTCAATAAGAGGGTTTAATTTGAGTGTCAAGTTAATTTTCACATTAGTCTCATTATCAAGTGCTGTTTAAGAGTGTTCCTGATATTACTTTTTCTTAAGATTTTTGGAACTGCATTATATCCCTTTCTCAGACCTTTTAATGACCATAAGCTTCAACCACGATCAGTGCAGTGTGTATTTTGGGGTTTTTCCAATGGTTACAAAGGAGTATTGTGTTATAATATTCATACAAAGAAGTTTATCATTTCCAGAAGTGTCATCCATGATGAAGAGGTTTATCCTTTCAAGCTATTGTGTGATACAAACGGTTCTAAAACTACACAGCAGCAATCACATTCTCCTATGATTGTGCATCTTAATATACCAAGTGCAGGGTCTCAACCACTGTCTCCTTTTCGGAATGTGGTTCCAGAAGGGAGTAATATCTCTACATTTGAAAGAAGTCAGTGTTCCGAGTCAACTAACAGAGCAGTTCAATCTTCTGATTTCAGTGACAGTCATGATTCTGTTGCTTCAGGCAGGAATGGGATTATTCCTTGTACCAGTGATTCACAGTGGATTCAGTACGGGTGCAACAATGTCCAAGCTTCTTCCCCAAGTCATCACTCTGGTACAACATCCATGTTGTCTGTCTATTCCTCCAATCAACTTGAGGTAATCCTTCATCTCTCCCCTAATTATGAATCAACTCAGTGTAATACAGGGATCAATACACATTCTATGACTACACGTCTAAAAAGTGGAGTGCTCGAGAAAAAGAATTATGTTGTTTTAGTTGCTTCATTTCCAGAACTTCAGTCTTTACACATTACTGAAGAAGATCCATTCACCGGGGGGGGGTTATTCCTTCATTTATGAGATAACTGATGTACAAAAGCCTTCTTCTTTTCGAAAAGCATCTATAATTCCACAATGGCAGGCCGCTATGCAGGAAGAATATGATTCATTGAGGGCTCAATGCACTTGGGTTTTAGTTCCTTTACCACCAGATAGAGCTGTAGTTGGCAGTAAGTGGGTGTATAAAGTGAAAAAGAATCCAGATGGTACAATCTCAAGATATAAAGCATGGCTTGTCGCTCAGGGTTTTTCTCAAGAACATGGCATTGATTATATGGACACATTTAGCCTAGTTGTTCGTCACACTACAGCTAGAATTGTCTTAGCCTTGGCTGTTATTCATCACTGAAATTTGAGACAATTAGATATTAAAAATGCCTTTCTTCATGGAGATCTACAAGAGGAGGTTTACATGCAGCAACCTCAAGGTTTTGTTGATGTTTCTTATCCAACACATGTCTGCAAGCTTGTTAAATCTTTGTACGGTTTAAAACAAGCTCCAAGAGCTTGGAATTCGAAGTTTACAACTTATCTGGGAGCGTTGGGATTCTGGGCTTCTGCATCTGATACTAGTCTATTTGTGAAACAAGATGAGATAGATATCATCATATTGTTGTTGTATGTTGATGACATAATTCTCACTGGGTCCAGTTCAGTGAAGATACGAGGGGTCATACATGAGTTGTCTACAATATTTGATTTAAAAGACATGGGTAAGCTCACTTATTTCTTGGGGCTACATATCCAGTATAAAGATAATGGGGATATCTTTGTTAATCAGTCGAAATACATCAAAGATTTGATTCATAAAGCTGGTATGGAGACATGTAAACCAGCTCCAACTCCCTACAAACCTCATCATCAACTATTATATTCAGATGATACATTGTTGACAGATTCCACTTTGTATAAGAGTATAGTAGGCTCATTGCAATATTTGACCTGTACTAGGCCAGACATTGCTTATGCAGTCAATACAGTTTGTCAATTCATGTCCTCACCAACTGAGATTCATTTTGGGGTTGTGAAAAGAATATTGCGTTACCTGCAAGGGACAATACATACTGGCATAATGTATTCTGCAGCTACAAGTCCACAGTTAAATGCATTTTTAGATTCTGATTGGGCAGCCGATTTGAATACAAGGAGATATGTTATTGGGTATGTCTTATTTTTAGGCAATAATCCACTTTTCGTGGCAGTCTAAAAAGCAAACTTCAGTGTCTTGGAGTTCAACAGAAGCTGAGTATAAAGCCTTAGCTCATACTGCAACTGATATAGCTTGGGTCAGAAACATACTCAAGGATTTGGGAGTGTTCTTATGTCATCCACCTAGTCTTCACTGCGATAACATGTCCGTTATTGCCCTTAGTGCCAATCCTGTTTTTCATTCCCGTATTAAACATCTCGATACAAATTTTCACTTTGTTAGGGAACGAGTACAACAAGGAGAGTTGGAGGTGTTGTACGTTCCCACAGAAGATCAAATTGCGGACATATTGACCAAATGATTGCATAGTCCTTCTTTTGTTAAACATTTTCACAATCTCAAACTAGGCAATCCTAGTTGAGATTGAAGGGGAATGTTGAATGTAATGTGCCATGTCAGCATAAGTTGGAGTGCCATGTAAGCAAGGCAGTTAGAAAGATTGTTAAGAGTCGGTTATATAGTTAGAGTAGTTGCTTAAATGGTAAGTTTTGAAGGAATATATATAGCAATCTTAGCTATACAATTGTATTCATTCAGAATTATCAATACACAAGATTTCGTCTCTCTCTCTCTCTTGTTTCTTCTCACTTGTTCTTGGTTGTTGTTATGTGTTCTTCTACATTTTAGTAAGAACTGTTATCACACACAGATATATATATATATATATATATATATATATATATATATATATATATATATATTCTGATTAGGTTCATTTCTCCACGTCTTTGTGATTGCACCGAGAGAATTAACTAACAGAATTCCACTACTATTTCCGTAACTACCCAACCATCAATTACAATGCTCTTCTTATAGTAACTATCCTCCAATATTCTCTAACAATGTCTAACTAACTCACATCCACCCTACACTTGTCACAATCTCATGATGTTATTAAAGTATCCTATCAATACCCCCTCCCCTCGAAACATAAATGGTACTGAACAACAATACAAATACAACAGAAATTGTAAAGTAATGGCAGAAAAAGTAGTGCGCCAATTAACCATCACATGTGCACCACTTCTGGAAACTTGAGCTCCAATTCCTGATAAGGTTCCCAAGTGGCGTCTTCTTTTGAGTGGTTTTGACATTGCACTAGCACCTCAGTTACTGCAGGGTTGTTCTTCTTGATCATTCTGCGATCCAAAATGGCCAGTGGTGCATCCTGAAATATTCTTGCATCTGTGATGATAAGAAAATTCACAGTAGCTTGAACATGTGCTCCCAACTGCTTTTTTATGCAAGATACATGAAAGACTGGATGCAGCTTACAATGCTCAGGTAACTGCAACTTGTAAGCTACAGATCCCACCTTATCTAGAACTTGAAATGGTCCATAAAATATTAGTTGGAGTTTGTGGAATGGATGAGAGGCTAATGATGCATGCTGCTACGGCACTAACCTCAAGTAAACCCAATCACCAACATTGAAAACTCGATCAGACCTGTGTTTATCCGCTTGTACTTTTATTCTTCCTTGAGCAAGTGCGAGAATGCTTTTCAGTAATGCCAACATTCTGTCCATATCTCTCAAAGACTGATCCACTGAATCTACCTTAGTAGTACTAACCTCATAAGCTTGAACTGTTGGCAGCGCTTGACCATACACAATTTCATAGGGTGTCATCTTTGTAGCTGAGTGAAAACTAGTATTATAAGACCATTCGGCCCAAGGGAGCCATAAAGCCTATTTCTTTGGTTGCATGCAATAGAAACATTTCAAATATGTCTCAAAGCAACGATTAAACACTTATGTCTGGCCATCAGATTGAGGATGATAACCCGAGCTATAACAAAGAGATGAGCCTTACAAATGAAAGAATTCCTTCCAAAACTTGCTTAAGAAGACTGGATCTGTCACGCCCCGATCTCGAGACACGCCCGGAATCGACATACGACGGAGGGACAATAGCGGTACAATATAGAATAAATAAAGTCACTGAGACTCATACATATAATATACATCAGAGCTGTAGCGGAATAACTTGCAACAAAGGGTGGCAATACCTACTCTCAAGTGCACTACCCTAATAGCTACACCACCTAAAATCTTCTCCTCTAACCACTACCAATTACTATACAAAATAACCCTACGTCGTGGGAATGGCGCACCAGGCAAAGAAAAACCCGAATAAGCTACGAAGCTCGTGTGAGTAACAATAATGCAACATATGTGAAAATAAATAGCATCAAATGATTAAATGTCAAAGTAGTGCTACGTCCACACATGACATTTCTTCTATATACCGTATCCACCATCAATATTATTTCGTCATTTTTTCAGATTGTGACTCACCACTCGCCTTTCATCATTTTCGAGTAATCACAAGGGTCCAATTGCCACATATTTCATAATACCATACGCCTCATAATTATGTATAAGAATGGTTATTCAATTCTAAATCTCACCACACGTCTATCGAGATAACATTCAGTTATCACACAACCTGAAGTTGTGTAGGAATGACATACCACCAATAATACAATCACGTGTAGGAATGAGATTGGTATCATTTTCCTCATTGCATCTCTTCATTATGAGTAGGAATGAGTCACACCTGAAACCATTCTCTTTTTAGGCAATATCATCATGTAAACTATTTCGTTCAATCGTCACTTTCTAGATTGAGCCACACAGGCCTTCAATCTCATCTTTCATATATGTAATAGATACTAGTCTAGGGCTATAGAGATACACAGTTCGGCCGAAGCCTACAATAGGCAACCAATCGGGATGTGGTCACCCATTGTGGATTAACCAAGCAGAACCACTCCTGAGAACATTATGTAGGTAGTGACCCCTTCATGGCGGATTAACCAAGCAGAATCACTGATATGAATACTATAGGTAGTGATCACCCATCGCGGATTAACCAAGCATGATCACCCCTAAATATGTATGTATGGCCATACCTAAGTATTAAGGATCGCCCATTGCGGATTAACCAAGCACGGTTCCAAAGTATGGTCCCCCATTGCCAATTAACCAAGTAGGACCA
Organism: Malus x robusta; assembly: GCA_963082935.1. Classification (NCBI taxonomy): domain Eukaryota; kingdom Viridiplantae; phylum Streptophyta; class Magnoliopsida; order Rosales; family Rosaceae; genus Malus; species Malus x robusta. The sequence goes on from OY720335.1 coordinate 25,543,401, forward strand.
TCCATGTACCACTGCTATAGGGTGCAGATTCCGATTTTATCCCATATTACCCCATTTACTGGGTTAGCGGTCCTTCACTATATATATATATATATATATATTTCCAATAGCACCATCAAGTAAACAAAGCATAGTAGCACACATTTCCATAAAATCATTTGTAAATCTATGTTATATCCACATAATATATAACAAGGAACTTCATCGGTAATAACCATATCACATAATATTAAAGTCACTCACCTGGGTTATTTGCACTTCTAGATTCACCAACTCCACTTCCAAGGAACCTAATACAACAAACAAAACCCCACTTAGGAAACTTAATAAGACCGACACATAAAATGAGGTTAAGTGCCACTTGCACGTAAATCGAGATGCACATTAACTAGGAACGACACATCATCGAGATGATCCAACTAAGCTCCATCAAGCCTCAAGAACATGCTAAAGATAAATGACACTCTAGAGTATAGCACGTTGACTAGAACATCAACCATAGATAATGTAGGTCCACTAAGGTCAACAATCTAAGGTTATTCAATCCGGAAGATCCTCACATCGGATTCCCGATCCGTAAGTTCTCAAAGATGTAAAAATTAATAACTAGGGTGCTCACAAAATTGCACGACGATCCAATGGTCAGATTGTCGTCAGTTACAAAAATCGCACGACGGTACAATTATCCGAAAAATTGAATAATCGAACAATCGTATCAAATTTCAACGAACGGACTTTAGATATGGGCTTAGGACATCAAGAACATCTTGCCGTCCAAAATCCATAAATTTTGACTATTCCCCACGCGCCGCCACATGCGCTGCCGAGTGTGGTGGTTTCCGGCGATCGGAAACCCACTTTTTTTACTAACTCCAAATTCTACCAAAATTTATAGGAAGATAAAGCTTAATAAGAGGAACAAGTTTTATACCTACCACAAGTCCAAAAGTGGACGAAAGATGGTAAATTTTTCCGATAAAGCCGGCGGGTGCCTAAAGCTTCCTAGCATCGATTCGCCGCCTACCGTGGTCTAACTGGATCAAGGCTGGTCGGAATTTACTCCTCGGATGTTGGGCTACAAGTTCCAAGTGGTGGCATCGGCCATCGCTTTGCCGATTCACCGAAAAAATGAAAAGGGTGGCCGGAGCACTGTTGGTTTTCATCTGGTTTTGTTGCCTCGTACCGCCACATACGGTGGTTTATCAAGGTGGTTCTTGGTTGAGTTTTATAGAGGGGATGAGAGCTTCAAGATGATGGTGGTGGAGACGAAAAATACAGCCAGAGTTGGTCGAAATCGACGTCGGAAAATCATGGGTCACGGGGGTTAATTGGGTGGGTTTTCTGGGTTATTTGGGTCAGGTTTCCCAAAATGGAAACTTACCCAGTTTGGCTGACTAATTGTAGACATCGAAATTTCGGTGAAATAAATGTTGATCGATAATTAAAATTTCAACGTTCACGTGTCATATAAATTTTACACATAGCGTGTGACTAAACGAAAAATGTTCATCAACTGTTCATCAAGATCAAGCCCCAAAGGCCCTTGAAGATCCGTTCATCAACAGTTCTTCAAGATCAAGCCCAAAAGCCCTTGAAGATCCATCCATCAACTGTTCATCAAGATCAAGCCCCAAAGGCCCTTGAAGATCCGTTCATCAACAGTTCTTCAAGATCAAGCCCAAAAGCCCTTGAAGATCCATCCATCAACTGTTCATCAAGATCAAGCCTTAAAGACCCCTTGAAGATCCGTTTATCAACAGTTCTTCAAGATCAAGCCCAAAATGCCCCCTTGAAGAAACTTCCAACCATTCATCCGAGATCAAGCCTCGACGGCCATTGGATCAGCATCACAATCCACAAATCAATACCTTACGGAGATCGAATCAGAGGATCAAATTTGAGAGAGATTGTAACCCTTAAATCATTAATACAAAATATTATTTTGTACACGTGTTCTTGTCTCGTTCATCGCAGGAATTTCCGTGTTTACAATTTGGCATGCTTGGTGGGACTATCTCTACCTCTCATCTCTATCTTCGTAATCAGTAAAAAGCACAAATGGCATCAAAGAAGGCTCAAGTTGTTCTTACAGCCAATGCAAGGAACAAGAGCGTCATCACCGCAGGCGGTGTCACTTCGGGCCTCATAACTCGAAGCAAGGCAAAAGCTCTTTCTGCCGCCTCTTCCACCCATGCATCAACTCCGCCGAAGGAACAAGAGCACCTGAGGCACGAACCTGTGATCACCCTGGCCTCGCTAAGGGCGCCAAGGAAGGAAAGCCCAAGGAAGTACTCTGGTTTCATGCTTTCCAATGCCGACTCAAGCGGTAACTCAGCCATGCAAGTCATGACTACTGGAGCGACTTCAATCGATGAGCAGCTGGCTCATATGAATGAAGCGATCGCAAGGCTAACACGGATTATGGAAGAAAAAGACCAGCAAATCGCCGCACTCGTCAACCAACTAGATGTAAAGCCAGACGTGAAAATCGAGCAAGGGGATGGTTCAGTAAAGAAGGAAAACAACGAGGATGAAGAGCCTTCGGTGGAGAAAATCGATGTGAAGCCGGAGCCAGGCCAAGCAGTGGGACTTATGAGATCCCTTTCTATCCAACAGCTGCAAGAGATGATCGCCAGCACCATTAAGGCATAGTACGAAGGAAGTTCACATGACTCCGTATTATACTCAAAACCCTACTCTAAGAAAATTGACGCTTTGAAGATGCCAATGGGTTATCAGCCACCAAAGTTCATGCAGTTTGATGGAAAGGGAAACCCGAAGCAACACGTCGCCCATTTCATTGAGACTTGCAACAACGCGGGGACAGAAAGAGATTACCTCGCTAAGCAGTTTGTACGCTGGCTGAAAGGAAATGCCTTTGAGTGGTACACGGACCAAGAACCTGAATCCATCAATAGTTGGGAGCAATTGGAAAAGGAATTCCTCAACCGCTTCTACAGCACCCGCCACACCATGAGCATGCTAAAGCTGACAAGCACGAAGCAATTGAGGGATGAGCCAGTCGTGGACTACATCAACCGATGGCGCAATCTAAGCCTCGACTACAAGGACAGGCTCTCGGAGATCTCTTCGATCGAGATGTGCGTCTAAGGCATGCAATGAGGGTTACACTATATCCTTCAAGGCATCAAACCACGGACATTTGAAGAGTTAGCCACCCGTGCCCACGACATGGAGCTAAGTATTGCCCATCACGGGAAGAAAGAGCCGATCACCGACTTCAAGAAGGATAAGGTGTTCTCCCCAAAATGTAGACAAGACTGGGAAGAAACCCCCCAAGGAAGCGTTCACCGTCAGCACTGCGCCCTTCAAGACCACCTCCGCGCCTATCAAGATCTCCTCCAAAACTAAAGCAAAGGAGATAAAGAGAGGTGAGCCTCCTCGCACCCAAGAAAGGTACAAAATCACCTTGAGGGAATTGGAGCAGAATGCATACCCTTTTCCTGACTCAGACATGGATGCAATGTTAGACGACTTGATGGAAAAGAAAGTAATCGAGCTACCCGAATGCAAGCGGCCTAAAGAAATGAATCGCATAAACGATCCTAAATACTGCAAGTACCATCGAATCGTGAGCCATCCTGTGGGTAAGTGCTTCGTCCTCAAAAAGCTCATCATGAAGCTAGCACAACAAGGGCGAATCGAGCTCAACCTCGAAGACACTACCGCAACACATACTACTACAATTGCATTTGGATCTTTCGATCCCGTGCCTTTCCAAGCAACACCTGACCATTCCTATCAATGCTCAAGTTACACGATACCTTCTGCGCAACCATCGCCGGGGGCAAACGAACAAGATGCACATACCGATGATGAAGAAGAATGGACATTGGTGACCTACAAAAAAACAAGGAAACCAAAACCACAAGCCACAAGACAAAAGGTGGAACAAGTGAGAAAGCACCGTCGCAGCAACAGTAGGAAGCCCAAAAGAAACGTAAAAGTTGATAAGCCAACGTATGTTGGGGAACCTATGGAGCAAGAGCCACGCATTCCTGTCTCCTTGCACGAGTACTTCCAGAAAGACTTATTCCAACAGTGCACTATCGCTGCATGCCACATGGTCGAAGTAGAAATGGAAGAACCTTCAAAAGGCAAAGATATCACTATTGAGGGAGAAAAAACTCTCATGCTCGAAGAAGGTCTGCCAACACACTTTAGCATTGAGGAAGCGCTACGATTGCCAAAGAAGATGCGAAAAGCATTAGCAGCGGTCTTGGAAAATCCCAATGACCACAAAGTGCAAGAAAGCAAGAACGAAGGCTTGAAGCTTCGGCCACATGAATGTGCCACATGCTGTGCCATCGAGGACGCAATCCACTTCACCGACGAAGACTTGCTGCTAGGATCCAAACCTCACAACCGTTATCTCTTCGTCTCTGGGTACGTAAGGGAGCACAAAGTCAACCGCATGCTTGTGGATGGTGGATCAGCCATAAACATCATGCCAAAGTTAACAATGACTACAATCGACATCAAGGCGGATGAACTGTCCCTAAGTCGTCTACTAATCCAAGGTTTTAATCAAGGAGGACAAAGAGCGATGGGCATGATCCGAGTGGAGATGACCATTGGTGAACTCAAGCCAAGCACGATATTCCACGTAATTGATGCAAGAACTTCCTATGGCTTGCTTTTAGGAAGGCCTTGGATCCATGCGAATGGAGTAGTACCGTCAACCCTTCACCAATGCTTGAAATTCTACCGAGAAGGAGTGAAGGTGATCTATGGCGACACCAAACCATTCACCGAAGCTGAATCACATTTTGCAGACGCCAAGTTCTACATGGATGAAGACATGGTGCCCGAAGCTCTTCCAAAAGAGGTCAAATCCACGGGCAAAGCAACACCTAAAAAGCAGGAGTGGCAAGCCATGCCCAAGAAGCAAGAAGGAGAAGCCATGCCATCTTCAAGCAAGAACGATGATGAGCTTGCTAAACCTGTAACAACCAAAGGGAGTAAGACGCCCCCAAATGGACCAAACACACCCATCTTCCGATACATTCCGATGTCGAGAAGAAAGAATGGTCAACCTCCGTTCGAAACTGAAGCAAGCAAAGCCGACGCACAGAGGCATATGGATAATGTAAAGTTGCTCAAGACGAATGCAGTTTTGCCTCTGACACAGCTAGGCGATGCTAAGGTTGCAAGACTACCACAAGGCTTCATAAAAGCTCTACCAAAGGGGGTGGAACCAAGTTTTCTCCCAACTAAGAGGACCGAAGAAGGTTTTGATCCAAACGCCTACAAACTCATGTCGAAAGCTGGGTACGACTTCCCTTCTTCCTCGAATCCTGGAAAAAAGGTTTCAAACACCGTCAACGATAAAGAACGTGACCTCACTGAGACTCAAAAGAAGTTGAAGAAGCATGGTTACGGAGTTGACAACAACAAAGCTGGACTTGGCTTCACACCAAATGCACCCGTGAAGATTTCAAGCAAAATGAAAAATGTTAGCACCCAATACATCAACGTGAACACTAAACAAGGTCAAGAGGAGCCTAAGTCCACCTCTAGGACGTCAGTCTTCGATAGGATGAATCGTTCAAGCCCTAGAACGTCAGCACTTGATCGCATTGGTGGTTAAAACCGAACCTCTGTCTTCAAGAGGGTTAACAGGCCAACATCCCAAAGCTCTGTTTTTTAAAGGTTGACAAAACCTAAGAAGCAAAGCCACACTGCCAGCTCTCCTTCTCGTCGGTCGACTTTGGGAAGACTTGAAGACAATAAAAAGTTTTCTAGAAATAGGGAGACAATGTCAAAGGAAGAAAAGCTCAACAAGCTAGCAGAAAAAGGCGATATTCGAAGCTCAATTCCTTCAAGGATGAAGCGCCAAGGATGAAGCGCCAAGCAATCTTGGAGGTTGACACAAATGGACCACTGAAAGTAAGAATGCGCACCATCATCCACACGGGACAATCTTCATGCCAACAAGCCCAAGAGGATGACGCTGAAAGGGAGATCCAAGACATCTTCCCTGTCACAATCCAAAAAGGCAAAGGAGACGAAATACCTAAGGAAGACGTCACTTCTGTTTCTTTCGACTCAAAGTCGCCACCTCAATCGCTGAGGGGATGCTCCAAGTCAAGTGAAGTTGAAGGAGGGACTTATGTCGCTTCAAAGAAATTACACATAAAGCCTACGTCGCATTCACAAATGTACCAGTCGAAAAAGGGGCAAGAAGCCATTGTTAATACACTTTCAAGCCTGGATGAAGCTGAGATCGACAACATGATCGAAAGCGATCTAATTCAAGAGGTCATGGACGCAGGACGGAACTTAAATGTTACCTTTAAAAAATCAGGGGAACTCCGCGCTTGCATAGATTCTCGTAACTACAACACCCGAAAGGACGACACCGAAGAGGAAGTCCAGGATGTCTTCCACATCACGATCCAAGAAGGCAAAGAAGACGAGGTCCCCGAAGAAGATGTCACTGTTGCACCACCACAACTTGAGGACGGGAGGCAAGCCACAGTTTATGATCTCAAGGAGTTCAACTTAGGCACAGAAGAGGAGCAGAAACCTATCTTCGTAAGTGCGCTGCTAAGTGCGGACGAGATAGAGGAGTATTACCAACTGTTATCAGAGTACAAAGACGTCTTTGCTTGGACCTACAAGGAAATGCCCGACCTTGACCCTGTCATCGCTGTGCATCATCTTGCAGTCAAGCCTGGAACGCGATCGATAAAGCAAACTCAAAAGCGCTATCGATCCGAGCTCATTCCACAAATCGAGGCAGAGATTGACTAGCTAATCGAAGCAGGCTTCATTCGAGAGGTGCAATACCCCAAATGGATCTCCAACATTGTCATCGTCCTTAAGAAATCTGGACAAATACGTGTTTGCGTAGACTTCCGGAACCTCAACGACGCTTGCCCGAATGACGACTTCCCCTTGCCAATCATCGAAATCATGGTGGATGCAACCACTGGCCACGAGGCACTGTCATTCATGGACGGCTCTTCAGGATATAATCAAATTCGCATGGCTCTCGAAGACGAGGAACTAACAGCCTTCCGCACTCCAAAAGGTATCTACTGCTACAAGGTGATGCCCTTTGGTCTGAAGAACGCTAGAGCTACATATCAACGTGTAATGCAGAAAATCTTTAATGACATGCTACACAAAAACGTAGAATGTTACGTAGACGATGTAGTGGTCAAGACAAAGAAAAGATCAAACCACTTGAAGGATTTGCGAATGGTGTTCGAAAGGCTGCGAAAATACAACCTCAAGATAAACCCGTTAAAATGTGCGTTTGGTGTCACCTCCAGAAAGTTCCTCGGCTTCATTGTCAAGCATCGTGGTATTGAAGTGGACCAATAAAAAAATCAAGGCCATTCAAAGCATGCCTGAGCCAAGAAACCTGCACGAGCTAAAAAGTCTACAGGGATGGCTAGCCTTCATCAGATGCTTCATTTCCAACCTTGCAGGGTGTTGTCAACCGTTCAGCCGACTCATGAAGAAGGATGTTCCGTTTGTATGGGACGAAGCATGCCATAATGCTTTTGAAAGCATAAAAAAGTATTTGTCAAGTCCACCTGTCTTGGGGGCGCCTGTGCCCGGGAAACCACTTATAGTGTACATCGCCGCTCAGAAAAGTTCAGTGGGAGCACTCTTGGTGCAAGATAATGAATCCCAGAAAGAAGGAGCGCTCTATTACCTCAGCCGAACTCTCACCGGCACCGAGTTGAACTACTCCCCAATAGAAAAGATGTGCCTTGCCTTGGTGTTCGCCATCCAGAAACTCAGGCATTACATGCATGCTTACACCATCCACTTGGTTGCTAAAGCTGACCCGGTCAAATACGTCATGTCCAAACCAGTCTTGACAGGGCGCTTCGCTAAATGGACGCTGCTTCTTAACCAGTATGAGATCATCTATGTCCTAGCTAAAGCTGTTAATGGACATGCGCTAGCAAACTTTCTTGCCGATCACCCAATCCCAGCTGATTGGAAAATCTTAGACGACCTGCCTAACGAGGAAATGTTCTACATCGACATCTTCCCGACATGGATGATGTTCTTCGATGGATCTGCACGAGCAGACGGAGCAGGGGCAGGAGTAGTGTTCATGTCGCCACAAAGGCAGATATTACCTTATTCCTTTCAACTAAGCGAATTATGCTCCAACAACGTCGCTGAGTACCAAGCACTGATCATCGGACTCCAAATGGCGATCAACATGGGAATCATAGCCCTTGAGGTATTTGGCGACTCCAAGCTCATAATCAATCAACTCTTAACCGAATATGAGGTGAGGAAAGATGATCTCGTCCCATACTTCTGGCTGGCAACTCAACTACTACAAGAGTTTGAGGCTGTGACACTAGAACATGTGCCAAGAAAAGAAAATCAAATGGTAGACGCTCTTGCTAACCTATCCTCAAGAATGACATTAGGAGAAGACGAAACTACAGACTTGCCAACCTAATACGTTATCTGTGGTACCCGAGGAGCTGATGTTGCGTGTGGGGATTGTCGACATATTTTACTCAGGAAAATCTGCTTCTCGAAATCCGGAGAGTGGTACCTCTTCGATTTTTGAACAAACAGCTCTGATGCCCTTTCTTTTATAGGGGCACCAATTGTGTGCAAAAAGTACGTTAAGAGAGTTGTTGCTTGTAGGAATTTTCCCCTTATTTTCGTACTTCAGAGATTTATTGGACTTCATTTCTCCTTCATCATTTCTGAAAATGTGTGGCCCATCCGACCGTCGTTTTGACTTGAACTTTGGTGAAGAAGCAGCCATGCCTCCTCAAGACAACATATGGCGCTCATCCTTCTTATCCCCTACTGGTCCTCTTACCGTTGGGGACTTTGTGATGAATAATGATATGACCGCTGCGGTGGTGGCTAGGAACCTTCTCCCCAAAGATAACAGACTACTTTCCAAACGGTCTGATGAGTTGGCTGTTAAGGATTCTCTGGTTCTCAATGTTCAGTGTGCAGGTTCTGTGTCTAATATGACCCATCGCCTATTTGCTTGAACCCGCCAAGTTGAATCATTGGCGGCTGAAGTGATAAGTCTCAAACAGGAGATTAGAGGGCTCAAGCATGAGAATAAACAGTTGCACAGGCTCGCACATGACTATGCTACAAACATGAAGAGGAAGCTTGACCAGCTGCAGGAATCTGATGGTCAGATTTTACTTGATCATCAGAGGTTTGTGGGTTTGTTCCAAAGGCATTGATTGCCTTCGTCTTCTGGGGCTGTATCGCGTAATGAAGCTCCAAATGATCAACCTTCGGTGACTCCTCCTTCTGGGGTTCTGCCCAGTACTAAGGCTCCGAATGATCACCCTCCGGTGCCTTCTCTTTCTAGGGCTCTGCCGACTGCTGAGACTTCTCCTGAGCAACCTTTGTGAAGGCTCCCTCTTGTTTGTTTATTTTGATTCATGTATATGTACATATTTGTAACTTATCGGAGATATCAATAAATAAGCTTTGCTTCATTTCAACGTATTGTGTTAAATACATCAAAGCCTTCTTCACTAAGTTCTTTGAATTTTTTTCTTTTGTTGAAACTTGTATGTTGAAGCTTTGTGAGTGAAGCATGTAGGTTGAGGTAGTGCTCCCTTAATTTCTCGAGTAAGGAAAACTTCTCAGTTGGATACTTGAAAGATCCAAGTCACTGAGTAGTCGTGAAACTTCCAAGTACCGAGGTGTAATAGCATATGTTAGGAGTCCCCCAAGTCTCCGGTCGAGGGAGTTGACGAAGGAGGTGTCTTGCTAGTAGCCAAGTTTCCAAAGTAACAAAACTTCACCATTTTCCTTTCTAAGTGGTAACTCAAAACTCCTCTTTCATGCACTGTTATGAAAGTTGTTAGGCTCAAAGAAGGGAAGGCCTAGGCTCTTTTTTTTTTTTTTTTTTTTTGAATTTTTGAATTTTCGAATTTTTGAAAATATATATATATATATATATATATATTTTGAAGCTTTGTAGGTGAAGCTTTGGTGTTGAAGCTTTGTAGGTGAAGGTTTGAAGTTGAAGCTTTTGTATTGAAGCTTTGTAGGTGAAGCTTTGGACTTTAAGCTTTTGTAAGTGAAGCTTTGGAGTTGAAGCTTTGTAGGTGAAACTTTGTTGACACCATAAATTGATTTTGCTTCACACTATTTTGATCAAGAGTGTGTGAAGCTTTTGAGAATTGTGGTTGTCCTCCATTGATGAAGCTTTGTTGAATTTCCCAATTTCCATTTTTTTATTTTATTTTATTTTTTGGGGAAAACTAGAAATTTGAAAATATGGGAGAGACAACATATACAAATTTTTCTTCCACACTGTTGAGCAAGAAATTGTGATGCAAGCCATACCTTGTAGTAGTCGAAGGTTTGGATGAACCATATAAATTGAATTTTCTTTGAATTGTCTTGATCAAGAGTGTGTGAAGCTTTCTACGAGTTGTAGTGTTTGCATTGTTACAGAGGAGAAATGTCTGAAGCAGATGCAAGGGGGCTAAAAAACTTGATCTTTGTATTCCATGCACTGAAGTTGTTGTTGGCTTGCAATAAGACTTTGTTGGTGACTATAACTCTTGTTGGGCATAAGTGCTCCCCTAGTTGAGTTGTAAAGCTTGAGGGTTTTTGATTATTTGTGAATGCTAGGAGTTCACATGTACAAGTTGTACCATTCGTCTTCTAGTTGGTGGAATGAATGGTGAGTTGCTTTCATTACATGGTTGGTGGTACGAAGGTGAATTCCTTAATCACATTTCATCACCTGGTTGGTGGCACAAAGATGAGTTCCTTCTTCACCTAGTTGGTGATAAGAGTGGCAAGTTGCCAAATAATATTAGAGTACGGGTTGTACATTTCATCACCTGGTTGGTGGCACGAAGATAAGTTCCTTCTTCACCTAGTTGGTGATAAGAGTGGCAAGTTGCCAAATAATATTAGAGTACGGGTTGTACATTTCATCACCTGGTTGGTGGCACGAAGGTAAGTTCCTTCATCACCTAGTTGGTAAGAATAAGGGCCAGGTGCCGAGGCACATTGTAGCAAGTGTCGAATGATATAAAGTATGTTGAACCCTTTCGAAGCACAGTTGACTTATGTATGAATGTGTTGGAATGTATGATTGAACGAATATACTGTGAAGCTGTTTGTTTATTTGTATAGTCTTGTTGACATATACTTAGACTTTGTTTCATGTTGGAAGCATTCATGTTGAAGCTTTGAACCCGAGTGTTTCATTGCTAGGAATGTAAGAGGATTATGACCGAGTTGTCTAAATCACCTCTTTATTGAATTCATGCAAAATGGTCTTCGTTACATAGGATGCCGAGCGGTTGAAAGTTAACACTTGTATAATGTGAGTTTACTTGTAATATTACTTTAAGTGATCAGCGTTCCATGGATGGCCAAGGGTCTTGCCATCAGAGCTTCTGAGCTTGTAGGAGCCAGGGTGACTCATGCCAACAACTTCAAACGATCCATCCCAATTCAGACTAAGTGTTCCTTCACTCAGGACTCTGTCGCAGAGTAATATTTTCTTCAATACCCAGTCCCCCACTTTGAAAGAACGAGGTTTGACCCTTGAGTCATAGTAGTTGGAGATGCGCTGTTTGTAGGCGACATTCATCAAGTGAGCCTGGTTTATGTGTTCCTCGACTAGATCCAAGTTGAGGGTGAGTTGTTTGTCATTTTCACTTTGCATATAGTTCTTGATTCGGAACGTTGCTTGCTCAAGCTCAACTGGGACAACCGCCTCTGTACCAAAGGCAAGTGAGAATGGAGTTTCTCTTGTTGAAGTCTGATATGAAGTGCGGAATGACCAAAGAACTTGGGGTACGAATTTTGGCCAACAGCCTTTAGCCTTGTTTAGGTCGGTGTAGTCGACATACATTCTCCACAAGACCTTTTGGAGCAGGAGACTCTCTTTGGTCTGATTTTTCTTAACAAGGACCACATTTGCTACCCATGTTGGGTAATTGACTTTGCGGACAAAGTCTATGCCTTTAAGTTTTTCAACTTCTGCCTTCATTGCTTCGTATCGTTCAGCTTCATAAGATCTTCGCTTCTGTCTCACCGGCTTGGTCTTGGGGTCAATACTCAAGCGATGACATGTGATATCGGGAGAGATGCCTGGCATGTCCTCGTATGAGCAGGCGAAGACCTCAATATTCTCTTGCAAAAAAAAAAAATCAATGCCAACCGAATGGGTAGTGACAAGGTGGTGCCAATCTTCACCATGCGATTTGGATAATCTTTTTGAGATAGAAATCTTCTCCAACTCTTCAGCGGGTTATGCTTGCTGGGTGAAAGAGTCATCTCGAGGATCATCGGGTTGACTGTTGCCAACATGAAGATCTAAGTTGGCTTCGTCCGGGCGGGTCTTTATGAATTGGTCATGTATAGAAAGGGTTTCCTTGGGCACAGGCAGGTGATGTTGCTTGACTGAAGTGTTGTAACATGATCGTGCACTAAGTTGATCTCCTCTGATGTAACCATTGCCATAGAGGGTTGGAAATTTCATCAACAACATATGTGAGGATATCATAGCCTTGAGATCATTGATGCATGTGCGTCCAAAGATGACATTGTATGACGTTGGGCAATCAACCACCACGAAGTTAGTGGTAATGGTAGCTGTGTAAGGGCATGTACCAATGGTGAAAGGTAAGTGTATGCTCCCTAAAGGTTGCACGATATCACCGAAGAAGCTTATCAGGGGAGAAATTGAGCGATCGAGTAAGTGTTCAGCTACATTAAGTGCCTTGAAAGCTTCAGCAAACATGATATTGACTGAAGCCCCTGTGTCTACTAAGATTCGTCGTACTTCAAAGTTGGCTATGTGAGCTTCCACGATCAGTGGGTCGTTGTGAGGGTAGATGATACCTCTTTCTTCCTCAGGGTAGAAACATATTGGATCCCAGTTAGGCTTTTGATACTTGCCTCCCCTGATGTCTTCCACGTGAAACACTTGGTGGCCAGGCTTTAAAGCTCGTTCACTATTTTTCATGGCCCTGTTGAAAGATTTAGATATGGGTGTGCCGTCACTTATGGAATATATCACATTCATCTGGCATTGGTTATTGTTACCCCTTGGAGGGTGAATAAGGAATTGATCAATTTTTCCTTCACGTACCAAAGCTTCAATATGATCACGAAGGGTGATACGCTTATCACCGTCATGACCGTTATGCTCGTGGTAGCAGTAAAACGTGCCCGTGTTCTTCGTGGGCTTGTAATCCGGGTGCCTCAGCTTTGGCTTCGGTATCAGGTGTGCTATGCTGGGGTAAATGGCCACGCATGTGGCGTACAAAGGTGTGTATGCCTCATACCTCGGGGTAAGGCCTGTCCTGACACGTGCTTGATCCACTGTGTTGACTGCTTGGGGTCGGGGATTATCGTGGCGATACCCTTGGTTATCGCGGTAGTGTCCCTTACTCCTTTTGCTAAAATGAGACTGGTGAGGATGGAAATCTTTCCTTTTGGTCTTCTCATTTGGGTGGGTCTGGCTTCCACTCCCCACTTGCTGATAGAGGATGGTTGTTGGGGGTTTCTCTTGGTATGTCCTTGCCTCGACGGAGGCATGGTTATAAGCTTGCACCATCACCTCAGAAACAGTCATGTAGGCCTGTCGTGAAGGCTTTAAGGACAGTCTTGTCGTCTGCCTCGGCATAACGAGAATACTCATGGTTGAAGTGGCCAACATACATACATAATGACTCGTCTGGCTTTTGGCGAATAGTGTACAACTCATCCGCAGAGTGCAAGCGATCGGTCTGGAAAATGTGTTGAGAAACAAACAGTTTCCTCAATTCCTCAAATAAGTCTACCGTCTCAAGTGGAAGATGATAATACCAGTTTAGAGCTCCGCCATAGAGGGTGGAGGGGAAGAAAAGACATCGCTCTTCGTCGGTGTGCATCCGGTATGCCATGGTGGACTCAAAGAGGTTAAGGTGTTCAATCGGGTCCTCCTTTCCAATATAGAGTTGCAAGCCAAGCTTCTGCTTTGTCTTTCTTTGAGGGGATGTCGAGGATCCTCCTTGTAAGAGGGCCAGGCCTAGGTTGGTTCCAATCAGGTATCTCAGCTTGTCGTTCGGCCTTCAACTTGTTTACTTCTTTAAGGAGTTGTAGGACAAGAGGGTCCTGAGTGGAGTCATGTACCATTGGAGCTTTCTTTCATAAATCTCCATCTCCTCTTGGAAGTAGGAATGTTTAATCAAGAGCATGTGATTTTTCCCTGGACTCGCCGTACTGACTTCCAAGGTATATCTGTCGAAACATCTTTGAGTCCACTATACCTTCGTGTTTCTCTAGGACTTGTTGCCCCTTCCCCAAATTGGTAGCCGGCCTGGGCCGTGGTAGGGGACCGAGTCTTTTAGAAACCCTTGGATCATTGATCTTTGAGCTTATGTGGATGGGATTGTCTCAACGTTGCTTTAGGAAGTCTCGACAGTCACGAAAGACGGCTTTCGATCCTTCCACTCCTTCTGTAAGGAGGTGCCTTCCTCCGCTCATTCTGCTTTGGGTCAAAGCAGCTGGGTTGAGAGAAGTCTTATGTTGGTCACCATTTCGATCAGTAGCTCGCTCCTCAACAGAAATACCCATGTCGAGGGCAAATGACCCTCTATGTTGGGGGGCACCCAGTTGATGGTTGACTTCTATAGGGGTGATGAGCTCATGTGTTTTAGTATATCTAGCCTCGTGGAGCATCTCAAAGACCTTCTCATACTGCTCTTGGAGGATTTCATTCTTCATTGCTATCTTGTTGTTCTGAGCCTCCAGCTCATCGACTTTAGCCTGAAGAGCAAACTTTTTTTGTTTCTTCTTTTGTTGCTTCGCACTAGGTGCAAGAGGGGTGTCATTCTATGTGTTGTGGCTTTCTTCGCTCCCCATGTTGGAGAGGGATACCTGGTCAAAAGAGAATGCAAGCGATCGGTCTGGAAAATGTGTTGAGAAACAAACAGTTTCCTCAATTCCTCAAATGAGTCTACCGTCTCAAGTGGAAGACGACAATACCTGTTTAGAGCTCCGCCATAGAGGGTGGAGGGGAAGAAAAGACATCGCTCTTCGTCGGTGTGCATCCGGTATGCCATGGTGGACTCAAAGAGGTTAAGGTGTTCAATCGGGTCCTCCTTTCCAGTATAGAGTTGCAAGCCAAGCTTCTGCTTTGTCTTTCTTGGAGGGGGTGTCGAGGATCCTCCTTGTAAGAGGGCCAGGCCTAGGTTGGTTCCAATCAGGTATCTCAGCTTGTCGTTCGGCCTTCAACTTGTTTACTTCTTTAAGGAGTTGTAGGACAAGAGGGTCCTGAGTGGAGTCATGTACCATTGGAGCTTTCTTTCGTAAATCTCCATCTCCTCTTGGAAGTAGGAAGGTTTGATCAAGAGCATGTGACTTTTCCCTTGACTCGCCGTACTGACTTCCAAGGTATGTCTGTCGAAACATCTCTGAGTCCACTATACCTTCGTGTTTCTCTAGGACTTGTTGCCCCTTCCTCAAATTGGTAGCCGGCCTGGGCCGTGGTAGAGGACCGAGTCTTTCAGAAACCCTTGGGTCATTGATCTTTGAGCTTATGTGGATGGGATTGTCTCAACGTTGCTTTAGGAAGTCTCGACAGTCGCAAAAGACGGCTTTCGATCCTTCCACTCCTTCTGTAAGGAGGTGCCTTCCTCCGCTCCTTCTGCTTTGGGTCAAAGCAGCTGGGTTGAGAGAAGTCTTATGTTGGTCGCCATTTCGATGAGTAGCTCGCTCCTCAACAGGAATACCCATGTCGAGGGCAAATAACCCTCTGTGTTGGGGGGCACCCAGTTGATGGTTGACTTCTATAAGGGTGATGAACTCATGTGTTTTAGTATATCTAGCCTCGTGGAGCATCTCAAAGACCTTCTCATACTGCTCTTGGAGGATCTCATTCTTCATTGCTATCTTGTTGTTCTGAGCCTCCAACTCATCGACTTTAGCCTGAAGAGCAAACTTCTTTTGTTCCTTCTTTCGTTGCTTTGCACTAGGTGCAAGAGGGGTGTCATTCTGTGTGTTGTGGCTTCCTTCGCTCCCCATGTTGGAGAGGGATACCTGGTCAAAAGAGAGTGTACGAATGGTGGAAACCAGCTTGACAAAGCTGAAGAGAGTGGGAATAAGTGTCATTCCCACAGACGGTGCCAAATGTTGATGCACAAAATCAGTGAGGACTTTGGTACAACAGAAAGTGTTAAGTTTGTGACCTTCGCTAGATTGTTCCGGTCACTAGTGTGGATAAGTATGTGAATGGATAGAGACAGGGAAGCAAACACAAGATGTACGTGGTTCACCTAGATTGGCTACGTCCACGGAGTAGAGGAGTTCTCATTAATTGTGAAGGGTTTACACAAGTACATAGGTTCAAGTTCTTCTTTAGTGAGTACTAGTGAATGATTTAGTGCAAATGACATTAGTAAATATTGTGAGAGAATGATCTCCTTTCATAGAAGAGAGTTTCTAGCTTTGTTCTGACTTTGACACGTGTCGTGTTATGATTGGCCTATGATGTTGACACGTGTCGCACTATGATTGGCCTCTGATGTCGACACGTGTCACGCTGTGATTGGCCTCCTGGTTGGAGGGAAACTCTTGTGGATCCTTGACGGTATAACGTTGACCGGTGCTCAGCAGTTTCGGGATTGGTCAAGTATGGTACAAACAAAACCCATCCCATCCTTCTTAGTCAAGACAGAAAATGGATTAATTATTTTTCCAAAGTGAGGGATAAATTTCCTGTAGTATCCAGTAAGACCCAAAAATCCCCTTAGTTCCTTCACAGACTTAGGAACTGACCACTGTGCTATTGACTCCAACTTCGAGGGATCTGCAGAAGCTCTATGTTTGGACATAATGCGGCCCAAATACTCCACTTGAGACTTCCCATAAGCACACTTAGACTGCTTAACAAATAAACAATGCTCTTTCAATGTACCAAAGACCACTTTGAGATGTTCTAAATGCAACTGCCATGTGGAGCTGTAGACCAAAATATCATCAAAGAAAACTAGAATAAATTTCCTTAAATGTGGTCTAAAGATCTCATTCATAAGGCACTGAAAAGTTGCAATAGCATTTGTTAAACTGAATGGCATTACCATGAATTCATAATGCCCATCATATGTTTGAAATGCAGTTTTTTCAATATCTTCTGGATGCATTAGAATCTGATGGTAGCTCCAGTTTGGAGAAATTTTGTGCACCATGCAACTCATCGAATAACTCATCAATCAGGGGTATAGGAAATTTATCCTTAACAGTGATGCAATTCAACCCTCTATAATCCATGCACATACGCTAAGAACCCTTTTTCTTCCTTACAAGAATGACTGGAGATGAGTAAGGATTGTTACTCACTCATATGAACCCAACTTCTAACAACTCAGCCACACACTTCTCAATTTCAGCCTTTTGTATTGGATATGGTTTGCTATTAGAGGGTTTACTCCCATGCAACAAGGGAATTCTATGATCATGACTTCTGTGGGGATGTAAAGATGTAGGGGTGCAAAAAATAGCTG
The DNA here is from genome assembly GCA_963082935.1 of Malus x robusta. NCBI lineage: Eukaryota > Viridiplantae > Streptophyta > Magnoliopsida > Rosales > Rosaceae > Malus > Malus x robusta. Next base: position 25,560,911 of record OY720335.1, read on the forward strand.
CATATTCTTCCAAAATAGCATGTAACTGTTGTAATTGGGAGTCAGAAAGATCTTGAGAATTCTGATCCAACAGTTTCACATCTAACTGCAACAATTCAGAATCTATTTGATACAAAATTGCTCCAATCGTTGTTTCTTGTTGCAGAAGTTTCTGCATTTGTAGTGTAGAAATATCTTGAATTGGCTCTCCACTAGAATCAGGGCTGTTAATACAAAAGGTTTGAGGTACTTTTGTGAACTGCATATAGAGCTTATCAAAATCCCAAAGTATAGGCCCCAAAGTTCTCAGCCATTGCACTCCCAAGACAACATCACATCCACCCAAGGAGATTGCATATAAATCTAAGATACAATTGAATTCCTGGATAGTAATGGGAACCCGAGCTAATGTGCCTTGAGTAGCCACCTTCCCACCATCAACTATTTTAACATTGAAGACATGACCATTATCTAAGACCCCTTTTCAATCTTTTCACCAATCCTACATCAACAAAATTATGAGAACTACCCGAGTTAATCAAGTAGTCATAGGACAATTTTTAATGTACCCAGAAACCTTCATAGTTTGGATTGTTGGTGGTGCATGTGTACCAAACAATGCGCAAGCAGTTATTTCTGGTTCCTCAATCTCTACATTCTCATTATCCTCTAACTCAGAATCTTGCACATGAATCAAAAGGAGTTGTTTTCTTTCACAAGTATGTCCTTAACAAATTTATCTTTGCAATGGAAACATAAACCATTCTTTCTACAATGATCGATTTCCATAGGAGTTAATCGTCTAATGTTAGAAGGCTTAGGACGATTCTCACCCACCACAGTAGTGTTCAAAGTTTGTAAAGGAGATCAAAAATTTGATTGTAGATAAGGGGGTTTAGCTTTCACCTTAAGATCTATGAGTTTAGCATCAATTTGGTGAGCAAAAGTTGCAGCTTCAAGAACATTCTTGGGCTTTAGTAACTTCACATCATGTCTCAGCTCCGGCTTTAATCCCCCAATGAAGCAAGATTTGAGTAGTGCCAGACTAATATCCCTCGTTCTATTGGTGCGCGCCACGAGTGACTACAACTGCATCAAGATCCGTTCTTGAGTCGCCTTCATCTCCTCTTGTGAGCTCTTGAACTCGTCCATCTTGGTTTCCATATTCGCAACCCTATTTTCCATGTTTTTCCTTGAAGCTTGCCACATCATGCAATATCGAAGGATTGAGAGGAACGACTGGCTCGATACCAATGATAGATTCCTTGCTCCACGTCTTCGTGATTGCACCGAGAGAATTGACTAACATAATTCCACTACTATTTCCATAACTGCCCAACTATCAATTATAATGCTCTTCTTATAGTAACTATCCTCCAATACTCTCTAACAACCTTTAACTAACTCACATCCACCCTACACTTGTCACAATCTCATGATGCTATTAGAGTATCCTATCATATTCCCACCTGGGGCAATAAATGTGTGTTGGTGATGATACTATAAGCTGGCAGAGCAGCATAGCACAGTTCAGCAATTACAACGTAGGCCCCAAGAAACGACCCAGAAGTAAGCCAAGAATATCCTAAATTGGAGGTCTGCAAATAGAGTGCCCAATATGGACCGTTTTTACTAAGCAGGATTTCAAGCAAGCCAGTTGCCCATCTCTTCTGCTGGGTCATGGAACTGGGACCACTTGTACGTACACATCCTAGGAACGCTGGTGGGTCTGGTGCAAACAATAGACTTCCAACCCTTGTTATGAATTGAAAGGCCAAGTGAGGATATATTCTGTTGTTGATCCGTTCCTCCATCCCACCTAAGCAAGAAAAGGAATTAACAAAGAGAAAAACAAATACACAAATAGAGAATGAAAAATGAAATGAAACTCGATCGGAACTTGGACGCGTTGCTGCAAATAACCTTACGAGTACTGACTTCTATGTTAACTTTTTAAATCTCATCTGATGTGATGAAATTTTCTTGGTACAAAACAATATTTCATCAATATGTACCTTTCTTGGTGCCATATTCGTACTCACGATCTCCAACTCGGTGTGCAGCCTCAATAGATTTCAAGACATGTTTCGATATTCTGTCTTCCCTTGCAAGGCATCACCACCTGATTAGGTGAATTCTTTTGAATTCCCAAAAGTACCATAAGCATTTCTAATTTTCCTGCCAAAAAACAGTAAAACTAGGATCATGCATTCATTGAGTTTATACATTAGGTTTCATTGAGTTCATACATTAGGCTTAGACATTTAATTTGATTTACCACTACCGGTACCAATACTAGGGTTTCTTTCTTCAGTTTTGGCATCACTAGGGGGGATAGACCATAGATAACTTTTCGTTTATGAACACATCATGTTCCCGCATAAAAAGGGTCTTCATAAATAAGCTCTGAGCCTTTGATTTATGGACCATAAACTTTGATACAAAATTAATTGTTGTGTGTACCTTCCGTACAAAACTACCATCTGATTCCCGAATGGATCATCCTTGAGTCTGTCATAGAAGATCTGTGGAAACTGAGCAAACGCATTTTTGGTTTCGTTCTCGCATCCGAGCAACGCACACATTGCATGGACCATAATGTTTGGGTTGTTGACGAACATATCAGAGTCTACGTTCGGCATGAAGGGTGCATTGATCATTAACCCAGACTCTAGTCTACAAGACATACATATTAGTGATCAATTAATTAAGAATTGGTTAAAATTAGGGAACTTTAACGAAAAACTCTCAGTACTGTTCATTTTAATGAAAAACCACATTTTTACACTAAAAAGTCAATCATGATACCATTCACTTTATCCTTTATTTTGTCCTTATCGTTAAAACTCAAAATTTTTAAGTCATTTTCATTAGTTTTTCTTTTAAAATTAAGGGCCATTAGCAGGATCATTTTTTGGCATTTTGGTTGCAGAAATGATCAAGTGTCGTTATGTCATCATTGTATCGTCGATAGAAGAGCAATATGTTGTCGTTATTAAAAATGATCATTACTGCAACCAAATGTAAAAAATTATCATTCCTGCTAATTACCCTAAAATTAAATTGAGCGGATGATTAGATGTATATGAAATTAAAGCTAATTGCCCTAAAATTAAATAGAGCGGATGATTAGATGTATATTAAATAGAGCGGATGATTAGATGTATATGAAATTAAACTCATGATACCAAAACATTCATGGCTCTGGCTTTGGAATGATGGAGATGGCTTGGTCGTTTTTCTCTCGATGTATAAATCAACTGCGGCGGTCCATTTGAAAAATGTGAGTTTAGGTTATATCCATTGGAAAAAATTGAAGAAATTTATGTGGCTAGCTAGGTTTATGCAATGTGTAATGAGAGTGATTCAGCAGCCTGCCTCAATGCCAATTGGCAGGCATCTACATATTTATACTGGTATAGGTGGTTTGTTTGTGACTCCGGGCTGCTTTTTTATCTGAGTACGGGGCATACGATTATTTTCTAGTAATATTGTGATGAAAGCATGTTTCTGGGTATGTGGCAAACGATTATTTTGTAATAATATTGTGATGAAATCATATATCCACCGTTTATGTATATCTTTATTTATTTATTTATACTTTGCGTTCATAACATATCAACTATGTTGTCTATTCAAATTAAAACACATGAACAGTAACACCACCGAGCACTCAAAAACTGCTCGCAGATTGCGTAGCCATGGTTATAAAATTTGTGACTAGGCAGCCATATTCATTCTTAAGAGTTACTATATGGGAGTCCAATATTTTAGGATAATTTCAAATACTTGATTTCTGTACGTCCTCGGTCTCCTTTCCTTCGTCTCTATCATATTACTTGTTTTCTGAACCAGATGACTTCTTATCTGATTCATTCATTCTTTTGGGCAACTGGAGAGCATGACTTACGGATGTCTAACTTTTCTAATACGAACACAATCAAATCTTGAATCTACATGTCTTTTGTGTTGGTATTGTGTGGATGGAATCAAAAGAATTCATCGTAGGGAAAAACTTCCGATAGCCGCCGATGTGTGACGCTATCAACCTTTGATTATGAAAATGTGACTCATAATTCATTAACGGCTCACAATCACTCATGCGCACTTAAAAAATTTACGTCTCAAACACTACTTCAACATAGATAATATTCTTTCTTAGAAAGTGGGGACCCCCCCCCCCCCCCCAACTAGGACTACCTAAAGAGGTCCTACCTCTCCCTATCAAGTGACAAATTACACAAAAGGGATGGAGATTGCAAGTTATTTCTTCTGGAGTCGTTCAAAAGAAAAGGTTATGATAATGGGTCACTTTGTGCCAATTGTTCTAAAATCATATTGGAATCGAAAGTAAAAATGGAAATTCTGAAAAATTCCGATTTTGTATACAACCTCAAATGGCTAAGACACAAATATTTAGCTAATTAGCCATTTGGGAAATGATCAGTTTCCCTTATTCTATTTTACATCAATCATACTGTAAGCTGGAATTTTTCGAATTCCGGCATCCACCATTGCTTTCCTCGCAGCAGCAGCAAGATCCCATCTCTCCTTCCCAGCATTAATGTTTGACAAAACAACATATCGTCCGCAATGTTGTGGCTGTAATTCAAGCAGTTTCTTCCCAACTTCATTTCCCAGCTCAGCAGTCCCATGGATCTTACAAGAACCTAAAATAGCTCCCAACACAGAGGCATCAGGCTCGAAAGGCATGCTCTTAATAACTTCAGCTGCCTCCCAAAACAATCCTGCTCTGCCCAAGAGGTCAACCACACACCTGTAGTGTTCCATTATCAGCTCAACCCCGAAGTCATTGGACATTGATCTAAACAATTCCAAACCAAACTTCACCAGTTTTCCACGAGCACAAGCCTTGAGAACTGGGACAAATGTGACCTCATTAGTCTGCAAGTTTTCCATCTTCATTTTTTCAAACAAGTCCAAAGCCTCCCTCTCCCTACCATTCAAAGAAAGTGCTGAAATCATTGCATTCCAAGAACAAACTTCTTTAACTACCATTTTCTTGAACACGTATTGTCAAACAACCAGTCTTCCCATAAAGATCCACCAACGCAGTCCCCAAAAACGCAGTCAATTCGATCGCATTCCTAATAACATGCCCATGTATTTGCTTTCCCTAATAAATAGATCCCTATCCATATAAATTAGCACACAAAGAAAAAACACTAACGTAAGTAGCTTCATTCGGCTTCACAAAATAACCAATCACATCTTCATGATTCACCATCATCTTAAAAAACCCAAATTCCCTCAGTAAAACACCCATTTCTCCCAAACCCGTTGATAACGCTTGTCCACGAAACTACATCCCTCTCCGGCATACTTTCAAAGAGAATATTAGCGGAAACCATATCCCCATTCTTCCCAAACCCATCAATCATTGCATTGAGTGCAACGACACACGGTTCAGAAATTTCCTCATACACCTTACGCACATCGCACAATTTACCAAGCTCGGCCTAGAAGCTCACAAACGACGTCTGTATAAAAAGGTCGCGCAAAACGCCTCATTTTACGGCTTGGGTATGAGGCGAGGAGCCCAGACTGGGCGATGAGGAGGAGAAGAGGTGGCGGCTTTGATGAGCGGAGGGAAGGTGTAGCTGTTTGGAGGGGCTTGGTGGGCAAGCATGTGGATGAAGAGGAGGAGGGTCTTGCGGGGTTGGTGGAAACTGAGATGAGCTCTGATCGAAGTGTTGTAGAGGAGGGTTGGCATCCATTTGGAAGCGGAGGGTTTAGGGTTTTGGGTTGTGGAGGAGATGACCGTTGGTGATTAGGCGGGAATGGATTTGTTTAATTTGGTTTGGGTGTTTGAGGAAGCGTTGGAGGAGTTGAAGTAGAGACTAGGGTGATGAGTTTGGCATAACACCAATTCATGTGTACGGACTTTCGTCTCTCTCATTTTCTTCTTCTCAGACCAAAAATGTAAGGGTATAAAGGCACAGGATGTTGAAATGTAATCTTGTCGTGGCCCAAGACAATTGATCCGGCCCATACATAAAGAAAGATCCATGCACATGCTAGAGAATTCTAGCAAAGTTCAAGTTGGTGGAAGAGTTTAGAAGAATGGTGAGGATTCCACCAACATACAAGATTAATGTAGATAATTCTAGCTTTGGAAGGTAGTGGAATTATCTAGATATCTCTAGCACGATGCTTCCATACTTCTCCAAGGTTCCATCCATGCCTATAAAAGGAGAAGGCATCCACACCATTTGTAATAACCAAGAGAGCAAGTAGTGAGAAGTGAGAGTGCCAAGTGAGAAGTGAGAAGAAGCAACAAAGCTTCTAAGAGTGTTTGAGTGTTTCCTTTTGTACTAAGTTTGTGAGTGAATAAAAATCTTGTGTAATACCTTGAGTATTATTTCTTTCTCTTGCCTATCAATTCCGCTGCGTTACACTCTTCTTTGTAAGATAAACATCTCCAAAGTAGTGAAGTATTTTTAAGCCCCAACACAGGATCAATCCAATGGTTGATGTGCAGCCAAGTGTCAATAGATCAAGTTGATAAGTTTGTTATGAGTTTGCTTAGTCTGTAAGGAAAGTGAAGAGTATATAAAGAGAGAGTTTGTAAGGATTCAAGTGTGAAATGAAATATACCAGAATTGTTCCCTCACATTCTCTCTAAACTTTCTGCAATCTCTTTCTCTCTCTAAGTGTGAAATCTCCATTGTTAAAGCTTCAAGCTTCTCTTCTTACATGGTATCAGAGTAGGTCGTCCCACATGTGAAGCTAAACGACCACACGCGCTCCACGTCACTCCATTGTGTTATCCACATGTCAGGCTTGAAAATTCGCCACACGTGAGGGGGCGTGTTAAGAATGAGTCCCACATTAATGGGAGGGGGCGTGTTGTGTTGTCCATTGTTAAAAATTCAAGCTTCTCTTCTTACAAAAAATTGTGCTTGCTATTTTACCATCTCCATTTTGCTTTTGTTTGTTACACAAACTATATATTGTGGAATAGTACTTGGGGATCTAAAGTGAGAATAAATACGCTTAACATTAAAAAGTCTCAATCAGCATTAACGTTAGAAAAGGACAACAACAATGTTTTTCAATCAAAAAGTCAATTCTGATCTGGCATAACACGGACTGGCAGCCATCACATTTGCTGCCAAAATTGACAGCGACTTCAAATCATTTTTTTGATTAATTACTAAATATTTTTTTTTCTACCATTTTTATTATATTCAAGAGTTCTTATGTGTTTCCAGGCCCCTTCAAGACCCTGAAAAATAGGGCTTGTTTAAGAATAAGGAAGAGGAATCTCACGTAATTACCATGAAATAAGATTTGATCCTCGACATCTATCTCCATATTATGCTCTAATTGATTCGTAGTTGTGAAATTTATTTGGTGCCCTTCTTCCATTACAAAGTCGGGGTTCTTTTTCTTAATGTAGTGGGAGGAATCGAGATCTATTTGTGTCAAATTTTTCTATGTGGTGGAGTGATTGAAAGAAACAAACTTTATGCTTGATTAGAAGAGTGTGACATTCAAGTTTGAATTCCCTCTTTAGATTAGATTAATTTTAGTGTCGACAACCTATTTAATACAAAAAATAGAAACAAACTTTATGCTAATGGTTGCCTGGTTGGTAGTAACTCCTACTGAACCTTATTTCTAATTTGTTCTTCTTTGATCTAATGACCAGACATTTGATGCATATGTTGTTGGCAAAGATGTACGTACGGCGCTCCTGGGATTGTTGTGCTTCAAGAGTGGTGGAGTGTGGATTTTGAAATTAAGAACCATGCTGTCAAGATTTCTCAACTTGCTCCTGGGATTCAAAGCACTTATCCCAGAGTAAATTCTTTGAGCTTACGTTACCCTTTGCTAATATATGTGTGTTCGTAGAATTATTTGCTGCATTTGAATGCTAAGTATCTTCTTGCTTCTTTATATCTTGTATCGGGGGAAGGTTGGTTTAGATGTTGCAGAAGCGCAACATTTGATGGACGGTCGCTGTAAGGGATATCCAAGCTTCTGTTTATTGTCTGAAAGCAAATGGTTCGAAGGTGTGACACGGTTTATTTCTAGTTTCATTTTATCACAATTGTCTTAATAGCTATGATTTGGGTCTGGTATGGTCTGATGGTGTATATATGTTGGGAAAAGATAATACTACGAAGATGGAAAAATTCATTTATACAAAATATTTAAGCAAACACTGTTCATCAGTTAACAAAAACAAAAATGCATTACATAATTTTTGTATGATTTCTTTAAGACGTAACGTTACTCTGCGGTAAGTTTTATGCCTAACTTTGTATTATAAGGGAAATCACCACAGAACAGTTAGGCCACTGTATGTCTTATTGAACAGTTATGTAAAATTAGTCGCCTAACTTTGTATTATAAGAGAAATCACCACAGAACAGTTAGGCCACTGTATGTCTTATTGAACAGTTATGTAAAATTAGTCGGTACTAAAATTCGAACTTGACCTGTATCTTTCTACATATGTAGAAACTGTTTTGACTCAATGTAGTTCTTACTAACATGCCATGATCCACAAAATATGGTATGATTCTGCGATGTTTATTAAACCAGTCCCTCCTTCGCATCCGTAAAATTTCTTGTGATATCAGTTATGATTTTCAGAAAATAAACTCATTTGCTGAACTATTGTTTAATCAAAATAGGTGGGTGTTACTGGATTTTGCATGGGTGGTGCTCTCTCAATTGCAAGTTCTGTTTTGGTCCCTGACGTTGATGCTGTTGTTGCATTTTATGGTATGTGTCATCAGAGCTTGGAGACCCTGCCAAAGCTAAGGCTCTGCTCAGGCTCATTTTGGAGAGCTTGATAGTTCCGTTGGCTTTTCAGACGTGACGGTATTGAATTTTCCTTTGTATCTTTCATCTTAATTAGGTTTAGGTGCCATTTATATTTTTTTATAAAGTTGTTTTTTAACTTAGCCAAGTTGCTAACTCCTAATGGCTGCGTATTAGGGGGCACGTGAGTGTGGCATTGTATAGTTGATACTGCAATAATCTTGTCCATTCATGTTCTGGAACCCCCATTGTATCCATGTTAGACTTACGTGAAAACTGTTGAAATGGTTTTAGGCATGTAGTTGATATTAACAATAAAGATCAAAATTTTGTGGCAGAAAAACAGTAATGAGAGATGAACATAGAGAGAAGAGAGTTCTGATATATTGCTTGATTGAAATCGAAGAAAGGGGAATGCAAGGTTATAACCCTGATGCTCAGATCCTACATTTCAGAAGTAAGGACACATCTCGAGCCATTCAGGCCATCGGACGCTATGATCCCTCCACTTGGGAGATGATCAAAAGAGATTAGGGCTGGGTTCGGTTCCCAGCGGTTCGGTTCGGTTCGGTGCAATTTTTTTCGGTTTTTTTTCGGTTTGGTTTTTCCTGTTCGGTTTAGGTTTTTTCTCGGTTTTTTTTTTTTTACCAAAAAATAAAAAAAATTGGAAATATAAAAGTTCACATTCAAAGAAAAGATATGCCAAAGTTGCTCCACGGTCCACCAACTTCGGGAAAGAACATGTTTACAACAACAAAACCATGATGAGAATCCAAGTCTTCCAATTTCCAAAGTCCAAACTTAAATAAATATCAAAGTTTAAGTCTTTAAAAAGTCCAAATTTAAAATAAACATCACACAAGTCAAATAAACCTTCAAGGTTTCATCACTTCATGTCTTGCACAAATAAAATCTTCCAAGTCCTCAAGCTCAAGCTCAACGCTTAGGCGGCCTAGGAGGCAACATAGCACCTTTATTTGAGTTTCCACTTGTCATTTCTACATACAAATAAAAAAAGAAACAACATGATGTAAAGCAAGCATGCAACTTAGCATCTAATTAAAATAGACTAACAAAACCAAATGCAATAAGTAAATTTACCTTTCTCAACTTCTTCACAAAACTCAATCTCCTCAATGGTTGGCTCATGATGTAATGCTACATGAATTGACCTAAGCCAATTTTGTGTACATATCAAAGCCTCCACCATTTTTGGACTCAAAGAACTACGATATGGATCAATTATTCTTCCACTTGTGCTAAAGGAGGATTCTGAAGCAATGGTTGATACGGGAATAGCTAAAATCTCTTTTGCAACTCGTGTCAAAATAGGATACTTAGAAAGCCCATTCACCCTCCACCAATTCAAGATATCAAAGTCTGCCTCTTCTTCCCCTTCATTAGGATCCGAAAGATACCTATCCAAATCATTGTGCACAATACGAGCTCTCTTTGCTTTTCTCATTTCACTTTTCTCTTTCAACTTTCTTTCAATCTCTGTCATGCTTGTTAAAGGATCTCCACTTGTAGTTGCCGATTGAGAACTACCACCCCTAATTGCACTTTGTTGTGTATCAAAAGATGACTCTTCATGAATCTTGTAAAGATCAAACAACTCCTCGCCATATAATTTCTCATAATAATCAACCACCTTCTCCAATTTATGGCGAGGATCAAGCACAAGTGCAACAAAAACATATTGATTCATATCCTCAAACGCCAATATTTGTCATATTTTTCTTGCATCAACATGGAGATCATAGACAAGAATTCATTGTCTTTGTTTTTAAGAATGAGACTTTTGATCTTAAACAAATCACCAAAAGTAGTATGAATTGTTGGAGTATTAGAACAACACACTTTTAAAGTGACTTCATAGAAAGGTCTCAAAAAGGATGCAAATATTCCCGCCTCACTCCAATCATGAGTCGAAGGTGGCCCCTCCCTTATATTATCATGATTTTCTCTATTAAAGTAAGGAAAGTAATGACCATCGTCTACTTTCAACCTATCAAAAGCCATCTTGAACTTCAAAGCCGATTCCAACATTAAAAATGTGGAATTCCACCTAGTAGGGACATCTAAAATCACAAGCCCTTTGCTTTCTATTATCACTTTCTCAACACACCTTTTAAAACTCTCCAACCTCTGAGGGGAAGATCTTACATACCTAACCGCATTACGAATGCTTTGTATGGTGGTATTCAACATCTTTATCCCATCATTCACCACCAAATTAAGGATATGAGCAACACACCTCATGTGCAAATATTTTCCATCATGCAAAAGTGCATTAGGAATCCCCCACCCACTTATTCGGTGCACCAAATCCCTTAAGCTGGAATCATTTGCCGAAGCATTGTCAACCATAATAGTTAACACCTTCTCTATGCCCCACTCCACCAAACACTTCTCCAAAAGTTGAGCAATGGATTCTCCCTTATGATTTGGAATGACACAAAAGTTCAAAATCTTTTTATGTAACATCCAATCATCATCAATAAAATGAGCGGTGAGAACCATATAATTTATTTGTTGAATAGAAGTCCATGTATCCGTTGTTAGACACACCTTAAATGTCTTCAACTGACTTTTCAATTTCTCCTTTTCAGAGTAAAACAAGCCAAGTACATCTTTAGCTATTGTTTTACGACTAGGTACTTTCCACAAAGGACATACATGCATGCAAAAATGACGAAACCCATCTCCCTCAACGAAAGCAAAAGGTAACTCATCTATAATTATCATCTCAACACAAGCCTTAGTAACTTCCACTTGAGAAAAACCAATAGCTTCCAACTTATCTTTTGTGCCGGCAAAGGTTAAGATCTTTTGCCTATTTGCGGCAAATATTTCCTTATTAGGACCATAGCTCCTACATCTAGCTAAGTGATTTCTTATACTAGTTGTGCCATTTTTATCCGTGTCGGCCATATACGATTTGTTGCAATACTTGCACACCCCTTTACCTCTACCTCCCTCAATTACCCTATCAAAATGCTCCCAAATTGTAGATCTTGAATGACTTTTTAGTGAATCCAACTTATCCAAGAGAGTGTCTTCTTTACTTACTTGATCACTTGAGCTTGAGCCACCTTGTTTTGGAGTTGCATCGTATAAATTTGTGGATCCACCATGAGTAAGAGGAGTTTGTTGAGTTGCCACCATGGGGAGTTGAGGTGGAGTTGATTCACCAACAATGTCCTTCAAAAATAAGACAAAGAATCATTACAATTAATTATTAAATAAATTGAGACATAAAAACCATAAAGAAAGTATAGAGATGACAACTTACTTGCGATGGAGTAGAAGTAGATGAGTTTATTTTTTCACGGGAGCTATTTGATGATCTCATTGAGTTTGAGCTTGAGCTCGAGGCCTTTGATGCACTTGACTGCATCTAATTAAGATACAAAACATATAATAAGCAAAGGTAGGATGCACATGCAAAAGCTACGAATGCACATAATAAACCGAACCGAAAAAATGTTATGAAACCATTAGACTAGAGATGGTTTTTGTGAGGACCATATATATAGTATCAAGGGAAATAGTAGTCCTATCGAAACCAAGGAACTGGAACATAGGATGCCTGCTACCACACCAAAATAGCTGAAATTAATATCCATAACTGAAAATCTTATATAAGCTTGTGTACGAATGCATTTCAGTTCCATTTTTCCTTGTTATAACTTATAATTGGAGGAGTTGCTAAGTGTATCCGAAACGCCCCCATGTACATATTCCTTTTCAGATGACCCCGTTTTCGGATGTGTCAAAGATTTTCTTCCTCCACTGAGATTGACCTTATTTCTTATAGTCATAGTTGATGGATTATTACGTGAGATGTAATATTTGTTTGATGAGTCAATGTCTATATGGTAATATATGAGGTGGACAATTTCATATTTTGTCCTTGTGCTTAATTAATTTTGCAGAAGCTTTGAAATTGCTCATTTTCAGTGGCTTGCACAAAAAGGGAGCAAGTTGAAGAGAGCTAGCTGGGATATGGCTTCCTCCATCAATCCTATTCCTATCTCCTTCAGGAAGCTATGGGAAAGGTGGAATCTACGGGGCTTTATCATCTGAAGCCTAACATTGCAGACCATTTTAATTCTTTGTGCACCCTTCAGAGTACAGACACTCCCCAAACATATTGCAGTGCAGAACCTAATTTTATCACAAATTAATCCAAACCTCAAGTAATAGTCCAATAGTGAAATGAAATTACCCAACCAAATCCAGCATACCCAAAACAAATTGCAAAATCCATGAAATTGAAAAGCTACAAATCAGAACCAATGAAATTGAAAAAAAAAAAAATTCTGTGAAACGATTCCGGCATCACATTCACGAGGGTGACTAGGTGAGAGACTAACCTTGCAAATGAGGGAATTTGTTGGTCGAGAGACTCGAAACGGCGACGGCGAGAGGAAGTAGTGGGTCGCGCGCAGGTCATGGGTCACGGGGGTGAGATACTGACAGTGAGACGGCGTTGCGTCGCGCGCGGGTCACGGGTCGCAGGTCGTCGCAGGTCGCTAGATAAGCCGATAAGGGAAATGAAAGGGATTCGAATGGATCTGTTTAGATTTCAGTCTTTCAGACTGAAGTGAAGTCTGTGAAGACGAAGAGAGAGTGACTGAAAACTGAAGTGAACGACGCTGTCCAAGGAAAAAACGACGTCGTTTTTCTTATAATCGGTTCGGTTCGGTTCGGTCAGGTTTTCGAACCCCAGAAATCGAACTGAACTGAACCAAATTCGGTTCGGTCCGATTTTACACTTTCGGTTCGGTTTTTTGTTCGGTTCGGTTTCTTTCGGCCTCGGTTCAGTTTTCGGCTCGGTTTTTTTTTGTTTTCGGTTTTTCGAACTCACCCCTAAAAGACATAGTACAATCCAAAAGGATAAGAATAAGAGCTGTACTACTTACTAAAAATAGAAAGAAAAACTAGTTGTTGTAACTTAAACTCTAACGGCTATTACTAAAATTAGCAAGTTCATCACTGTTCTTCGATTTCACTATTCTCTTCAATTACACTTGTAGGATAGTCATCTGCAACGTTGATTTCAAGCTAGTATGCAACTTAAATCTCAACAGCCTCTCCTAAGCTACTTACTGGCTTTACTCTCAGCTTCAATCATATAATTAAATCTTTCCTTTGGCAAAGCTTTTGTAAAAATGTATGCAAATTGTTCTTCACTTCTGCAATATTTCACATCAATTGATCATTTCTGCAATGCTTTCCTTATGAAGTGATATTTCTTGTTGATGTGTCTTGTTCTTTGATGGAACACAGGGTTTTGACCATAGATATTGCAGACATATTGTCACGGAACAATGAAGTTGCAGCAGGTTGCATCTCACCAAAGTCATCAAGGAAAAATCTCAGCCAAATTGCTTGAGTTGTGGCTTCTGCTGCTAAGACATACTCAGCTCAGCAGTTAACAATGCAACAGTGTTTTGTTTCATAGAGGCCCATGAGAACACTCAACTTCCAAAACTGAATGCATACCCTGAAGTACTCATACTGTCATCTTCAATTCTAGCCTAGTCTGAGTCACAAAATCCAATTAGAATTGCATCTTTGTTTCTTGCAAATTCAATGCCATAATTTAGAGTTCCTTGAATGTATCTCAGGACTTTTTTTGCTACTCCCATGTGTTTCTTTGTGGGACCATTCATGAATCTAGATAGCAAACTTGTAGTAAACATTATATCTGGCCTAATTGTTGTCAAGTATAGTAGGTTGCCAACTATCCTTTTATATAGAGCTTCATCAGTTAGCTCACTCCCATCAACTTTTTTTGGCTTTTCTCTAGTGGACAAGGGAATTGACACATGCTTGCAATCTTCAAGTCCAAACTTGACAAGAAAAGACTTTGCATACTTGCTTTGGTGAATAAACACCCCTTTATCAGATTGTAGTATTCCCATTCTCAAGAAATGGTGAAGAAGTCCTAAATCTAACATCTCATATCTCTGCATCATTTCCTTCTTGAACCCACTGAGCAACACATCAATATTGCCTGTATAGACAATATCATCAATATAGATTGAGATTATGATTATCTTTCCTTTTTCATCAGTTCTAGTGTATATAATAGCTTCACTAGCACTTCTCTTGAAGTTGCAGCTAATGAGATAGGTGTCAATTTCATTGTACCATGCGCTGAGAGTTTGCTTTAAACCATATAAGGCATTCTTTAGCTTGTAGACTTTGTGTCTTGCATTCCTTACTTCAAAACCTTCAGGTTGTTCAGTGTAGACTTCCTCCTCAAGCACCTCATTCATAAAAGCTAATTTAACATCAAGTTGCAACAACTTCCAACCTGTTTGTGCTGCAAGTGCAATGAGAGTCCTAATTGTATCAAACCTTGCCACTGGGGCAAACGTTTCATTATAGTCAATGTCGGGTTTCTGTGCATACCCTTTTGCCACAAGCCTAGCTTTATGCTTTTGAACAGTTTAATCCAAGTTCAACTTGGTTTTGAACACCCCTTTAACTCCAATAACATGCTTGTTTGCAGGCCTTTCTACCAGCTCCCATGTATCACTTTTCTCAATCATTTCAATCTCAACATTCATTGCATCTTGCCAAGCCTTGTCTTCTGGAACTTCATGATAGTTCTCAGGTTCAATTATACACATGTGGCACCTTGCATATATATCTTCCAAGCTCTTTAGCTGCATAAGGATTGAGCTTGGGGTTGAGTTTTGACTCTGTGTTCCTGCATCACTCACTGATGTGCTAGAATGACTTGAGCTTGCTTAAGTGTCTTGTGCAGCATCAAAGTAAGTTACTTCTTGTGATCCTTCTTGAGATTCACATTCTACATTTTCAGTTTCTATGTTGAGAGGTATTGAGATGGTCTCAATTTTATTGCTCTCCCAATTCCATGTTTGATCCTCAGCACTAATTTAAAAATCCCCGCCTAGTGCTTAGCCACCACCCCGATTAATGCCTAGACATTTAAAAATTAAGAAAGGGCGCCTGAACTTGCTAAGGTGCCAGCCTAGACCGTCTAGGCACCCGCCTAGCCTGCCCAGACCCTCCTAGGTCGTAACTCACTTAGACAGAAAATAAATAACTTTCATTTTGCATTTTATTTTTTTTCAATAAATTGTAAGAGACTTGTTACATACTTAAATAAACACACATTATATCCTTATTTCCCGTGTTTTCATTATGTTTTAATAATTCATAATATATTTACGATCAAATTATATATATTTTAAATATAAGCAAACACTTATTTACACGAAATATAATAGATTTACTTAAATTCACCTAGGCGCCCGCCAAGGCACTAGGCCTCAACCTGCTGCCCGACTAGCGCCTAGCTTCTTTTAGAACCTTTTAGTGAACACACTACACTTCTAGATAGAACAATCATGTTAGATAGCAAGTCATAGACTCCATAGCCCTTTTCACAACTGCCATATCCCATAAAGATCCATTTTCTGGACTTCTTATCAAATTTATGCTCAACTGAGATGGAATAAATGTATAACATATGTAACCAAAAACTCTTACCAGGTTTTCTTCCTGTGAAGACCTCAAAAGGTGCTTTTTTTCCATCAATGTAGTTATATGGCACTTGTTCTGGAGATAAACTACAGTACTCACTGCTTCTGCCCAAAAACTTAACTGGAATATTCTTTTCTAGCATCATGGACCTTCCCATTTCATAGATATTTCTATTTCTCCTCTCAGCAACTATATTTTGTCGAGGGGAATATGCAACAGTTAGTTGTCTTTCCATTCCCATGTTTGTGCAGAAATTGAGAAACTCAAGTGAGGTATATTCACCCCTATGTCACTTCTGAGCTTTTTTAACTTGAAACCACTTTGTAATTCCATAAAGCCCTTGAACTTCTTGAATACATTGAAGACATCAGACTTGTTCTTGAGGAAATAAACCTAGCACGTTCTTGAGAAATTATCAATGAATGTGATGAAATATCTGTTTCCACCCACATATTCATTTTGCATTGGTCCACACACATTTGTGTGTACTAACTCTAGTGGTTGGCTTGCCCTCTATGCCACTTATTTGTCAAAAGATTCTTTATGTTGTTTCCCTAAAATGCAGCTCTCACATACTCCCTTTCTTGTCATGATTTTCATACTTTCAAAATTCAAGTTTCCTAGCCTTCTATGCCACTTCCATGAATCCTCTTCAATTGTAGCTTTTCTAGCCACAGAGTTTATGGATTCCAAAGCTAAAGGAAAACACTTGTTCTTAATCATCACAACTCTTGCCACAACATTCTCAAGGTTGCTGTCATACAAAATCATAGCCATATTACCTCCAAATAGAACATGGTATCCATGCTCTATCATTTGTCCTACACTCAACAAATTTTCATCTGACCCAAGGACTAGTAATACTTCATTGATGTACCTCTTTCCATGCTTTGTTTCAACTATCAGTGTTCCCTTTATAGTGGATTGTACCAAGTCTCCAGTCCCCATTTTAACTTTGCATGTCACATTTCTATCAAGATTGATAAGTAAAGATTCTTGAGATGTCATGTGGTTGCTGCAGACACTATCAACAAACCACACAGATGAATCTTGTGCTATTGAGGCTGAATGGCATGTATAGAACATAGTCCCTATGACAACCTCTTATTCCTTAGCATAATTTGCCACCTGCTTACTGCCATCACAGTCTTTAGCTAGATGCCCAAATCTGTTACACTTAGTACACCTAGGTTTTCCTTTGTTGCCTGTTTTGTGTAGAAAATTTGTTGTTCCAGTTCTCATTTCCTTGATTGTTCTAGCTTGAGTTTTGAGACGAGTTTTTCCTTTTCTTGTATTGTCCCCACTTGTTGTTTTTTTTTGTTTTGAGACCCAATGTATGTCCCTTCAATATTGTTTTTGCTGCTAACTGTAAGGCTACTGAAACTCTCTCAGTGCTATTAATTTTCTCCCCTTCATCATTTAGGTCTTCCCTTTTGTCATAAACTTTAATTAGAGCTAGTACTTCCTCAACTCTAATGTTGTCAAGGTCTCCTTTTTTTTTTTGGTCAAGTTGTCAAGGTCTCTAGTTTCCTCTATGATGGATACTATAGCTTTGTATCTCCTACTTAGACTCATTAAGAGTTTCTGCACAACCTTTTTTCAGGCACATCTTCACCTAAGGATTTCAGGTTATTCATTATCTCAAAGAACCTAGCCAAGTAGTCATCTAGGGTTTCACCATCAGACATTCTCAAATATTCAAACTCAGCTCTCATAGCTTGAAGTTTAACAGCTCTTACCTTTTTTTCACCTCTAAATTCTCTTCTCAAAATATTCCAGGCCCCCTTTGTTGTTTTCTTATTTATGATGTGTGGGAAAAGCTCATTTGAGATTGCTCCCTAGATGAAGCTCAATGCCTTGGCATTCTTGATCTTGTCTTTTTAGAGAGTTCTGATATTGCTTGATTGAAATCGAAGAAAGTGGAATACAAAGTTATAACCCTAATGCTCAGATCCTACATTTCAGGGAGTAAGGACACATCTCCAGCCATTCAGGCCATTGGAGGCTATGATCACTCCACTTGGGAGAGGATCGAAAGACACAGTACAATCCAAAAGGATAAGAATAACAGTTGTGCTCCTTACTAAAAATAGAAAGAAAAACTAGCCGTTGTAACTTAAACTCTAACGGCTATTACTAAAATTAGCAAGTTCATTATTATTCTTCAATTTCACCATTCTCTTCAATTACACTTGCAAGATAGTCATCTGCAATGTTGATTTCAAGCTAGTATGCAGCTTAAATCTAAACAAAAACCCACATAATGAACGGCCCGTATATTTGCATTCCAAAAAGTGATGCAGGGATATGGTCCCGTGATTTCTATTTACTTTTATTTTGTGGTTTAGGCATTTCCCTACAAAAGCAGCTCTTGCTATGTGGATATAATCATATAAGGTTGTGATAAGGGAATCTGGCTTTTCCTTGATTTTGCATTTCTGCATGTCCAAGTAAACCTTGTGCTTCATCGGTTACTTAATTCCGTGTACTGAAATTGTGTCGTGACATAGTCAATTGGCATTAGTTTCGAAATGATGAAGGGTGATCTTTTTCCTCTTTTAAGTAGCTTCCCGTGAAATTATTGTCAAGCTTGATGCATTCAATCCTTGTAGTATCAGTTGTTTAGCCATTTAGAGAGGGAAGAACTTCACGTAAGTTAGATAATGGTATTATATTGGGTAGTGCTTCTATACTCAAAGCTATATGTGCATAGGAGTATGCATAACTTGAACCGTTTGAATCAATTGTACAATTTGCCTTAGCCGTTTGAACTACTTTGAGGACTAATAATTACTTATGTCGACATTTGGATCTTGTTTTCAGGCTGCCAAGTCATTGGAGGAGAAGCTGAAAGCATCAGGAACCCCTTACGATGTGCACATTTATCCTGGCAACACCCACGCGTTCATGAATAGGTCTCCGGAAGGCGTGAAGAGGAGGAAGGACATGGAGAGATTTTTTAATGTAATCGGAATATTGGATGGTATATCACGTTCATGTGTTATTATACAAATAGCGAGATATGTGTTAAAAAATTAATAACTTAAAAAAATACAATTTCTCACTATTTATATAAAAACACATGATGTACTACATGTGTTTCGGTCACAAGAAAAAATTTCTGGACATAGGATTGGCTGATGGATGAAGCAGCATGTCAGCTGGCTTGGTCTCGCTTCCACTCATGGATGTCTCGTTATTTGTCCGCTTAAATTTTTACTAGTGTAGTCTATATATCCGACAGTCCGACATATGATGCTTCCTTCCGGTTGCTACCATATGCAGCAGGGTGTCCTATCCAGACTTATGGCCTATAAATAAGGTACTGATGCACTTGTAACTACCAAACTTAATAGTTTGGCTAGACGTATGGCTACCACCACCCAACCACCCAACCACGTCACCTATCACTCTCATCACTACTACCCTCTCATGGGCATCACCACCACGACATTCTCATTGCCATAACTGCCGACACCAACATATATGAGCTCGTTTGGATGTGCTTTTAAAATGATTGAAATCACTTTTGGTGAAAATGTTTTTGGAACCAATCCTTAGTAATTATGCAAGTAAATTCTGGAAAAGCACTTAAAGTGCTTTCTGGGAGAAGCACATAACTAGTGCTTCTTGCATAAAGCACTTTAAGTGCTTTTGGAACCGAAAAACATTTTCTCTAAAAGCGCTTTCAGTCATTTTAAAAGCACATCCAAATAAGCCCTATATCACCACCTCTACTACCATTTCATTTTCATGACCATCACACACATTGCGCCGTCACCGCCACGTCAACACCATTGATGCCACCACCACCCCCATCCACCTTCACCACCGCTACCACCCCTGTCATTATTACCAACACTAGTCACACCACCACCATCACTATCGACAACTCACGTGTAGTTTGAGGACTATATATGCACATTAAACACCGTACAAATTCTAGAAAATTGAATTTCGTTATTCTAATTTCCATCATTTAAGAATGCTCTTCAAATTTCTCATCCAACCGACAATAAATTTTGACTTCATGTGTTTTGTGGCACGTATGTGAAGGGGTAATGCGTGAAAAGTTGCAAACATTAAACGAAAAGTAGGGCAAATAAAAATGTATGTGAGATGCGAGAGCATGTATAGCAAAATGTTGAATATTTGGATTAGGGGTGGGCGTGAGATGGGTTGGGTTAGTTTTGGGCCAAAATCGAAATCAAACCGACCTAGTCGGTTGGGCCAAAATTGTAAACCAAAACCGACCAAGTGGGGTATAAAACCAATCAGGTCAGTTAACCGACAGTGGTGGGTTGGTTTGGATGGGTTCTCAGTTTGTGTGAAGACGAAAATACATCACAAATTTATCTCCCAAAAGCTACATAACGTAGCACTGATATGAATGATTGCTCAAAGTAAAGCACAAATGAAGCAGCCCAAGGAAAGCACCAAAACAGCAACTACTGCATTCTCCAAATGGTGCCCCCTATTTTTCTCCAAAGAGACTCTTAAACTAATAAGGTTTTTTTTTTATATGGTGGAAACACAGTAACTCGTACATAACTTACCATCTATATTACTACACATATTAATTATGATTAAAAAAATAAAATTAAACATATGGGGGTGGGTTCGGTTAACTATATCCTAAGAATTTGAGGAACCGATTAAGGTCGGAGCGGTTCGATTTAACCACCAAAAATAAAAAAACAAAAAAATACTAAACCAAACCAAACCAAACCAAGCCGTCAGTTCAATTCGAGCGGTTCAGTCCGCATTTTTTTTAATGCCTAGCCCTAATTTGGATTATGGGAGAACAACACCCTTTACCTAACGCCTTGGACTCACTCCATACCAACATTTAAATGTTAATCAAATGGAATGGAATGGACCACATCCATACTTTTTGTGACGAATGATATTGGTTTCCTTGCAAAAAGAAATTTAACACGACCAATTGGAAATCATTTGTGGAGAAAGAGAGAAAGTGATGGATCTTCACATTTTTCACGCATCACTTGCATATGCATGTAAATACTAAACAGATGAAGCCTTTTTAATATTTGGATGTGGATAAAAAATTATGCTACTTGAACCCACTTGATTCCTGGCTACATGCACGTAAGAATCTAGGCTTTCTTTAGGTCGTCTTTTTTTCCAACCCTATCTTTTGGCACTTTCAACGATACTGTACAAAATTATGAAATACTTAATTTGGAGCTTAGAACCTAAATGGGAGTTTTAAACTGTTTAATCTTCTTTTTCACTTGTAAGTGAAAGGTTTTAGGTTTGATTTTTATTAAAAGCAAATTTAAACCACATTATTGTTAACCCATTGTGAAACTTAGCCTACTTCTCAATCTCCCTTAATGTAAATAATATCGTTTTAAAAAAATCTTTATTTTCAATTGGTTTTCGGGTGTTTATTGTCGAGCATATACTTGAACATTTGTATCAGGTGTCCAACTTGGCTCCCTTACATGTAACCAGAAATTCATTCTTGTCTTTAAATTGTAATCCGGCACATCAAAAAGTGACTCACTAAAATTATAATCTGATAAGTTTAAATTTACACGCATGTTAAACTGTGATTTGTCTATAAGAAGGAATGACTGTTCACATATAAGTTGAGAATTTCTCTTCACGAGTCTAGAGTGTTAACAAGTCGTGAATGTAAACTTGTGATGATGATCATTCAGTTCTCTAAGAAAGGCAAAATTATTGAGAAGAAGAAGACATTTTATGTTATGGTTCATATTAAGAAAAATTATTTAATTTTATTTACTTATTAACTAAATTAGTTGGATTTATGCGTAGCTAGTCAAAACTAGTGGCTATGACCTTTAAGTTTCCAAAAATTAAACATAAAAGAGCCATTTAGTATTACGGTTTACTGGTATTCATCTTCATTTGTAAATGAAAGGTCCTAGGTTTAATTTTCACAAAATGAGAATTTGAATCACATTATTGCAATCACATTGTAATGTATAACTCACTCCTCCACCCCTTTAATGTAGATAATATCGCTTGTTCAAACAAAAAAAAACATAAAAGAAAAGAAAAGAAAACGAATGAGCTCAATTCTCTTTTCAGACTTGCCATCATAGAATCTCAAAAAATATTTGGAATGCTTTTGTGAAAAGCTCATTTCTTTATAAGCAATGCCTTTTTGTGATTAGAAGCACAACTAAATGAATTAAATCTCAAGTGTTTTTGTAATCCATATTCTGCAAGAATCTCTCTAAGTGTTCAATTGAGATTACTTATGTATGAAGCACTTTTGTATATAAGAACTATTGTTAAGAGTGTGTTTTATATACTCGTAAGGATTTATATTAAGAATTCTAGTGCTTTCTGGAAGTGCATCTTCGTAATAGAACTTAAAAATGTTTTCTGGAGAAGCACATGTATAATGCACTTATATGATCTGAAAACACTTCTAAAATTTATTTGAAACATTATCACAAATACTTTTGATTATCTAAAAATGCTTCATAGCCATTCTTAAACCAGTTAAAAACGAACCCTAAGCATCTTTAAGTGCTCATTTGGAAACATTTACCAGCGTGGCTCGTGAGCTGCTACTTTAGAGTGACTAGAAAAAAAAACCCGACTAATTGCATCACGTTTCAGTCCTGTAATATTTGCAGAAATACAACTTTTTATCAAAATTTTTGAACCAAATCTATGATCTACAACAAAATCTTCATTAGTTCCCTTGGACAGCTGCCGCCACCTTTTTTCATTGGACCCTATTTGGTTTTCCCACATCTTTTTCCAGCCTAGACTAATCAAAAAGTCATAACCAAAATTGATATAAATTCAAATGTAAATTGCTAAAAGTGGAACTTTAATTTCAAAGACAGTCTAATATAATACAAGAAAAGAGGTCATGCGTGTATAAAGAGTGACACACTTCCTAGATAGTCTAATATAACAAGCCAAACACACACTTGCGTATTTGACAATTGATATGCAATAATCTTTACTCATTTGTTGACAAAAAATAAAAAAGATCTTTACTCATTTGATTTTCTAAAATCTTGTCCATGATTTTTACCACTTAATACCATTATTACACTGTCTTTTTCAATAACAACAAACGAAGAACAAAACAAAGGATTAGGTGCAATTGAGTGGACGGAGTCAACCTCTGATCAGCTCCGAATGAAGCCATGCTTTGGTGTGCTCACTCCGGTTGGTCCAGCAGCCAGTCTCTATGTTGCATATAGTCTTATAGAGGGATTCAGATCTCATCTGAATTCTCATATTTTATTTGTTTATCGTACATCGTGCGGTAAAAATTATTACGAATTTTTTTGCTTAAAATTAAACACAAATAATACCTAACGAAAGCTAGCCGCACAATGTATAATGAAGAGATAGAATTTTAGGATCTATAGGATCCTCATAAAGAGAATTCCTAAAATCCTCACAAAGAGAGTCTGGACAGGATTCTCATTCCATAGAGAGAGCAACTTATCTATTTTTTTTTTTTTTTTTTTGGAAACTGGAAATATAATACCAGGGCAAAGATGCCAGAAAGGTACAAGGAAAGCCTACACCGAGGCCAACAAACAACAAAGCAACATAACAAAGCATGGAAGGGGATAAGGAGAAAGACAATAAAATCGGGTTCTAGTGTCAGCCCTACACCTGCCACCAAAATCAAGGGGGACAAGGCAAGCCGTATTTATTAAGTGTATGAACCAACAAAGATGGAGGTCGATTGACCCAAGTGATATTGCACATCTCCGTACAGCGTCGCGACGCCAAAGTATCCGCCGCCATATTGGCTGACCTTGGAACCCAAGACCAGCGACAGTCCTGAAAAGACTCCTCTAACCGCTTAACAACCGTTAAGGTAGGAAAGGCCTCCCATCTGCCATTTTCCAACGAAAACGATAAAGATAAGATGGTATCCTTTGAATCAGACTCCACAATAATGCAACAAAACCCCAAAGCCGCAGCCAACTCACATCCTTACACATAGCCAAGGCTTCGGTTGTGGCTGCATTTGGATCCTGAACAGCAGCCCTGACTGCCATTGCAAACTGACCCCTCTTACCCCTAATCATAACCCCAACATAACTAGTTGAAGAAAAAAGAGACTAGCTAACATCGACATTCGCTTTGAGGAAATGGGATGAAGGAGGGGACCACCGAGCTGCCGGACCTGCCTTCGGGGAGAAAGCCGGGACAGAGGGAGAAGGAACACCAATTGCCTCAAAAAACACTCCAACTGAAGTTTGAATGGCAAGAAGAACTTGGGTAGGATTTATAGGAGATTGATTGAACAGAAAATTGCATCGCGCTTTCCAAATATGCCAACAAGTAAAAGTGACAGGAGAAAGAAAAATACCCTGCTCCTCCTTAGACCCGAAGCTCCGAGAAGCAATGGAAAGAAACCAATTCATCCAGGAAGAAGTCGCTTGCCTATCAGTTCTATAATTAAGAATGCCACCAAACCAAATAGGCTTCACCCAAGGGCATAACAAAAAGAGGTGTTCCAGAGATTCCTCTTGAGCATGGCATATCGGACATAGAGGTGATGGAGCAATCTTTCGCAAAAAAAAGATTCTCCAACTTAGCCAAAGCACGATGAGCAATACGCCACATAAAATGATGAAGTTTAGGTGGAGTTCTCAACCTTCAAAAAAGCTGCCAAACCTGTTTTGATATAGAGCAAGAAGAGGAAGGTCTGAGATTCACCAGGGAATTCCTTAAAGAAAGAGGCTAGTGATACCCAGATCGGACCACATATGACCCATTTTTAGTTGAAGGCCAAATAAGCCAATCATGCTGCCTAGCATCCCTAACAGGTGTCTCTAAAATAGCATGCATCTCGTCCTCCGAGAGAAAAGGTTGAAGAAACCCGATATTCCATGAGCGGGGAGAAGGAGTTAAAAGAGAAGCAACACGTGTATCCCTAGTAACGGGCACCGGCCCAGGCAGTAGATAACCCAATGGAAGTGAAGGTAGCCAACGATTCACCCACAGATGAACAGTACACCCATCCATAATTTGCCAGTGCGACCCTTTCAGCAATAAATCTTTTCCCACCAAAAGACTATTCCAAGCCCAAGAGGCCCTAATCCCATGCTGAGCATCAAGGGAAGAACAATGTGGAAAGTACCTGGCTTTGAGAACCAATGCCCATAGCGAGTCCGGGTTGTGAAGCAATCTCCAGCATTGTTTCACAAGTAAGGCATCATTAAAATCATTAAAGTTTCTTAATCCCATACCTCCTTCCATCTTCGAGAGACCCAGAGTATGCTTAGACACCCAATGAGTTTTCTATTGCACACCCACAGCTCCCCACCAAAACCCGGTGATCATAAAATTTAATTCATTGCATACTGCTACAGGAAACCTAAAAATATTCATAGGGTACGCAGGAATCGTCTGGGAAACCACTTTAATTAAGAACTTATTTCCCGCATGAGATATAGTGTTTTGTGTCCACCTTTGTATTTTTTGCAAAACCCTAACCTTAATAAAAGCCAAACCTTGCCGTTTTGATCTATCCCACATAGTCAGAAGACCAAGATAGGTACCAGGATCGAAAACTACCTGCATATTGAGAATTTGTCCCAACTCCCTCAACACAGCCGGGGGCGTATTTGCACTAAAGAACATAGACGATTTATGGAAATTAACAGCCTGACCAGAGGTAGCATAGTAATCTTCAATTATTTTTACCACATAGCAACAATTCATTCGAGTGGCCTTAAAAAAAAGAAGAGTATCATCAGCAAATAAGATATGGGAAATTACCAGAGAATGCACATTCATCTTCACTCCTTCCAAAAGCTGGCGATCCATTACCAATTGAAGCATCCTAGAAAGAACATCACTGACCAAGGGGAACAAATAAGGAGATAAAGGATCACCCTAGTGTAAACCTCGTGAAGGAGCAAACTTATGACCCGGTTAACCATTGAGGAGAACCGCAAAGGGCACCGAACTCACACACCCCATGACAAGCTTTCACCACCGAGAATGAAACCCCATCTTCTCCATCAACGCATCAAGGAAGTCCCACTCCACCCTATCATACGCTTTATGCATATCCAGCTTAATCCCAAACTTAAACTTACTATTAGCTTTCCTAAGTTTAAGGAAATTGAAGAGTTCGTAAGCAATCCCAATATTATCCTTAATTTGTCGACCCCCAACAAGAGTGTTCTGCATGAGAGAAATGAGATTAGAAAGCAGCGGCTTCAATCGATTCGCTAAAACCTTCACCAAGATCTTATAAGAATAATTACATAAGCTAATCGATCTAAACTGAGAAACAGATTCTGGGTGTGGAACTTTTGGAATTAACACAATATGAGTGGCATTTAAACGGCTAAGATTTACTTTTTCAGAGTCTAATAGTCTAACCAAAGCATGAACATCCTCCCTAATAGTCTCCCAAAACTTATGATAGAACACACCTTGAAAACCATCAGGCCCCAGAGCCTTTAGGCCACCTATCTGCAACGTGGCATCTTGAATCTCGGCATCAGAGATTGAAGACAACAAGGTTTCATTCATACTGTCCGAAACAGAAGCAAGGGCACACTCCAAAACAGAGCCCCATGACCGACCTCTCCACTGAAGTGAACAGATTGAGAAAATACTCATCTATTATCTGTTTGATCCTATGCGGCCGCTCCTCCCAACTACCATCTTCGTTTTTAAGTTTCAACAAGTGATTTCTCATTCGCCGTTGCATAATAGAATGATGGAAAAATTTAGTGTTTGTATCACCTTCCTTTAGCCATTTGACCCGTGACCTCTATTGTCAAACACTTTCCTCCTGAGCCAACAAATTATCAAGCAGTTTTGCCTTGTCATTAATTTCATCCACATGAGCTCCCTAATGTTTTTGAAGCTCGCCAAGTTCGAATGTAAGCTTCTCAATTTCCTGCTCCCGCATTTTGAACTTTCTTCTACTCCAACGCATGAGTTGTAACCGACAATCATGAATAGGTTTATGCCAAAGGTCCAAAACTGCACCCCCACAAGGTCGAGTCCAACACGTTTCCACCAACCGTTTACATTCCTCTTTCTTCACCTAAAAAGCTTAGAAACAAAATAACCTTCGGCCAGTAATCGTCCGAGGCTCACGTTGAATGATAAGAGGGCAATAGTCTGAACCTAGGACAGTGCCATGGAGAACCATAGTATTCGGCTAGGAAGCCTGCCATAACTAATTGAAAAGTGCCTTATCTAATCATTCTTCCACCAACTCACCATTGCATATCCCACGCCAAGTAAAAGGAGGGTCATTGAAATCAAGATCAAACATCTCCGCAGTATTCATAAAAGCCACCAGATATTGAGGCCTATTATACAAAACCTGTGAACCTCCAGATTTCTTAGAATCCCAAAGAAACTCATTAAATTCCCCACCACATAGCCAAGGAACATAAGAAGGACGAAAATTATTACTCATCTAATCCCAAAAGGAAGCTTTCTTCGTCCGATAGGTAGTGTCACACACACCAGTCACATATACCCATGAAGACTCCCCACCAGTCGCACCCATGCATTAATAATATGTTTCGAAAACAAACTAATGTCTATTTCTAGGTCCTCAACCCACCATAGGCTCAACCCCCCATGATTTACCAAAATGAGAAACATTGAATCCCTGCTTAAAACCAATTTTTCTCCGCACTCCATCAATCCTATGATCTTTCATTTTCATTTTTGAAAGAAAAACCATAGAGGGCTGATATTTATGTAGGGCTCGAACTACTGTGTCCGACCCAAGACCATGGCAGTTCCAAAAAATGTAACTCATGACGACCTTACGGCTATTGAAGGCAAGCCGCCACCACCTTGGAAAGATGATCCTTCTTTGCGGGCCGACAAAGCAACCCTCTCATTCTCCAAAACCTCATCCATAAACTCCCACATATCTTGATACTCAACATGGAGTTCCTCAAATTCCTCCTCCGCATAAATAGCATGTTCCACCATCAGACATCGTTCTAGAATACTCATTTTCCTGAGCCTCTCGGTCGTACACTGTTTCCTGTCCTGACTATTTTCAATATGCTTAACCTTTTCGTATGAACCTGGATAAGCTCCAATTCCTCCTCGTCTACACCTCGTGTCAAATGACTACATGCTACCTCCCCTACACTACCTTCAAGAACCTCCTCCAGTGTGACTGTAGGACTTCCCCCAGAGCTGCGTGAAAAGGTCCTCATGGAGGGAGGCATTGTTGATTCGGACCTAACACTCATTGGCAAGACAACTAAGACATGTATCTGGGAATTTAGAAGCACCCCCTCCATGCCAGGCCTAACCATCTGATGCCATCTCTTAGGCTCCCTACTGGGAAGCTGAGGTAGATCACACTGAAACAACCTCTCAGACTTACTGTCATCCGCCCCTTGAATGTCTGCTGCATCATCCCCCTGACACCGATGCAATTCTTCCATTCGACTATGTCTCACAGCACCAGCAAACCGGCACTTCCCAATCCCAAAAGTCAAGGATTGTGGAGGGACCACAACTTCCCGTATCGAAGTCGTCTTAGTTCATTCACCATAACCAGCTAAACGACCCTATGAAGGTTTAAACGAGCATTCAGTATTAACATGCCCTATTCTCCCACATCTATAGCAAAAATCTTGTAATCTTTCATACCTAAATTCCACCCACATATCCGTATCTTGCCCCCTGGAAAGTTAGCTCCCAGGGACAAGTGGATTCAACGTATTAACAACAACCCCAGCTCGAAGAAAGCCCCGAGCTTTAGAAGGGTCTTCCAGTTCCAGAAACTCACCAACATCGCAAACTAGACGTCTCACGTTAGCCTCCGACGTGAGTCTTAAAGGAATACCCCGAATTTAAATCCAAAAATGAACCAATTATAACTGCACCTCCTCCAAAGCGATGTCCTGAGGCCATTTTCGAATCGAAAAATTTTGCTTTATAACCGCCCAAGTTACCTGACTCAGAATCCTTTCAGCCACACTTTCATCTGGAACAGATATAATATAAGTATTGTCACGTACCCATTTAACCCCAATCTTCCTCAAATCCTTCCAGGATGCTCGAAGAATATTCTGGATGCCCAATTTATTTAAGTTTCTATTTACCAATGCTGCTCCCACCAATTTTATCTCGTGCTCCATAGTCGACAACTCCATGGTTTTTTCTAAATGAATCACCAAATCCTCAACATCTTGTTGCGCTATCTGTGGGAAATATGACCTTTCTACTTGGACCACTTGTACAGAAGTAAACAAATTGTATGCGTGAAAACCTTATGCAAAGTTGCCTTATAATAGGAAAGTTACAATAGCTTTGACCTGCTCGTTGTGAATTGTGATCACCAAAGAAAAAAGCCACACATAACAAGAAGAGCTGAAAGTGAGTAAAGTACCTCAAGTTTATTACGTATACATCCCAGGAACATTTATTCTCAGAAGCAGTAGTTGGTTGGACCACCAAAGCTTCCTTAATTGCATTAGCAGGTGGTATGTAATTACTCCCCATCTGAACACTGAGAAGAAGCCAAGACCACAAGACCACACAAACCACCAAAAGTACAGCTTTGGTAGGGAATTAACTCCCTACCAATGAGGAGTCGATATTTTACTATATATTTTACCCTATTCTTATTATTAATTTATTGGTTATCTTGTGAGAAGTTTGATATTTTGATTTATATTCTTAATGTAGGACATTCGACTTCATTTGGAGCAAAAAGTAGTCAAACGGATTAATTTTGGAGTGGTTCCAATTGGAGGATGTTTGTGAGTCTATTGACTTGATTGTATCAAAGTTTAATAATTTTCTGCCAAGCGGTTTATTTATGGCGATGAAATAAAGGAGCAGCGCGCAGTGCTATCAAATTGACGTTTTGGGATTCTTTGGGATTTTTGGCATCCAAGATGATGTCGTTTGGGTTCGAGGCATTTTGCAATTATGTTTGGAACATCTTAAGCTTTAATTCTAACCGTTTTGGGCCTGTTTTGGAGCCCTGAAGATCCAGAAACGTGGCTGTTTTGAGACTATCAAATTTTGGGCGAATTTTACTAGTTAATTTAGGATTATGTTTACTAATTTATTTTAATTTATTTGGTTTTCTAGTATTATTCTAAGACCTTTTCTAGGTAGGGTTTTATTTTCTAGTAATATAAATAAGGCTTTTTAGCCATTAGGGTTTAGAGGGGAAAGAAGAGAATGCACACACACTTTAGAGAGCTTTTGGATTCAAGTTTATTTTCAAGTTATTTTCTATCCTTATTTTTAATAATATTTTGTTTTATGATTGTTAGTAACTAATTTCCGTTTGCTAGGGCGAGGCCACGAGCCTTAGTAAGAATATGTAGTTTCTTTTCAATTTGTTTATGATATTATGCATGCAAGTTTTGAATTATTTTAATCACCGATTTAAACTATCTAATTGTCTTAATGCTCAGCTACCATTAGGATCTTTAGAAAAGTAAATTGATGCAATTTTGGTTGGAGGTCGGTCCCTGAAATTGACGAAGGCTTATTGTGATTAATATGTGCAAGTTCACGTAGGATGAATACCACGTTTTAAGGGTTGTATGGTTTTTCAAAAAGTTTTACAAAACTTAATGAGTCATGCATGTTTAGATTTGATCTTAATACCACATACGGGTTGCATGTTTGATATACACTCTTTGTTGGAGGTCCAAGTAGGCATATTTGAGGAAAACCTAACCTTAAAAATATGCATGTGTAATTCATAAGTAATTGGAAGAACTATATAAGATTGTTAAGGTGACAACGAAACCCTAGACTTTTACAATTTAATTTTTAAAAACCGTTTTCTTTTAGCTTATTTTATTTTGTCATTTTATTTAATCATTTTCTATTAAATTCGTTTTTATTATTTTAAATAAAAAAATCAACTTTTTCCAAAACGTTTTTTAAGTAATTAATTAAGATTTGATTTGATACAAATTATTCATTCAACTCATGTGAAGAATAACCTTGCTAGAGTCATCTATACTGCAATTACTTTGTCCTCTTGTAAGTATTTTTGTTTTTATTCCTACTTTTGTAGGTGGTAAAATCCCTATCAACCAGTAACAAAGAAACCTCGGACTCCAACAATGCTCAGCACTGACCCAACCCCCGTCAGAACGAGTGAATTAACTCACACACCCACCCTCTGAGAAACTCTAAATACCCAAACCGTCCAAAACAAAACAAACCTGAGTCAACTCTGTTATTCCGCTGCACCGATTCGAAATACCCACTGCAGATCTGATGAAATAACTCATCCACCTACTCCCAGAAGCGCGATGAAATGAAGAACCGATTCAACCCGAGAACAAAACCGACTCTACCAACCAAAAGACAGCAATAAATTAACTCAACTAAGCCAAACCAAAATTACGGCTAACCCTGAATAAAGACTCCCACCAAGGAGAGAAAACCTCTCACTCTGGAGGTCTCTCACCACGGAGAGAAAAAAGATTAACCTGTGAAGAATTAGGTCCTCTGCAACTTGTCTATTTTTATATTAATATTGTTAAACATGTACAAAATTTTGTGCATATGACGTTTGTATGTGGTACAAAAACATAGTTTTCAATGATTAACATTCGTCAGCTTTCCACATATATACCTACGTCACATGCTTACACAAATGATTAACATTCGTCAGGAGTACAAAATTTTGTGTATATGACGTTTGGAAAAAAAGAAAATTTTGTTTTATGTACCACATATATACCTACGTCACATGCTTACACAAATGCTTACAATACATTATTTTGTTTTCTTTTTCAAAAATAGATGAGGACTTTCATATAAAATTAAAAACAATAAAAAAAATAAAAGAGGACAACAAGTTGGTGGGTAGGAAAGCATATTTTATAGAAGCATTTTTGCTCACCACTATAAACTATGATGTATTGTCACATCCTGACCTGGGCTCTACCACATCCAGAGCTCAACTCCGGCGTAGCACGATATTGTCCACTTTGGGCCCCGATCACTCCTTCATGGTTTTGTTTCAAGGAACTCAAGTGAGACCTTCACAGTGGGTCACCCATCATGGGATTGCTCTCGCCCGAACTCGCTTAACTTCAGAGTTCAGATGAACTCTTGTTTGTCGCAAGAATTTCCGTTGGGGATGTTTCCTGGCCGATGAGCACACAGCTCCCCGAGAGGTTGGCGTCGGTTGATGTTTTCTGTCAGGCTTCTCCTTTACTGGCGAGCTTATCGGGCAAGGCCTGTCGGGTAAGGCCTGTTGGGCAAGGCTTGTCGGGCAAGGCTGAAAGAGAAGGACAGAGTTAACTTTGAAATGTGCCTTTGTGGGGCCTTAGGTGTAGGCCTTGAAGCTCACAATCAAGATTAACTTTTAAGTGCTCAGGCGTGCCACTGCCATCTTCAGCATGACAGATGTAAAACGGATGTCGAGTTTTAGTTATATATATATATATATACATATATATATATATATGCCCGAGAGACCGTGTTAGTTATGACAGGTGCCTTTGTGGGGCCTTAGGTGTAGGCCTTGATGCTTCCAGTCAATAACTAAACCAGTACTTGAACATATAACATTTGTTCCATTGATTTCATGAGTCTTATACCTATTATACTTTTGATCACCCAAGCTCGAGGAACAGAATGAATCCAAATAGGTGCCTTTGTGGGGCCTTAGATGTAGGCCTTGAGGCTTCCTATCAGAATTAACTCTATACTCAAACGTTCTAGCCCGAAGAGCAGAATGAATCCAAATAGGTGCCTTTGTAGAGCCTTAGATGTAGGTCTTGAGGCTTCCTATCATAATTCATTCTATACTCCAACGTTCTATGGCAATCATAATATAATAAGAGGAAAACTGAGAGATAGGTCGATTACTTGCGCCCCAAGTAACTTCGGACTTCTTGTTTATCAAAGACTGTCGTGGATGGGTTAAGTCCACATAAGGTTCTTTTTTATGCCTTGAGGTCAAAGACTTTTAAATGATCAATTATACATGCCCGAGAGCTTAGAACTTAGATCTGGTTTGAACTATGAAGACATATTCAAATCGGATTCAAGTACTGAGAGAGTCTTTTAATAGTCATCTTACTAGAAATAACTTGAATACAACTGGAAGTATACAACATATTGCTAGGCTAATGAATAAAAAGACAAAAACAAAGAGGGTCGGGCAAGGCTGATCGTCTTGCAACTTCCTATCTTTGTGGTTTATCAAGGGGTTTGAAAGCTTAGAAAAAGGGATAAGGAGATGAGCTTATAAAGAAAAATCAATACTACATCAAGAGTTGAATAGGGTAGCAGAGCTATTACAAACGCTTGAAATGAAGGTTTATCCCGAGAGGGATGAATGCTTAGGCTTACTACAACTACGTTTGAAGGTAAATCTGGCTTTTGAGCAGAGTTTGTGCTTGCATTTGTTTGTTTGTTTGAGTGTCTTTATTCCTGGTTTCTCTTTCTTCTTTTATAGACAACTCGGCTTGGCCTCCTATAGCAGCAACCTTGCCCGAATGCAGCTGGAAGGGTAGCGACTCATGAGCTATTTTACTTGTACTGCCACTATAAAGTACTTTATGGGCTGTATAGCTGGTCAGTCTATACCACTTGGCCTTTGGGTAGGTGAGCAAGTGGTTCTCATGAGCTGCACCAGGTCACAAAAGGCATTTTCTGCTTTCTGGACTTCGGCTGGGCTTCGGCCATCCCTCATTCTAGGCTTCCTTTTGGGCCAACTCCTTCTTGAGCCCAAAGTTCAAGTTTTGATCCAAACAGTGCCCCCTTCAATTGATATTTAGCCTGGAATTCCAGGCGCCAATATTAATTGAAAAGCTGCATACGCCTGCACCCTTGCTATTGGAACTTGTATCTTCTGATTGAGATTAATGCCGCCCGGAGTCTCTTGATCTTCCCACGACCCTTGAACTACCTTCTGATATTCCTTATAAATTTCAGCCCTCTCAACAAATCATCATCAATCTCATCTTTTATTCAACCCAAGTGTTTCTGCCTCCTGAGTTTTCTCCTAAAAACTGTGAAATGAATTCTTCAGATTTTAAGTGGGGTTTCCTAAAATTCCCTTTTCGTGAGAAAAAGAGTTTTCATCAGATAACCACTATCTCTAACACCTTTGGTCGAACACCCTGCTATCTCCAACGCCCTTAGTCAGGCGGTTTCCTCACGACGGCTTGCCTTCCTGCTCGCTGTCATGATAAATCAGGCTTCACCATCATACATGGTGATGACTCTGTCTGAGGATCCTCTACCAGGCGCGTCTTGGCCGCACAACCCGATCACCTGATCGGATTCCATCCATGAAGACATCGGAAAGCCAGCTGAAAACAACATTGCATCCAGAAGAAATCGAATGTAGTACGTCGGAATTGAATCTGTTGTAAATTTCACCAATTTGTCGAAATGAAATAAACATTATTTTAGCACTTTTTGCCTTTCTGTCTTTTTTGAATGATTGGTGAACATACACTGCACATTGATATCCCGAAGCTTGCTTTACCTTACATCCTCTTCAATATAACAATCTCTAACATCCCATAACGTAGGACAATATTTCTTCAAGAATTTAACATTAATGGGATGTTTCTGCCCATTTCCTTCAAGGTCTGCCAAGTAGTATCCTCCTTTATCCAATACTCGACTAATAATGAAAGGACCTTCCCATGTCGGGCTCCACTTTCCAAAGCCCCTAAGCTGAGCTCCTAGAGGGAGGACTGTCTTCCACACTAAATCTCCCTCTTTGAAAGACTTCATTTTCACTCTTTTATTATAAGCTCGGGCAACAACTTTCTTTCCTTCCTGAATCTGGTTCAAGGCTTCAATTCGGGCTACATCTAAGTCTTCAATTCCTTGACACATGGCTTCGATGTACTCTTCACTGTGTAACCCGAACTGATTTTGAATTCTGACAGAACTTACATTGATCTCCATGGGAAGCACTGCATATTGCCCGAAGGTTAAAGCATAAGGAGTTGTCCCTGTTCCTGCCCTTTTGGAAGTTCTGTATGCCCACAAAGTATTCCCCAACTTTTCATGCCACTTTTCTAGACTATCTATCACCATTCTTTTGATAATGTTTACCAAAATCTTGTTGCTGGATTCTACTTGGCCGTTTGACTATGGGTAGTAAGGGCTTGACTGGATCATCTTTATTTTGTATTTGCTTGGAAACTCTTCAACTTCTTTTGAAATAAAAGATGACCCACGATCTGTTACTATAGTTTCGGGCATCCCAAATCTATACAGAATCTTGGTTTCAATGAAACTCTTGACTGTGGCTGAGGTTATGGACTTAACTGCCAATGCTTCCACCCATTTGGTGAAGTAATCCGTTGCTACAATTATGAAAGTGTGCCCCTTGCTAGAAGCTGGGTAGATCTGCCCGATGAAGTTCATCGCCCATTCTCTGAAAGGCCAAGGCTTGA
Organism: Malus x robusta; assembly: GCA_963082935.1. Taxonomy (NCBI): domain Eukaryota; kingdom Viridiplantae; phylum Streptophyta; class Magnoliopsida; order Rosales; family Rosaceae; genus Malus; species Malus x robusta. The sequence continues at coordinate 25,596,616 of OY720335.1, forward strand.
CTACTGGATTTAAAGGCACTGAAGGCATATGCTGGAGAGGTCCGTGTCTTTGACATTCTTCACAGCCTCGGGCATAGGACTTGCAATCTTTTTCCATAGCGGGCCAGAAATAACCATACCTTCTAAGCAACCATCTCATCTTTGTTCCAGCCTGATGTGCTCCACATACTCCTTCATGTACTTCGGCCATTACTCTCATGGATTCCTTTTGGTCTAAGCATTTCAATAGTAACCCATTTGGAGTTTTCCTTAACAGTTCTTTCGCCCATAAAACATACTTGGTTACTTGCTGTCTATTCTTCTTGCTTGTGGGTGAAGAGGAATCTTTTAAATGATGGATGATGGACGATCTCCAATCTTCTATCTCAGTTTCTAGAACCATTACATCTAGACTAAATCCTCTCTCCAGGATAGAAGGAAGGTTTCTTCTTTGAATCTCGACATCCAACCCATATTTTCTTTCCTGTAGTGGCACACCTGAGGCTAATTGCGCCATTTCGTTGGCCGCTAGGTTGGCTCCCCTAGGAATATGATTGACTGATATCTCAGAATCCCAATAACTCAGCAACTGCATAGCTGCCAAATAATATCCTGCCATAGTGATATGTCTGCACTTGAACTCCCCATTTAGCTGGTTTATTACTAGCTCTGAATCACCAAAGACCTCTACCTCCATTGCCCCCAGCTCCATCAAGATTTCCAAACCAATTATTAAGGCTTCATACTCTGCCCGATTATTGGTGTTTCCTTGGTAATCCAGGAGAAACGAGTAATAATGATAAACCCCTTGAGGGTTGATAATCACAATCCCAGCTCCTGAAGCCTTCTGAGTGTGAGAACCATCAAAATACAGCTTCCAATGAGTGATCCAGAGGCCAGTCACTCTCCTTATCTCTTGCTGGACCCACTCCTCTTTGCCCGAGATATCTTTTCTTGGCGGGATCCAAACGCTAGTAACCTCCAGGCTTCCCGGGATATTGATTACCTCACTTTGAGATTCTTGATGCTCTGCCAAAAAGTCAGCAATTGCTTGGCCCTTGACTGGCCTTTGGGGTACATACTGAAAACTGAACTCCGATAATGCTAGAATCCACTTCCCAATCCTTCCTGTTAGCATTGGCTTTGACAACATGTACTTTATCACATCTGTTTTGGCGATAATGTGCACGTGACAAGGTAACATGTAATGCCTTAGCTTACTGGCAATAAAATATAGAGCCAAGCACAATCTCTCTACTGGGGAATATCTTGTCTCTACCTCGGTCAGAATCCTACTAAGGTAGTACACTGCCTGCTCCTTCCCGCCTTCATTATTTTGAGCTAGTAAACTCCCGATTGATTTTTCTGAGGCAGAAATATATAGTTTTAAGGGTTTTCCCCTTTGAGGTGGCACCAACACTGGTTGAGAAGTCAAATAGGCCTTGATGTTGTCGAAGGCCTCCTGGTGTGGTGGTCCCTACTCGAAGTTTTCTTTATCCTTCAATCTTAGTAAAGGAGTCAGTGGCTGGATTTTGCCCGCTAAATTGGCAATGAATCTCCTCAAGAAATTAATTTTGCCCAGTAGCCTCTGAAGTTGCACTTTGTTGGTGGGCGGGGGGTGACTCCATTATTGCCCGAGATTTTTTTTTGTCCACTTCTACACCTCTTTGATGAACCAGGAATCCCAAGAAGTTGCCCACTCTTACTCCAAATGCACACTTCTTTGGATTCATCTTCAATTGGTGGATCCTCATTCTTGTCAATGCTTGGCTGAGGTCTATCAAATGTTACCCTTCTGTTTTAGATTTCACCACGATGTCATCAATGTACACCTTCATGCTCTGGCTAATCAAATCATGAAAGATGGCATTCATTGCCCTTTGGTAAGTTGCACCAGCATTCTTGAGCCCGAATGGCATGACCAGGTATTCATATGCCCCCACATGACCGGGACACCTAAAAGCTGTTTTATGTACATCTTCCGGGGCCATCTTTATCTGATTATATCTGGCATTTCCATCCATAAAAGATAAAACTTTGTGTTTTGCTACTGCATCTATGGATAGATCGGCCATGGGCATGGGATACTCATATTTTGGTGTAGCGCCATTAATATTTCTGTAATCAACACAACATCGTACTGCTTTTGTTATAGCTTTTAAAATGGGTACAATGTTGGCTAACCACTCCACATATTTGGCTGGTCTGATAAAGCCAGCTTTTACTAGCCTTTTAATCTCTTCTTTGACCTTTTCTTCTATCTCTTTTAACATCCTTCATGGTGCTTGCTTGACAGGTTTATATCCCTCATTGATGGGCATTCTATGTTCCACCAAGGTTGAATCTAAACCTGGCATCTCAGTATAATGCCAAGCAAAACAATATTTGAATTCTTGCAAAAGACAGATAATCTTTGCCCAATCATCAATCTCCAATAAACCATTGATTTGTATTGGTCTTAGATCCTCTTATGTCCCTAGATCAATAACTTCCAAAGGATCTTGGACTTCTGGTGGTGGCTTATCCGATTCTGCACACAAAAATTCGACTAGCTCAGGGCTCTCAAGCAAGTCGTTTGGCCCATCTAGGTTATATATGCACTCGGCCATTTGTATGGCCCTTTCCAACTCTTCTCTACAAGATTCATCCCTGCTTTCATCCTAGCTGGTCGAAGCTCCTACCTGCCATTCCTGCTCTTCTTTGTCTAAGAGCTCCCTTTCTTGCCTCCTCCCTTTTCCATACACCAACAGTCTTTTAATCAGGGATCTGACTGCCATTACCTGATCTTTCCTTTTTTGTTCTGTCATTGATGGTGTAGGGGTGTCGGGACGATACAAGGTCTATCCCACTCCTCTTTAGTAAGGAGCATTCCTTGCTTTAGAAGCTTTTGGGCCGTCACCTTGGTAGGGCAGCCGTTCTCATCTGCTTCTGAACATTTCAAGATTCCTACGTTGGGGTTGTAGAAACTTGCTTCTGCCACATTGGCTATGGGAAGGAATGGCCGTGATTCGGCCTCTACCATATCCCAAAAGCCTGGTTCTTCTATGTCTGCCTCATGATAAACAACTACTTGTTGATGAAGAGTGGAGGGTATGGCAAGACTTTGATGGATCCAATCTCTTCCGAGTAAGGCTCCATAGGTGGAAGTGCAGTCCACCACAAAGAATGCCAGCATGATCTGTTTAGACCCTAAATCCACCTCTAAAGGCAATATCCCATGAGTCTTAGTGATAACGCCCAAGAAGCTTGAAACCGTGAGGTCTGTAGGTATAAGCTCTTTCGTGCTTTTCCCCATTTTCTTCATTTGCTTGGCCGGCAGTACGTTAACAACCGCTCTTCCATCAATCAAAATTCTTTTGAAGGGCACCCCCTCCAAATGAGCTGTAACGTATATGGGCTTAAGATGATTGGCAAGCAAAGTTTTTGGGCGTCTGAACACCATTTCATCTGTATAAATCCTCAAAGGACCACTCTTGGATGCTTCAGAAGATTCAACCTTGCCCGATTTTCCCTATTCGACTACCTCCACATTGACATGTGCCATCATTGGCTCAATTGTCAAGTAATCACCTTCCATAGTAGCGGGCTGGTCAGGTCTGGCACCAAACATGGCAGATAGTACATATGCCATGTTGATATGAAAATTACTAGGCTCGGGCAGATCTTCTTTCTTGCTCTCAATTTGGTCCATGAACTCATCCAACCAAGCCATCACATCTGCTGGAAGCAGTGGTTCTGGTGCCCTCTCTTGTTGATTCATGCCTGAATATGGTGTTTGCTTTGGAACCTCACCGAAAAGATCCACCACTGACAGAGAAAGTGGTTTCCTTTCCGGTGAAACAGTTCCAAAACAAATAGGCTTTGTCTTTCATCCAGGAGTTGGTACCATGATCATATCTTCTTGAGCTCTTCTTAAGATCCTATACTTCCCAGGGTGCAGGCTTGGTGGCACATGGTCTCCCTCGTCTTCTGTCTTGCTATTAGCCATTTCCACTTCTTTTTTACTCCTCTATCGGAACTGGCTACTCCCCCCAGATGACGTTTTCTCCAACTTTTGATTTTTGGATGCTTCAGATGTCGTAGGGGTCTTTAAGGAGTTCATGTAAGCTTTGTGTTGCCTTTGAACCCTTCTGACCATGGAAGTTCCCATTTGTTTAACAGGCTATTCATTCTTCCCAACCACGTACCATTTTCTCCCAAGGCGGGCATGGTTATCTCTCTGGACAGGATTTGTTATCCTATCACTCTTCTTGGCTTCTCTTCCCATATGGCCGTACTGAGAATGCCCTACACCCTTTCCTTTTGGCCTTTTAGCTTCCTCATCTTCTGCTTCCTCAGAAACTTCATGATTATGGAATATCTCTGATAAAGCTCTTGGTTGGGAATCACCTCCTAACCGTTGAAAAATACTTCGGGAAATGTCTCTTCCTGCTGCCCGCCTGGCTCTTTCGCGGGCTTCTTTCCTTTTTTCTTCTTCCTTTCTCTTGATCAGCTCATGATCCATAAGGACTCATGCGGGTGGTATTTTGAGCTCACACTCGCATTGGCATTTGCTGCACAGCACCATCCCCTTGATTATGGCTGCTTTTGGAGGTTCGGGCATTTTGACCATCCCCTTTGTGGGTTTGTTAGCCTGTCTTCCTTCTTCTACTTCCCTTGTGATCTTTTCTTTTCCCTTCTCAGCCCATGCCATACTGATCATATTTATAGGAGCCTCTGAGAAGGGATCTGCAGGTTTGTCCACCACCGCCTCCTCTGGCTGGCTAGTTTTAAGTCTCTTTTCCTCCCTATCATCTTTTTCCCCAAATTGAGGTAAAGATATAGGAGTAATTGGTCTTACAACCAAGTTTGCTTTCTCTATGAAGTCTGTGGAGGCGTTCTCCAACCTTTGCGGCATTTGTAACAAGGTAGTTTGCAAATCTTCTGGCAGTCTTGGCATCTTTCTTTTGATCAAGTGGGTCCCACCGGGCGTGCCAAAACTATATTCGCCGCAGGAATTTCCATTGGGGATGTTTCCTGGTCGACGAGCACACAGCTCCTTGAGGGTTGGCATCGGTTAATGTTTTCTGTTGGGCTTCTGCTTTACTGGCGGGCTTATCGGGCAAGGCCTATCGGGTAAGGCTTGTCGGGCAAGGCTGAAAGAGAAGGACAGAGTTAACTTTGAAAGGTGCCTTTGTGGGGCCTTAGGTGTAGGCCTTGAGGCTCACAATCAAGATTAACTTTTAAGTGCTCAAGCGTGCCACTGCCATCTTCAGCATGACAGATGTAAAATGGATGTCGAGTTTTAGTTATATATATATATACATATATATATATATATGCCCGAGAGACCGTGTTAGTTATGACAGGTGCCTTTGTGGGGCCTTAGGTGTAGGCCTTGAGGCTTCCAGTCAATAACTAAACCAGTACTTGAACATATAACATTTGTTCCATTGATTTCAGGAGTCTTATACCTATTATACTTCTGATCACCCAAGCTCGAGGAACAGAATGAATCCAAATAGGTGCTTTTGTGGGGCCTTAGATGTAGGCCTTGAGGCTTCCTATCAGAATTAACTCTATACTCAAACGTTCTAACCCGAAGAGCATAATGAATCCAAATAGGTGCCCTTGTGGGGCCTTAGATGTAGGCCTTGAGGCTTCCTATCATAATTCATTCTATACTCAAACGTTCTATGGCAATCATAATATAATAGGAGTAAAACTGAGAGATAGGTCGATTACTTGCGCCCCAAGTAACTTCGGACTTCTTGTTTATCAAAGACTATCGTGGATGGGTTAAGTCCACATAAGGTTCTTTTTTATGCCTTGAGGTCAAGGACTTTTAAATGATCAATTATACATGCCCGAGAGCTTAGAACTTAGATCTGGTTTGAACTATGAAGACATATTCAAATCGGATTCAAGTACTGAGAGAGTCTTTTAATAGTCATCTTACTAGAAATAACTTGAATACAACTGGAAGTATACAACATATTGCTAGGCTAATGAATAAAAAGACAAAAACAAAGAGGGTCGAGCAAGGTTTAACCTTGTCGGGCAAGGCTGATCGTCTTGCAACTTCCTATCTTTGTGGTTTATCAAGGGGTTTGAAAGCTTAGAAAATGGGGTAAGGAGATGAGCTTATAAAGAAAAATCGATACTACAGCAAGAGTTGAACAGGGTAGCAGAGCTATTACAAAGGCTTGAAATGAAGGTTTATCCCGAGAGGGATGAATGCTTGGGCTGACTACAGCTTCGTTTGAAGGCAAATCTGGCTTTTGAGCAGAGTTTGTGCTTGCATTTGTTTGTTTGTTTGAGTGTCCTTATTCCTAGTTTCTCTTTCTTCTTTTATAGACAACTCGGCTTGGCCTCCTGTAGCAGCAACCTTGCCCGAATGCAGCTGGAAGGGTAGTGACTCATCAGCTATTTTACTTGTACTGCCACTATAAAGTATTTTATGGGCTGTATAGCTGGTCATTCTATACCACTTGGCCTTTGGGTAGGTGAGCAAGTGGTTCTCATGAGCTGTACCAAGTCAGAAAAGGCCTTTTCTGCTTTCTGGACTTCGGCTGGGCTTCGACCATCCCTCATTCTAGGCTTCCTTTTGGGCCAACTCCTTCTTGAGCCCAAAGTTCAAGTTTTGATCCAAACAACTCCGAAGCTAGTAAGCTCCCAAAATGCCTCGTGCTATATGAAGGTAGGCATGTACATATAAGGCATAGAGGATCCTCTCCCCTGGGCGATATGGGATGTAACAATCCACCCCCCTTAGGGGCCTGACGTCCTTGTCAACACACTTCCGGCAAGGGAATGGCTCTAATACCAAATTGTCACATCCCAACCCGGGCTCGACTCCGTCGTAGCACGATATTGTCCGCTTTTGGCTCTGACCATGCCCTCACGGTTTTGTTTCTAGGAACTCACGTGAGAACTTCCCAATGGATCACCCATCATGGGATTGCTCTCGCCCGAAGTCAATGAAGTCCCAAAAGGCCTTGTGCTATATAGAGGTGGGCATGTACATATAAGGCATAAAGGATCCTCTCTTCTGGGCGATGTACGATCTAACATGTATGCTTACTATAAATTTTACTATATGTTATGTGTCATTTTACTTAACTCTGGTTTCGTATTAAATGTTCATTTTCCAATTTTGAAAACAAATTAATTAGAGTTAAGTGAAAAAACGTGTGTCATGTGAAGAACATATACTATAGTTGTACTGGTGAGCAAAAATGGTCTAAGGTGCATTTTTGCTCACCACAAAAAATTATGATCTATGATCACCACCTTATTTATCACTGCATATGAATTTGAATTTCGAGATTCGTGTAGTGGATAGACACAAATCTCAAAATTCAAACTCATCTAATAGTGATAAATAGGGTGATTATTATTACCACCACTTGAAGGTGGTGAGCAAAATTGCACTCCTATTTAACTAACATAGAAGAGGACTTTTGTTTTCCCAATGACTTTTCCATGTAAGTGCTCCATATTTAATTAACATAGAAGATGACTTATGTTTTTTCAATGACTTTTTCATGTATTCGTATGAGGTAATGTTAAGGAGACTAAATTTTGGAAACTAAAAAACGTGGAAGTTGATAATTGGCTTATTACTTAAGCGTTGATAAACGTGTTCATTCCTATTGGTGGCACATTATTTAGTTTCCAAATTTAGTCTTTCTAGCATTACCCATTTGTATGATAACATAGGGCCGATAACCTATCAGATAAACAAACAAATTATTGCACTATTTAAAAATAAGTTACTAATTTTATTTTACTCATATATATATATATATACATATATATATACATACATATATATATATACATACATATATATATATACATACATATATATACATATATATACATATAGGAAGCCTTTAAGGGAAGGAATCCCCATTTTTCAAAAAAATGGGGATATCCTCTTAACTGTTAGATTTGGCTTTAATGAAATCCTGTGGTTGAGATTCTGTGGCCTGTGATTTAATCTCAACCACATAATTTCATTAAAGCAAAATCTAATAGTTAAGAGGGTGTCCCCATTTTTTTTTTTGAAAAAATGGAGATCCCTTCCCTTAAAAGGCCTGTATACATATATATATTTATTTATTTTTACCTTGACCCATTACTTTATTTTACTAATATATATTTTTTACATTTAGGGGTGAAATTTTATTTTACTAATTGGGAAGTGTTTGGGAATGTTCATAAAAAGTTAGATTTTGCTATATTTTAGCTACAGGTTTTTTAATTTTTGATATCGCAAATATTGGACCTTCTAACTAGGCTTTCGCAAGGAAAGAAGAGCTACAAGGAAATTTGGTTGAGGCTTTGTGAGCTCAAGAGTTGTTTGCTTGTTGAGTTGAAGGGGACTTCAATGTTGCAGAGCCTCCTCTGTTTATGGGCGAGGCTTCTATGATAAATAAGTCTGCCAAGGCAAAGTCCTAATGGGACTGTGTTAATTTACCTCGACATTTACTTGATTATTCCCTTTATCTCTTCATTCCCTTTCTTAGCCATAACTTCATCCAATCTCGGCCTCTTTCGCTCCAACTAAGACTAAATTTGATCCATTATGCAACTTATTCATCTTTATCTGATCAGGCAGGCATTCTGATCCCTTGGATGGTTCGTATTTATCCAAGGTTTATTCTGATCCTTGGCAATTTCAATTTGCATAGGACTCAGATGAACTACACTTGTATTTGATCCTCTCACAGACCTACTTTCATAAGTACTTGGTCGAATTAGCTCTTTATTGGACGAAAAGACCAGTGACCTAAGGAACCTTTATTGGATCGGAGTTGTAGTATTTTCAACTCGAGCTAACCCACCTCGGCCCAAACTGTTATTTCAGTCTTAATAAAGAAATATTAGGAATGACCATCACACACATTGCCGCCACGACCACAGTCACTTTAACACCACTGATGCCAACACCACACCCTCCACCTTCACCACCGCTACTACCCCCATCATTATCCCCGACACCACCACCATCACTAGCTCATGTGTCAACAACTCATGTGTAGATTGTCGCCACCACAACTACTTCAACACCATTGATGCCACTTCCACCTCCTCCACGTTCACCACCGCCACCACCCCATCATTATCACTGACACCACCACCAGCGCCATTGATGCCACCACCATCCCCGCTACGTTCACCATAGGTACCACCCCATCATTATCATTGACACCACCACCATCACTAGTGCATGTCTCAACAACTCGTGTAAATTTATGACTACATATGCACATTAAATATGATACAAAATTTGGTTTACAAAATTTGGTTTAAGAATTTGATCTCCCTAGCATTGTTCTAAACAAAAACTGGGCAAATAAAGCTTAGAAAAATGCATCTGAGTTGCGGGAGCAAGTTGAGCAAAATGTTGAATGTTTGAACTATGGGAGAACCAGACCCTTCAACGAATGCCTTGGACTCACTTCATACCAACATTTAAATGTTAATCAAATGAAATGGAATGGACGACATCCATCCTTTTTGGTGACGAATGACATTAGTTTCCTTGCAAAAAGAAATTTAACACGACGAATTGGAAATCATTTGCGGAAAAAGAGAGAAAGTGATGGCTCTTCACACGTTTCACGCTTCCTTGCATATGCATGTAAATACTAAAAAGATGAAGCCTTGTGAATATTTGGGTGTGAATAAAAAATGATTATACCACTTGAATCCACTTGATTCCGGGCTACATGCACATAAGAACCTAGGCGTTCTTTAGGTCTTGTCTTTTATTTATAACGATTTTGGCATATTCCTAAACCCTAAACCCTAATTTAGGCATTCCAAGTTTATAAATACTTAATTTGGAGCTTAGAAGCTAAATGGGAGTGTTAAACTCTTTAGTTTTCTATTGCACTAGTATTACGGTTTAATGGTATTCTTCTTCACTGATAAATGAGAGGTCTTAGGTTCAAATCTCATCAAAGGTGAATTTGCACCAATTTATTGCTAGCCTATTGTGAGGCTAAGCCCACCCCTCCCCTTAGTGTAGATAATATCGATTGTTAAAAATAAAAAAAAAATCTCTTTAGTTTTCTATTTACTTGTAAATAAGAGGTTAGGTTCGATTTTTGCTAAAAGCGAATTTAAACCATATTATTGCTAGCTCATTGTGAGGCGTAGCCCACTTCCTCATCCCCCTTTAGTGTAAGATAATTACGTTTTTTCAAACAAAAAAAAATCTTTATTTTCAATTAGTTTTCGGGTGTTTATTGTTAAGCATATAATTGGACATTTGTATCAAGTGTCAAACTTGGCTCCCTTACATGTAACGAGAAATTGATTCTTGTCTTCGAATTATAATCCGACACATAAAAAAGTGACTCACTAAATTTACAATTAGATAAATTTAACTTTACACACATGTTAAACTGTGATTTGTTTAAAAGAAGAAATGACTATTTACATATAAGTCGAGTATTTCTCTTCCCGAGCCTAGAGTGTTAACAAGTCGTGAATGTAAACTTGTGATGATGACCATTCAGTTTTCTACGAAAGGCAAAATTATTGAGAAGCCCAAGACATTTTTATGTTATGGTTCATATTAAGAACAATTATTTAATTTTATTTACTTATTAACAAAATTAGTTGGATTTATGCCTATCTAGTCATAACTAGTGGCTAGGACCTCAGTTTGTTCTCCTTTCAACATCAAAATTAAACATAAAAGAGTCACTTAGTATTACAGTATAGTGGTATTCATCTTCACTTGTAAGTGAGAGGTCTTAAATTCAATTCTCGTCAAATGCGAATTTGTATTACATTATTGGAAACCAATTTCAAGGCATAGCTCACTTCCTCACATCTTCAGTGTAAATAATATCGTTTGTTCAAAAAAATTTAAGCATAAAAGAAGAGAAAAGAAAACGAATGAGCTCACTTCTCTTTTCAGACTTGCCATTATAGAATCTCAAAAAAGATTGGAATGCTTTTGTGAAAAAGCTCTTCTGTTTATAAGCAATGCCATTTTGTGATTAGAAGCACAACAACAACAACAACAACAACAACAACAACAACAACAAAGCCTTTTCCCACTAAGTGGGGTCGGCTATATGAATCCTAGAACGCCATTGCGCTCGGTTTTGTGTCATGTCCTCCGTTAGATCCAAGTACTCTAAGTTTTTTCTTAGAGTCTCTTCCAAAGTTTTCCTAGGTCTTCCTCTACCCCTTCGGCCCTGAACCTCTGTCCCGTAGTCACATATTCGAACCGGAGCGTCAGTAGGCCTTCTTTGCACATGTCCAAATCACCGGAACCGATTTTCTCTCATTTTTCCTTCAATTTCGGCTACTCCTACTTTACCTCGGATATTCTCATTCCCAATCATATCTTTTCTCGTATGCCCACACATCCCACGAAGCATCCTCATCTCCGCCACACCCATTGTGTACGTGTTGATGCTTCACCGCCCAACATTCTGTGCCATACAACATCGTTGGCCTTATTGCCGTCCTATAAAATTTTCCCTTGAGCTTCAGTGGCCTACGACGGTCACACAACACGCCGGATGCACTCTTACACTTCATCCATCCAGCTTGTATTCTATGGTTGAGATCTCCATCTAATTCTCCGTTCTCTTGCACGATAGATCCTAGGTAGCAAAAACGGTCGCTTTTTGTGATCTTCGCTAGATTGCTCCGGTCATTAGTGTGGATAAGTATATAAATGGATAGAGATAGGAAAGCAAACACAAGATGTACGTGGTTCACCCAGATTGGCTACATCCGCGGAATAGAGGAGTTCTCATTAATTGTGAAGGGTTTACACAAGTACATAGGTTCAAGGTCTCCTTTAGTGAGTACATGTGAATGATTTAGTATAAATGACATTAGGAAATATTGTGGGAGAATGATCTCGTAATCACGAAACTTCTAAGTATCGGAGTGTGGTATCGTCTTGACTTGCCATATCTGTCTCATAGGTAGATGTGGCATCTTCTCTGGAAGTACTCTTCCTCCATCCAGGGGTGGTATCTTTAACTGGTGGAGATGCACAAGGTAATGTATCAATTTCACTTGAAGCTTACTTGTAGTTTCAGGCTTGGTCAAGCGCGATACAAACCATGTAGTAGGAGTCCCCCAAGTCGCCGAGCTAGGGGATCTGCTGAAAGAGGTGACAGACAAGGTAAGCAATCAGAGCTCCGGCTGATTGTTCACATTCTCCCTATCTTGCAGGCAGCATGAAGGATAAAGAGAAGAAAAATAAGAAGAGATGATATGGGATACTTTTGCTTTTGAAGAAGTAACTTTCCACATGCTTATTCTTGAACTGAGCTGGAGGGTTTTCTAGTTTCCTCCAGAGTATAAGGCCGCCTGAAGAATTTGAGGGTCAAAATAAGTCCATCAAATCTAGAGTACGTTCGACCCTGCTGATATGGGATACTTTTTCTTTGACAGAGTAATGGATGTATCGGCACGTGTGCTGTTACACTTGTCTCCACATGCTTCCTTGTATCCTTCTCACTTGCCCTATCTGTTCCTCAGGCAGATGCGATATCTTCCCTGGAAGCATAAGATGTTGAAGATGAGTACTCGAGAGCAATGCCAGGTAAGTAATCAGGTAAAGGGTTCCAGGCAGTCAGTTCCTGGCTGGAAACTTGATTCCAAGTGCAGACTGATTGCTCTCTTTCTCCTTGTCTTGCAGGTAAGAACAAGGCCAAAGGAAAAGACAGGGAAAAAGCATGATATGGGATACTCTTGCTTTTAACCCTGATGATATGAGATATTCTTGCTCTAGTATAGCTTGTTTGCAGAGGTATTATCGGGGGGAAAGAAAGCTGAATATTTCGAAAGGCTTCGTTGGGAGTGCCCTCTCAGATATGAGGAAGGGTTGAGCATTTTTGCAGGTCTGTCTGTCCGTTGAGGATGGAGGTTGACATATATAGGAGTCTCCTTAACAACAAGTAGTAATGCTATTCCTTTACCCTGCTTGGTCATAGCACGGTAGTGGGAGCTGCCAGCTTCACATGTTTTAACTCTGTCAGAGCACTTTGAAAAAGTGGTCTGTGGTATCTGGAAAGCTGATGTTGCGTGTGAAGATTACAGACAACTTTATCCAAGGAGATCCGGCTATTGCAGTTGGGAAAATGTTGCTTCTTCGGTTTTCGAACAAGCAATCCTATCGGGGATCTGGCTCTCGAGATTCGGAGAACGATGCCTCTTCGATTTTTGAGAAAGCAATCATGATGGGGGTCTGGCTCTCGAGATTCGGAGAGCGATGTCCCTTCGATTTTTGAGAAAGTAATCATGTTGGGAGTCTGGCTCTCGAGATTCGGAGGGCGGTGCCTCTTCGATTTTGGAGCAAACAATCTTGTTGGGAGTGTTTTCTCGAATGTGAGTAAAGGTTGGGCATGTTTGCTAGTCTACCTTGCCACGAAGCACAGAGGTTGACACACAAGGACTTTCCAATTATCCAACAATGGTACTGTTCCTCTACCCTCTCTTCGATTTTTGAGAAAGTAGTCATGTTGGGAGTCTGGCTCTCGAGATTCGGAGGATGGTGCCTCTTCGATTTTGGAGCAAGCAATCTTGTTGGGAGTGTTTTCTCGAATGTGAGTAAAGGTTGGGCATGTTTGCTAGTCTACCATGCCACGAAGCACAGAGGTTGACACACAGGGACTTTCCAATTATCCAGCAGTGGTACTGTTCCTTTACCCTTGTGGGTAATAATATGGTAGCTAGACCTTCAAAATTTATGTGTCTAAACTTTGTTAGTGCTGTTTCTTTGCTATTCTTTTACCCTTCTTGGTCAGAGCGATGTAGTGGGAGCTGCAAGCTTCACGTGCTCAACTTTGGCAGAGAACTTTGGCAAAGTTATCTGTGGTACCCATGAGCTACTGTTGCGTGTGGGAAGTGGGTGATTGAACAGTAAGACTCATGTGCTTTCTACTTCACCAGAAGTCTTCGACAGAATGCCCATAATTTCTGCAAAGCTGAGTGTGCGTGTGACAGGTGCTGACAAGGCTGGAAAAGTAGGTGCCTCTTCGATTTCTGAGATCGGCCCTCGTGGTCTCTGAGCAGCCCAGCTTTTGAGAAAACAAGCGCCTCTTCGATTTCTTAGATCGGCCTTCGTGGTCTTTGAGCAGCCCAGCTTTTGAGAAAGCAGACGCCTCTTCGATTTCTGAGATCGACCCTCGTGGTCTCTGAGCAGCCCAGCTTTTGAGAAAGCAAACGCCTCTTCGATTTCTGAGCAGGCGCCTCTTCGATTTCTGAAGCTCCGTCAAGTGCAGATTTTTATAGGGGCTGGTATTAAGTTCCAAAGCACACTTGAATCTCCACCAGTAGAAGCTTCATTCTTGCACTTCTAAGATCTTGATTTGTCCGACCTTTTCTCTTTTCAACACCTTTGAAAATGTCTGGCCCCTCCGACCGTCGTTTTGACTTAAACCTTGTTGAAGAGGTAGCCCCGCCTTCTCCAGACAACATATGGCGCCCATCCTTCGTCTCCCCTATTGGTCCTCTTACCGTTGGGGATTCCGTGATGAAGAATGATATGACCGTTGCGGTGGTGGCCAGGAACCTTCTCACTCCCAAAGATAACAGACTACTTTCCAAACGGTCTGATGAGTTAGCTGTTAAGGATTATCTGGCTCTCAGTGTTCAGTGTGCAGGTTTTGTGTCTAATATGGCCCAACGCCTATTTGCTCGAACCCGCCAAGTTGAATCATTGGCGGCTGAAGTGATGAGTCTCAAACAGGAGATTAGAGGGCTCAAGCATGAGAATAAACAGTTGCACCGGCTCGCACATGACTATGCTACAAACATGAAGAGGAAGCTTGACCAGATGAAGGAATCTGATGGTCAGGTTTTACTTGATCATCAGAGATTCGTGGGTTTGTTCCAAAGGCATTTATTGCCTTCGTCTTCTGGGGCTGTACCGCGTAATGAAGCTCCAAATGATCAACCTCTGATGGCTCCTCCTTCTAGGGTTCTGTCTAGTACTGAGGCTCCGAATGATCCCCCTCCGGTGCCTTCTCTTTCTGGGGCTCTACCGACTGCTGAGACTTCTCCTAAGCAACCTTTGTGAAGGCTCCCTCTTGTTTGTTTATTTTGACTCATGTATATGTACATATTTGTAGCTTATCGGGGATATCAATAAATAAGCTTTTCTTCATTTCAACGTATTGTGTTAAATACACCAAAGCCTTCTTCGCTAAGTTCTTTGAATTTTCTTTTGTTGAAGCTTTATGAGTGGAGCATGTAAGTTGAGGTAGTGTTCCCTTAATTTCCTGAGTGAGGAAAACTTCTCGGTTGGAGACTTGGAAAATCCAAGTCACTGAGTGGGATCGGCTATATGAATCTTAGAACGCCATTGTGCTCGGTCCTGTGTCATGTCCTTCGTTAGATCCAAGTACTCTAAGTCTTTTCTTAGAGTCTCTTCCAAAGTTTTCCTAGGTCTTCCTCTACCCCTTCGGCCCTGAACCTCTGTCCCATAGTCGCATCTTCTAATCGGAGCGTCGGTAGGCCTTCTTTGCACATGTCCAAACCACCATAACCGATTTTCTCTCATCTTCCTTCAATTTCGGCTACTCCTACTTTACCCTGGATATCCTCATTCCTAATCTTATCCTTTCTCGTGTGCCCACACATCCAACGAAGCATCCTCATCTCCTCTACACCCATTTTGTGTACGTGTTGATGCTTCACCGCCCAACATTCTGTGCCATACAGCATCGCCGGCCTTATTGCCGTCCTATAAAATTTTCCCTTAAATAAATTAAATATCCAGTGTTTCTGTAATCCATATTTCGTAAGAATCTTTAAGTATTCATTTGAGATTACTTATGTGCGAAGCACTTATAAGAACTATTGTTAAAAGTGTGTTTATATACTCGTAAAGATTTATATTACGAATTCTAGTGTTTTCTTAAAATAAAATAAAAATAAGAACTCAGAAGTGCGTCTTAGAATTGCACTTAAAACTGTTTTCTAAAGAAGCACATGTATAATGCACTTACATGATCCATAAGCGCTTCTGAAAATTTCTGTCAAACATTATCACAAACACTTTTGATTATCCAAAAATGCTTCATAACCATTCTTAAACCAGTAACAAACGAACCCTAAGCATCTTTTAAGTGCTCATTTGGATACAACATGCACTAGCGTGGCTCGTGAGCTGCTACTTTAGAGTGACTAGAAAAAAAAAAAAAACTCAATTAATTGAATCATGTTTTAATCCTGTAATATTTGCACAAGAGTAAACTGCTGATTTAGTCCATGAACTACCACCTCAGTGAAAATTAGGTCACTGAATTATTTTTTCGGTAAATAAGAACCTACATTCATTAAAAATTGCTAATTTCATTCCTACTATTATATTCAAAGTTATTTTATCCAATTTTTTGTCAACTTAAGTCACTTGACACACTTTAAATTGTAATACCATTCTTTTCTCGCCTATAAGTCACTTGACACACTTTAAATTAGGTCCCTGAATATAACCATACCTCTTTGAGGTCTTAAAATCGACGGAAAATGGTCGGAAAATCCTTTGATATTCTGGCTAAGTCTGCAACTCGATAAACCCGAGTGTCCCGACGTTCAAACCACTCCAAAATTGTTCCAAGATGCTAAGGAAGTTGCATGGGGACTACCACGAGTCTTAAATCCTTAGATAAATCCCACGATCACGTCAAAGTAGTTTACCTCCTCGCCCGAGTTTATGGAATCTCGAATTCTCGAAGTTAAATCACCAAACAAAAGGTATCACCAGATTCTAGAGCTCGAGAGGAGTAGGAATCTGGAAACATCAAGCTCGATCTGTAGAGTTTTGGTTTAGTTTGCGGGTAAGTGCTCTCGGTTATACGAACGGAAGGAATTTTCAAGAAGAGAGGAGAGAAAAGAAGGTTGCACGTGTGTGTATGTGTGTGTGTGGCTTTCGGGATTGGGCATAGTAAAAGAAATAGGATCCCTTATTGCGTAGTCGTGTAAGAGAGAGAGGGAAAGAGTTTAATTGGTCTCAAAATGATAGCCCAAACACTAATTGAGTCCAAAAAGATAAGAACCATCATAATCGGTGACTCAGTGATAGGCAACCTTATAATATATTTCTATCCTATTCCACTTATTCATTCATAAAATTCTTGTTATTAATCCGATTAGACCCTAATTCGTGTCGATGCGCTCGTGACGACGCGTACAATTTATTTATGTTAGCGAGAAAAATAATTTAGAACTATATACATATATCCATGTCACCAAGCCAACAAGGGCATAAACATCATTTTACATACATTCGGGGAGAAAATATATATTTATTCGGGACGGGTCGTCATAACCTACCCCCTTTAAGAAAATTTCATCCTCGAAATTTCTGTACATTAGCACACCACATATCAATACTCATAAAACAGACGTGGATATAAATATCACATACGATCCTCTGTCTCCCAAGTGGCCTCCTCTACTGAATGGTTCCTCCACAAGACTTCCACCATTCGCATAGTCTTGTTCCTAAGAACCTTATCCCTCCAGTCTAAAATTGTCACTGGTTCCTCGTCATGTGTTAAGTCTGGATTAATTTCTAATGGCTGATGAGGTATCACGTGTGATAGATCGGAGACATAATGACGAAACATAGATACATGAAAAACATCATGTACCTTAGATAACTCTGAAGGCAACTCAAGTCTGTAGGCGACTTCACCGACTCGTTTGGTGATCTGGTACGGTCCAATATAGCGAGGACTTAACTTACCTTTCTTACCGAACCGTACTATGCCATTCCACAGAGATAGCTTCAAAAATACCCAATCTCTGACTTTATACACCCTATCAGTGGCATGTTTATCGGCAAGGCTCTTCTGTTGATCCAGAGCCACTTTCAGTTAGCTTTAATTACCTGAATATTTTGTGTAGTCTCGTCCACAATCTCAGGGCCCACTAAGACCCTCTCGCCAACTTTTGACCAACATAAAGGAGTACGACAGGACTTACCATAGAGTGCCTCAAAAGGTGACATACCGATGCTAGAATGGTAATTGTTATTGTAGACAAACTCAATCAAATCCAAACGCTTATGCCAAGTGTCGCCGAACTGCAATACAGAAGCTGTTAGCATATCTTCCAGCGTCTGAATAGTTCTCTCAGATTGCCCATCTGTCTGTGGATGATACGCCGTATTATAAAGCAATCTCGAACCAAGAGCTTCCTAGAAAGCTACCTAAAACTTAGAAGTAAACCTAGGTTCCCAATCAGAAATAATACTAACCGGAACCCCATGGTATTTAACAATCATTGCTATAAATAACTCAGCTAATCGGCTTAAAGAATAGTTCTCTCGAACTAGTATAAAGTGAGCTGACTTAGTAAGCCGATCCACTATTACCTAAATGTTATCGTAACCATTTCGCGTATGAGGAAGCTTGTACATGAAATCCATGGTAATATTTTTCCCATTTCCACTGGGGAACGGGAAGTGGATGCGTTAATCCAAAAGGCTTTTTCCTCTCAGCTTTCACTTGCTGACAAATCGCACATCGACTCACATATTCAGCAATCTCCATTTTCATGCCAGGCCAGTAGTAGAAAGGTCGAATAGTATGATACATCTTAGTACTCCCAGGATGCATCGCATAGGCCGAAATATGTGCCTCATCAAGAATATCTTTCTTTAGTTCTGCAATATTCAGCACGTATATACGTTTTTCCTGCATAAGCATGTCATCAGATTCCCGAATCCTGAGATCTTTCTTTTTCCCTCGTGACACTGCCTCTGCTAATTCCTGAGACTCTGGATCCTCCGCTTGAGCTTCAAGCACGCGATCAATCAAAATCGGTTTGACCTAGAAACTAGCAAGTAAAGCTTCTTCCCGATCTTCCACCCCTAACTTCACTCCAGTGGATCTCAATTTTATGAGAAGAGGGATACAACAAGCATATAAGGCATTAAGTCGAACTCGAGATTTCCTGCTAAGGGCGTCTGCCACCACTTTTGCACGACCAAGGTGATACTCAATCGTGCAATCATAATCATTGAATAATTCTATCCACCTTCGCTATCGAAGGTTAAGATCTTTTTGGGTGAAAATGTACTGGAGGCTTTTATGATCTGTGAAAATCTTACACTTTTCCCCATAAAGATAATGTCTCCAAATCTTCAAGGCAAAAACAATGGTCGCCAACTCAAGATCATGCGTAGGATAATTCATTTCATGAGGCTTCAACTGTCGCAAAGCATAAGCAATCACCTTAAACTTCTGATCTGGGACTGATTGCTGGGAACTCTGATTGCTTACCTTGTCTGTCACCTCTTTCGGCAGATCTCCTAGCTCGGCGACTTGGGAGACTCCTACTACATGGTTTGTATCGCGCTTGACCAAGCCTGAAACTACAAGTAAGCTTCAAGTGAAATTGATACATTAACTTGTGCATCTCCACCGGTTAAAGATACCACCCCTGGATGGACGAAAAGTACTTCCAAAGAAGATGCCACATCTACCTATGAGACAGATAAAGCAAGTGAAAACGATACCACACTTCGGTACTTAGAAGTTTCGTGATTACTCAGCGGCTTGGATCTTGCAAGTCCCCAACCGATTAGCTTCCCTCTCTAGGGAACTTAGGGGAGCACTGTTTATACCATATTTTACCAATCCCGAAACTACTGAGCACCGATCACGCTATACCGTCAAGGACCCAGAAGAGTTTCCCTCTAACCAGATGGCCAATCACAATGCGACACGTGTCGACATCAGAAGCCAATCATAGCGTGACACATGTCAACATCAGAAGCCAATCACAACACGACACGTGTCAATGTCAAAACAAAGCTAGAAACTTTCTTCTATGAAAAGAGATCATTCTCCCACAATATTTCCGAATGTCATTTGTACTAAATCATTCACTAGTACTCACTAAAGGAGAGCTTGAACCTATGTACTTATGTAAACCCTTCACAATTAATGAGAACTCCTCTACACCGTGAACGTAGCCAATCTGGGTGAACCATGTACATCTTGTGTTTGCTTCTCTGTCTCTATCCACTTGCATACTTATCCACACTAGTGGCCTGAGCAATCTAGCGAAGGTCACAAACTTAACACTTTCTGTTGTACCAAAGTCCTCACTTATTTTATGCATCAACAAAACTAAAAAAAATACACATATATGGTGGGCTAGTCCACTAACCCAGGAGGAATCCTGGCCTAAATTTGTCCTAGAAATAAGTTTTGGGTTAAAACTCATATTTGACCCCAAGGGTTAGAGCAAGTTGGGGTAGGTTTAGAACCTAAAGCTTAAGTTTTACTCCAAATGTTGGAGTAGGTCTTAGTGTAGGTAATAATGTTTTTTTTATATATAAAAAATAAAAATAAAACTTTTATTTTCAATTAGTTTTTGGGTGTTTATTTTCAAGCATATACTTGGACATTTGTATCTGGTGTCCAACTTGACTCCCTTACATGTAATGAGAAATTCATTCTTGTCTTCAAATTATAATCTGGCACATAAAAAACGTGATTAACTAAAATTACAATTAGGTAAGTTTAATTTTACACACATATTAAACTGTGATTTGTTTATAAGAAGAAATGATTGTTCACATATAAGTCAAGTATTTCTCTTCACGAGTCTAGAGCGTTAACAAGTCGTGAATGTGAACTTGTGATGATGACCATTCAGTTCTCTAAGAAAGGCAAAATTATTGAGAAGACCAAGACAATTTTATGTTATGGTTCATATTAAGAACCATTATTTAATTTTGTTTACGTATTAACAAAATTAGTTGGATTTATGCCTATCTAGTCATAACTAGTGGTTATGACCTCAATTTGTTCTCCTTCAACATCAAAATCAATCATAAAAGAGTCATTTAGTATTACAGTCTAGTGATATTCATCTTCGTTTGTAAGTGAGAGGTTTTAAGTTCAATTATTGTCAAAGGCGAATTTGAATTACATTATTGCAAACCCATGGCGAGGCATAGCTTACTCCTCCACTCTTTTAGTGTAAATAATATCGTTTGTTCAAAAAAAAATTTAAGCATAAAAGAAAACAAAAGAAAACGAATGAGCTCAATTCTCTTTTCAGACTTGCCTTTATAGAATCTCAAAAAAGATTGGAATGCTTTTGTGAAAAGCTTATTTGTTTATAAGCAATGCCTTTTGTGATTAGAAGCACAATTAAATGAATTAAATATCCAGTGTTTTTGTAATCCATATTCCGTAAGAATCTTTAAGTGTTCCTTTGAGATTACTTATGTATAAAGAACTTCTGTATATAAGAACTATTGTTGAAAGTGTGTTTTATATACTGTAAGGATTTATATTAAACCTTGGAAGTGCATCTTAGAATAGAACTTAAAAGTGTTTTCTAGAGAAGCACATGTATAATGCACTTATATGATTCGAAAGCGCTTGTAAAAATTTCTATCAAACATTGTTACAAACACTTCCGACTATCTAAAAACGATTCATAACCATTCTTATGTAAGAGGGATGAAGTTCAAAAGTGTGATCTGAGTGAAGAGACTATCAATGGTTAAAACAAAAGCCATGTGTCAAAAGATTAAATCAGTTGATATACATATAGTTAGTTAGTTGGAATCTGGAAAGGTTAGATAATTTGGTTAGAAGAAGTTAGTTGAGATAAGGAGGTTACAAATTACTTGCTTCACAAGTCTTGTATCCAAATACATATATAAGTGAGGATTGTAAACCACATGGAATTAATGAAGAAAGCTTTTATTTGATATACATCTCTATCTCTTTTTCTCACTCAGTTCAATCCTTTCTATTTCTTCCGTTGAATCTATCTTAACATGGTATCATCGATGGTCGATCCGGTGCTTCCGCTCCATATCTAACACATTTTCTTCTTTTCTCTACCCTCTAGTTTGCATCTTTCTGTGATATTTGGCGTCGGAAAACATACCAGTCGATTCGAAAGTTGGTTTCTTCTCATCTGCCCACCAACTGTTTGATCAAAAGTCTCAATCAAAGTTCTTCACGAAAATTTGCAAAATGGTCACTGCTGCTCAATTGCAAATTGTTCAGTCCCCTATCACCGGTCTTCTCTCTACCGTCTCCACTTCTGTTACGGTAAAACTCGACGATTCAAACTATCTTACCAAGATTCAATGACAATTCTAACACTGAAGGAGTTGAAACTGATGACTACCTAGTCTGGAAAATGCACAATCGTGCACTAATGCAATTGCTCATAGCCACATTATCAACGACTGCCATTTCCTGCATCATTGGGTGCCAGAGTTCTGCAGAGATGTGGTTGAATCTTACTGAGCGATTTTCTGCAGTGACAAAAGCTACAATCTTTCAGATGAAGACAGAGCTTCAGAATATCAAGAAAGGGTCTCAATCTGTTTCTGTTTATCTTCCAAAGGTTAAAGATGCAAAGGATCATCTTGCTGCAGCTGGAGTACTCTTTGATGATGAAGACATCATTATTCTTGCATTAAAAGGGTTACCTTCAGATTTCAACACATTTCGATGTGTGATCAGAGGACGGGAAAATGAAATATCTCTCAAAGATTTCAGGTCTCAACTTTTGGCAGAAGAAGCAATCATCAATCAATCTTTTGACAGTTCTCCTGGTTTGTCCTTTGGTAGTGCTGTGGCTGCTGGCATTCAATCTGACAAAAGGAAAACACTTGCTCTTGACCAAGATCAACCCAAATCTTCCTCTGATCATTCCTTCAAGTACAATGGAGGATCAAGTTCTGCTAGTCATAATCAAGGTTCTACTCACAATAATGGATCTTATAACACTTTCAATGGTGGTTATCACACTTATAGTAAAGAGAGTTATTTCAGAGGCAGATGGAAAGGCCGATTTCAATACAATTCAACTCCAAGATTCTCTAATGGTAATCCCGGTATTCTTGGTACTCCAAAACCATACCAGTCCTACTACCCGGATCACCCATCAGAAATCCCCACCTATCAAATATGCAACAAAAAGGGTCATGTTACTGCAGATTGCTTCCAAAGACATAACAACACTGCCTCGAACTCTCCTATTCAATTCCAGATATGTTGGAAATATGGACACTCAGCCCTTCAATGCTACCACATGAGTAATTTTGCCTATCAAGGGCAGCCCCCAACTCCTAATCTCACAGTTATGCATGCAAATCATCAACCTTCAGCAACAACTGAGCAATTTTGGATTGCAGATACTGAGGCTACATCACACATGACCTCTGAATTGGCAAATCTGGATCTATCTACCCCATATCAAGGATCCGATACAATTACTACTGCAAGTGGTGTAGGTTTGCATATTTCCAATATTGGCACTTCTAAATTGGTTGTTCCACATCATTCTCTCACTCTTAAGAATGTTTTATATGTTCCAAAGCTTTCCCAGCATTTGTTATCAATCTATCAACTCTGCAAGGACAATAAGTGCCGATTCATTTGTGAAGATGTTTCTTTTTGGGTTCAGGACAAATCCACAGGGAAAATACTCTTCCAGGGGCTGTGTAAAGCTGGTTACTATCCTATACCTTTCATTATATCCCATAAGTAGTTATCCTCATCACCTGCATCTCATTCATGTTTCCTTGCAAAACCGGTTCATTCAAGCATATGGCACAAAAGGCTAGGGCACACATCCAATGCAATTACTTCTGCAATTCTACATCAATCTCAGGTTCCTGCATCACTAGATACATGTTCATCACTTTGTACACCATGTTTAGAGGGCAAATTTACCAAATTACCTTTTAATTTTCCTGTACCCAAATCTGTACACCCTTTAGAGAAAATCCACAGTGATGTATGGGATCTTGCTCCTTTGCTATCTTATGAAGGATTTAGATATTATGTAACCTTCATAGATGATTGTACTCGTTATACATGGATTTTTCCATTACGGAATAAAACTGAAGTCTTTGCAACCTTTGTTCAGTTTCATGCTTATTTGAGTACACAATTTTCTACTGTAGTAAAAATATTCCAAAGTGATGGTGGTGGTAAATATACAAGTAATAAGTTTCAACATTTTTTGGCACAACATGGCATTTTACATCACAAATCATGTCCATATACACCTGAACAGAATGGTTTGGCAGAAAGGAAACATAGACACATTGTAGAAACTACAATCACCCTCTTTCAAACTGCAAAACTGCCTAACCAATTTTGGGTTTATGCTTATGCTACTGCTTCTTATCTGATAAATAGAATGCCATGTGCTTCATTACATATGAAGTCACATTTTCAAATGCTATATAACATTGTTCCTGACATTAAACATCTCCGAGTCTTTGGTTGTGCATGTTTTCCCCTGCTAAAACCATACAATACCTCTAAATTTCAGCCTAAAACAGCCACCTATGTGTTTTTGGGATATGCGAGTCAATACAAGGGATACATATGTCTAGATATTACTACTGGAAAATTATATGTATCTAGACATGTTTTGTTTGATGAAGCTAGTTTTCCATACTCAAACCCTATATTTTCTTCTTCTTCTTAAATGTTTCCTGCATCATCTCAGTTACATTCATCACAAAGTTCAGTGCATCCACCACAGTTAACACCAATCATTACATTATCAAATCAAGTATCATCATCCTCATCTCATTCATTATCATCTCAGACCACAGATTCTTTGCCTATGCATTCATCTAGTGACTCAGAATCTTTTTCTGCATCTCGAGCCTCAGAATCATTGGAAACAGTTGCATCTCGAGCCTCAGAGTCTACTTCTTTACCTTCACATGAACACACTGCAGTACATACAGCTAGGGACTTGTCACCAAATCACATGCCCTTAACTAGTGTCAGTACACAACACCTTATCCCTATGGATCCTGATTTCCACCCTGAGAGCCTAAGTGTGGTTTTACCTATACCACTGAATGTTCATCCTATGTAGACAAGGTCTAAGAATGGGGTGTTCAAACAGAAAGTGTTTTTAGCCACAGTTACTTCCGAACCTAAAACATTTAAAAATGCAGCACCAATTCCCGAATGGCAAAATGCAATGAAAGAGGAAATAACAGCTCTTCATTCTCAAAAGACTTGGACTTTGGTACCTTTACCACCTAATAAGAATTTAGTTGGGTGTAAATGGATATACAAAATCAAGAAAAATGCAGATGGGTCTGTGGCAAGGTATAAGGCACGGCTTGTAGCACAAGGATATAGTCAAGAAGAGGGTGTTGATTACTTAGCGACTTTTAGTCCGGTAGTGAAACCTACGACTATACGACTGATTTTTGCCTTAGCTGCTCAATTCAAGTGGACTCTTAGGTAGTTAGATGTTAAAAATGCCTTTCTACATGGCATTTTTCAAGAGGAAGTGTATATGGCGTAGCCTCCGAGGTTTGAAAGTGCAACACAACCCTCAGACTATGTTTGCAAACTTCACAAATCATTATATGGTCTAAAACAGGCTCCTCGAGCTTGGAATGAAAGATTTACCAGTTTCTTACCAAGTTTAGGATTTCAGGTGTCACAGGCTGATCCGTTTTTGTTTGTACAACAGTCTACAAAGGGCACTGTGCTATTGCTTTTGTATGTTGATGATGTAATTGTCACAGGCAGTAGCTCACATTTGATCAACCAACACATCATTGCCCTTACTACAGAATTTGAAATGAAGGATTTGGGATTATTGCACTACTTTCTAGGCTTGCATATTAGTTATACTTCAAAAGGCTTATTTGTGTCACAGACAAAGTATATTCATGAGCTAGTTGATAAAGTTGACTTACAGGACTCCAAACCCTGTGCTACACCATGTCTACCATATCATAGGCTACTCAAGGATGATGGGTGGCCTTATAATCTGCCTGAACAGTATAGGAGTGTTGTTGGTGCTCTCCAATATCTTACTTTTACACGTCCCGACATAGCATTTTCAGTCAACCAAGCTTGTCAATTTATGCACAATCCCATGATTCTCATGTCATTGCGGTTAAGAAGATCATTCGGTATCTCAAAGGGACATCTACCTATGGTATCCATTTTAAGCCAGGACCGATACATCTGCAGTCTTATAGTGATGCAGATTGGGCAGGTGACCCAAATGATCGAAGATCTACTTCAGGTTTTGTGGTGTTCCTTGGTTCCAATCCTATATCATGGGCATCCAAGAAGCAACATACCATCTCTTGTTCATCCATCGAAGCTGAGTATCGAGCCCTGGCTATCACGGCTGCTGAACTTGCCTGGATTCGCCAACTCTTATGTGATATGCATGTTCATGTATATTCCTTTCCTATGATCTTTTGTGACAATGTCTCAGCTATTGCCCTTTCTACAAATCATGTATTTCATGCTAAATCCAAACACATTGAGATCAACTACCATTTTGTCTGTGAGAGAGTCACTTGAGGTGATCTTCAAGTTCAACATGTGTCTTCCTCAGATCAGTATGCATATATCCTCACAAAGGGTTTGTCTGCACCATTGTTTCAGCACCATTGCAGCAATCTGATGCTTAGTGCACTAGAGCATCAGCTTGAGGGGGATGTAAGAAGGATGAAGTTCAAAAGTGTGATCCGATTGAAGAGACTATCAATGGTTAAAACAAAAGCCATGTGTCAAAAGATTAAATCAGTTGATATACATATAGTTAGTTAGTTGGAATCTGGAGAGGTTAGATAATTTGGTTAGAAGAAGTTAGTTGAGATAATGAGGTTATGAATTACTTGCTTCACAAGTCTTGTATCCAAATACATATATAAGTGAGGATTGTAAACCACATGGAATTAATGAAGAAAGCTTTTATCTGTTATACATCTCTATCTCTTTTTCTCTCTCAGTTCAATCCTTTCTATTTCTTCCGTTGAATCTATCTTAACATCTTAAACCAGTAAAAAACGAACCCTAAGCTCATTTGGAAACGACATTCACTAGCGTGACTAGAAAAGAACTCGATTAATTGAATCACGTTCCTATAATATTTGTACAAATACAACTTTTTATCAAACTTTTTGAACCAGATCTATGATCTACAAAATCTTCATTAATTCCCTTTGGACGCTTGCCGACACCTTTTTCCATTGGACCCTATTTGGTTTTCCCGCATCTTTTTTCCAGCCTAGAACAGTAAAAAAGCCCTATCCAAAATTGATATAAATTCATATGTAAATTGCAGAAAGTGGAACTTTAATTTCAAAGACAGTCTAATATAACAAGCCAAATACAAAAGGAGATATCATGCGTGTATAGAGAGTGACACACTACCTAACTAGTCTAATATAACAAGCCAAATACACACTTGCGTATTTGACAATTGACGTGCAATAATCTTTACTCATTTGATTAAAATCTTGTCCATGATTTTTACCACTTAAAACCATTATCACAATGTCTTTTTCAATAACAAAAAAGCAAACAAAGAACAAAACAAGGGATTAGGTCCATTTGAGTGGACGGAGTCAACCTCGGATCTGGTCCAAATGAAACCATGGTTTGGTGTGCTGACTCCGGTCGGTCCAGCAGCCAGTCTGTATGTTGCATATGGAGAGATTTGGATCCCATCGAGATTCTTATATACTATCCGCTTATTGTACATTCCACACTCAAAAATCATTATGAATTTTTTTTATTTAAAATTAAACACAAATAGTACATAACAAAAACTGACCGTACAATGTACAATGAACGGATGAATTCCTAAGATTCTCACAAAAAGAATCCAACGAGTATCTTCATCTCATATAGAGAGCAACTTGTCTAATTTTATATTAATATTATAAAACATATACAAATTTTTGTGCATGTGACCTATGCATGTACATAAAACAAAATTTTCTTTTTTCAAATTTCTCCACCAAAAAAAAATTCAACAATTAACATTGGCCAGCTTTCCAAAGAACTTTGAAAAAAGAAAATTTTGTTTTATGTACCAAATACATACGTCACATGCTGACACAAATGCTTACAATACCATTATTTTGTTTTCTATTTAAAAAATAGATGAGGACTATCATATACAATTAAAAACAATAAAAAAACAAAAGATGACAACTAGTTGGTGGGTTGGTAATCATATTTAATGGAAGCATTTTTGTTCAACACTATAAATTATAATGTATGATCACCATACATTTTAGGGTTATCATACAAAATGGTCCATGAAATTTGCATGATCAATAGAATGGTCCCTGAAATTTCAAATCAATAGAAATAGTCCCTGAGATTATCCACCATCCATGATTTTGGTCATTTCGTTAAAAACTCCGTTAAGTGTCCCGGAACTCTTGGCCGAAAATTTGGGCAATTTTCAAAGCTTCGTAACTCAATCGTTTCTTAACCAAATTCGACTCATACTATATCAAAATGAAGATAGGAAAGTGTAGAACAAGATTATACCTATTTGGAAACCCAATGATTTCCAGAAATGGCCGGAAAATAGCATGAAAGGTGACTGGTCAGCAGGAAAACTGGAAAACTCTCCGGAAACTGGGTAAACTTTAAACGTTCATAACTTCTTCAATACTCAACGAAATGGAGTGATTCAAAAACAAAAATAATACTCCTCAATGAGACGAAGAGAATGGTATCTTTCTTTACTACTAACTCATCGCGGTTTGGCCGGAAAAAGGCTCGAAAGTGGCTAACTCGAAAATGGTTAGCCACTTTTGAGCCGTTGTCCTACCAAACCATGGCGAGTTAGCCTTTGAAAAATGTATCATTCTCTTCATCTCGTCAAGAAGTATTATTTTCATTTTTGAATCACTCGATTTGGTTGAGTATTGAAGAAGTTATGAACGTTTAAAGTTTACCCAGTTTCCGACGAGTTTTCTAGTTTTCCCTCGGACTAGTCACCTTTCAGGCTATTTTCCGGCCATCTCCGGCAACCATTGGGCTTCCAAATAGGTATAATCTTATTCTACACTTTCCTATCTTCATTTTGATATATTATGGGTCGAATTTGGTTCAGAAACGATTGAGTTACGAAGCTTTGAAAATTGCCCAAACTTCCAGCCAAGAGCTCCGGGACACTTAACGGAGTTTTTAACGGAAAGACCAAAATCATGGATGGTGGACAATCTCAGTGACCATTTCTATTGATTTGAAATCTTAGGGACCATTTCTATTGATCATGCAAATCTCATGGACCATTTTGTATAATAACCCTACATTTTATTATTATTTGTTATGTGTTATTTTACCTAATTTTGGTTAACTTTAATATTACATATTTCTAAAAATTCACCTTGTACCATCGAGTTTTCTAAAAAAAATAAAAAATAAAAAATTTAATATTTCATGTTCCTTTTCCAATTTTGAAAAAAATTAACTACAATTTAAGTGAAAGGACATTTGTCATATGATGAGGTGTATGGTGAGCATACACTATAGTTATGGTAGTGAGCAAAAATGCTTCAATATTTAATTGGGTGCATTTTTGCTCACCATCATAAACTATGGTGTATGCTCACCACCTTATTTATCACTGTTAGATGAGTTTAATTTTCGAGATTCATGTAGTGGATAGGCACAAATCTCACAATTCAAATTCATCTAACGGTGATAAATAGGGTGATGAATATTACCATCACTTGAGACTAATGAGCAAAAATGCACTCCTATTTAATTAACATAGAAGAGGACTTTTGTTTTCCGAATGACTTTTCCATGTAAATGCTCCCAGTTTAATTAACATAGAAGAGGACTTATGTCTTCCCAATGACTCTTCCATGTATTTGTATGAGGTAATGTTAGGAAAACTAAATTTGTAGACAAAATTTTGAAATCTAAAAGACATGGAATTGATAATTGTTTATTACTTAAGCGTTGATAAACGTGCTAATTCTTATTGGTGACATATTATTTGGTTTACAAATTTAGTTTTCAATTTTAGTCTCTCTAGCATTACTTATTTATATGATAACATAGGTAAACAAACAAATTACTGCACTGTTTAAAAATAAATTATGAATTTTATTTTACTGATATATATATATATATATATATATGTATTTTTTTTTACCTTGACCGATTACTTTATCTTACTAATATTTATTTTTTACATTTTGTGGTGAAATTTGATTTTACTAATTGGGAAGTGTTTGGGGATGTTCATAAAATGGTAGATTTTGCTGGAGCTACAGGATGTTTAACGCGATATCGCAAATATTGGAGGTTCTAACAGGGCTTTCGCAAGGAAAGTGGAGCTACAAGGGAATTTGGTTGAGGTTTTGTAAGCTCAAGAATTATTTTGAGTTGTTTGCTTGTTGAGTTGAAGGGGGCTTCAATATTGCAGAGCCCCCTCTATTTATAGGCGAAGCTTCCATGATAAACAAGCATGTCAAGGCAGAGTCTTAATGGGACTGTTTACCTCGACATTTACTTAAATATTCCCTTTATCTCTATATTCCCTTTCTTAACAAAAACTTCATACAAGCTCGGCATCTTTGACTCCAACTAAGATTGAATTTGATCCATTATGCAACTTATTCATCTTTATCTGACCAAGCATGCATTCTGATCTCTTGGATGGTTCGTATTTATCCATGGTTTATTATGATCCCTGGCAATTTCAGTTTGCATAGGATTCAACTGAGCTACACCTGCACTTGATCCTCTCACAGTCCTACTTTCAGAAGGACTCGGTCGAATTAGCTCTTTATTGGGCTAGAAGACCAGTGACCTAAGGAACCTCACTAGGCTGGAGTTGTACTCTTTTCAACTCGAGTTAATCCATCTCGGCTCAAGCTGTTATTTCAGGCTTAATAAAGAAATATTAGGAAAGTAAGAGAATATGAAAAAGAGTTGAAACTTAGAGAAGAGAGAGAGAGAGAGAGAGTCAGTAAAAAACAAAGAGAAAATTGGTGGTGGTTTCTAGAATGGTGGTTGATTTGGCCAAAGAAAATGGTTAGTTAATTAATAATAAAATATGAAAAGAGATGAATGCTAAATGAGGAGAAAGTAAGTGAAAATGTTGCTAGTACTCTCTTAAATCATATAACATTGGTATCTTTCTTGGTATTTTGCCAAGTCTTTTTTAATTGTTGTTGTTTTATTACCAACGAAATACAAATTAAAAAAAGTCACATTAGCTTATCTATAAATAAGAGTTTGGCTACTCTGTGCTCGTACAAGGGAATTACCAATTAGAAACCTCATAGCGCTGCAACTATAGCCTCTTTTGAAGCTTTGGCCCAACACTCCCCAACTCAATTTGTGAGTGTGGTAGTTAGACTTACTTTGTTTCTTTTTCCTTTTTGTTGTTATTTTTTCCACATATGCTCGATTGACATAAAATCTCGTTGAATAAATGAGCAGATTAAACATGGCAATTACAGTTGTTCCTATAGTTCTTAACCGCAAGAACTATGACGATTGGAGTTCTCGGATTAAGACCTACTTGTTGGCCAAAGATCTTTGGGACGTTGTACATCTTGAAACAGAAGATAAAGAAAACGCACAAAGTAGGGCTTGGAAGAAGAAGGATGCCAAGGCCTTATATGCAATCCAAAATTCTTGCGGGGATGATACTTATAAACTTATCAAGGACAAAACTACCGCCAAAGAAGCATGGGATACTTTGTATCAAAAATTGAAGCCAGGTCATGATGAACGACCATTAAGCCAAAAAGGTACGTACATGTATAAAAAGTTGAAGGAAAAAAGAAAAGCTGATAAACGTACGTGCAACAGTTGTACCTTAAGGTGATCTATTCTGATTGATGATTGTGTTTTTTTACGGATTAAAACATTCTGATATGATGCGTTACATAACTAAGATGTATTTGCAATTTTAAAATGTGGTGTATCAGAATATGCACAACAATTATTACTCCAGTACTAGCCGAACTACTCGCACACATAGGCATTATGAAGGGAAAAGAAAACGTAAATTAAGAATTGAATCGTAACATCTAAACGAGTAGTGTTATCCTTACTATCTATTTGTATCATTTTTTGAATTGAAGCAGAGCCCACCAACATATGTGAGTCTTATCTCTATTAGAAAGATGTACAAATAATGGTAAAAATATCATTTTGCATCTAAACATTTTGATTTTTGTTTTTATTTTCAGACAGGAGGCCAGTTATTCAAGCTTTCCCAACCCAAACTGACCATGATGCTACACCAGAGTTGACAATGGAAGAAGGGCGCACTGGAGGTATATATATGTATACCTTGATCCTCACAAATTAAGACTTCTATATATTTCTATTTAATAGTAATTAAATCTTCATTAACTATTAAGAGAATTTTTATTTGTTTTGTGTTTGTTAGGTAGAAATGCAGAATGAATATTTTAGATTTGCTAATAAGTGATAGTAGTTTTATACATGAACGCGGGTCAATTGATTTGCATTCTCTTTTAATTCATTTATCTTTGGTAGTTTAAATAATTTGTTTCCAAATTGTATTAATTATTTTTCTGCTAATATGGGCAATTTAACAAAGTTGGAATATGTATATAAAACATGGCATGCAGGAGCAAACTCTGACAACGGTGAAACTTTCGTCAATTATGTGGTTTCTTTGAAATGGAATGATGCGATCAAGTTTCTTTGCGATCATCCCGATGCAGGAAGTGCAATAATTTCAGATGGCGGCACAGCTCTTCACTATGCAATCTGGAATTTGAGGAGTTGCAGCGCGCGCATTATAGAACAGTTGGTGGGTTTAATGACAAGGGAAGACTTGCAAATAAAAGACAGTAATGGTTTGACAGCTCTTCATCATTTAATAAGATGTTATCCAGAACGGGTTGAAGTAGCTGAATCCATGGTTAAAAAGAACCGCAAATTACTTACTATTTTAGATTCTGAAGAGACGCCTCTAGTTGTCGAGGCTCAGTCGAGGGAAAAAGGGGAAAGAATGGCAAACTATCTCTTTTCCGAAACTCCACCCGAAACACTAGAAGTTACCGATGCCGCTCAACTTATTTCTCTCGGTTTTCGTCTGGAAAGATTTGGTACAAGTTTTCTCTGCATACTTGCAATACATATTGGTCGCGTTTCAAACACGATCAATTATTAATGTTGAATTTTTTTTCGGTTACAAACTGTTTTCAGCATAATTATAAATTTTTTTCACCCTTCTGTTATATATAGATATTGTACTGTGGGATTTGATTCAGCATTACCCAAAATTAGTTATGGTTAAAGACTACAATGGAGATTTTCCCTTAATAACATTGGCAAGTAAGCCTTCTCCATTCTCAAGTGGAAGTCGGTTCGGTTTACTGGAAAAGTTGATTTATCACGGTTAGTACCTTTTCATTTTCTCCTCGTATTTTATGTGACTGCAATTTTCAAATTATCCATCACAATTCAATTCCTTTATCTCTACTCTATTCACACGATTAAAATCAACAGACTTTATAATTAGTGTTTTGTTTCCACATGTCTAACCAATCAGTTTTTTGCAGCAACTAGCAAGCAGAAATTTCAAAAAAAAAAAAAAAAAAAAAAAAAAAAAGCGGAAATTTCAAAAAATATATATATGTTTGGTTTGGTGAATAGAGTCAAGCCAATGTGGTGCATAAATTATTATTTTTAGGAGCTTGTTGATATGGGTGCCTTATTTTTTAATTTTATCGATTACAAATCTTGCTTCAGAAGAATATTTCTTGGAATTAATGATTGAGCTTGTGTTCTTATTTTGATAGGTATACGC
Organism: Malus x robusta; assembly: GCA_963082935.1. Lineage (NCBI taxonomy): Eukaryota > Viridiplantae > Streptophyta > Magnoliopsida > Rosales > Rosaceae > Malus > Malus x robusta. Next base: position 25,630,186 of record OY720335.1, read on the forward strand.
ATAAAACCTCTTCCTTTCATTGATAGTCGTGTAAATGTTCAAAAACCTGAAAGCGATCAGCGTGTTCAAGGGTGGCTCATTTGCTTAGGTATTTTACATGTCTGCAATGTAATTTGTTTACTATTAATGCCATGGTAAATTGTTCCGTATTTCCTACTTAGGGTTCTAAATAAGTCGAGCAAAACGAAATATTACACTGCTCAAGCTTGGTTTATTTAATTTTTCTAGAGCTGAAACCAAGCTTGACTTTCTTCTAAGTAGAGCTGAGCTAGAGTGAGCTTAAAGTTGTTTGAGCCATTTACTATTCTAAGTTGGCCAGATCTTGTAACAAAAATTCACAACTTGGCAATGCATTTAATAAAATAATATACAAACCACTATTACTATAACACAAAACTTCCAAACTTATACTTTAAGATAGTCATATAAACGTCTTTTTTCTTTTGATGATTGGAAACCAGTAGGAGCCAAGTCATCATGCATGTAGTTTCCTTAAAAACACAAGAAGACGGGGGATATATCTATCTCTGCATTACAAAAGAGTGACATTGAATATACGCAATCTATTTGGTACAAAAAGAATATAATTCTTCAAAATTTTAATCTCGAACATGCAAGTGGAAGTGAACAAAGGTTTAGAATGCCTAACTCGAGTTCAGACTCCCATAGATGCATTCATTGGGGCCACCAGCTCTGATTTTGCATGTTTAACCTAAACGTTAAAAGTATGATGTTGCCTCATATGTGGTGGGGACAGACAAACTTCTTAATAGAAACTAGTTCAAGTTGTCTTATAAAAAGTACGGGTTACTACAAGTTGAACATAACAATATTCAAGTGTGACTTGTTTCTTATTGAACCGATCACAAACATAGCTTATTTTCTTATGAGCCGAGTTGTGACAAGTCAAACACAAGCCTAACCCAATACAATGTCAAATTGTTTTGAACCGATGCAGTTCTATTCCTATTCACATTTTTGTTCCATTTTTTATACGAAATATATGGTCACATTTGTGTTCCATTGTTTACAGCCCAATTTCTTTGCCTTTTTTGACGTATGTAGTAGGCTGTAGTTACTAGATATAATTAATGAGTAATCTGTTGAATAAGAAAACGAGTAATACTAAAATTATTACATTTTCATATTTGTATTACCTCTTTAATATAAATATGACTCATCATCAAAAGTAGATCTCACCTTTATTGAAGATGTGATACATCGAATGAAAATGTAATAAGGGCAGTTCCACCCCAACCCCAATTGCCAGGGCAATTATTGCCCATAAAACTAAAAACCTTGCTCCACCCATACGAAACAGTCAGGCAATCACTGGGGCCCATACTGCCGGACTGCTCAATTGGGCATGATTTCCTAACCTGCGCACGAGTTCCATCTGACGTCATGCTATCGTCAGCATGACGTCGGCTACTTCAAAGTCCCCGTAAACCCAGACCCAAAACCCAGAGGCTACTAGAGCAGATGGAGCATAAGCGGAGGCGGCTAGTTGCAGACTGAAAAACCCAAAACCCAGATCTGTGGAGGCAGGATTGAGACAGAGAGAGAGGAAGGCAGAGGGGCCGTGGCGGGACCAAGAGAGGGAGAGGCAGAGGAAGAGGAAGAGGAGATGAGGCAGAAAAAAAGAGGAGGAAGTGAGGGAGAGGAAAAGAGAGGGAGAGAGAGGGGCGGAGAAAACGAGGAAGAGAGGAGATTCTTTTATAATAAAATAAAAAAAAAAAATATATATATATATATATATATATATATTTAATAATAATATAGTATTAGTTTTTATTAGTTATTTATTAAATGTTTAAAAATATAATTTTTTAATAGGTAAATTACATAGTAGCCCCTCAGGTTTGAGGTCTATTGCAATCTTATACAACATCTTTAAAACATTTCACTTTCATACCTCAAGTACTATTTTATTTCAATTTTATACAACCGTTAGATTTTTCATCCATGGATCTGTTAAATGCTGACGTGGCTACCACATATATGACACGTGGCTGCCAAATGTCTGCCACGTGGCAAATAAAATAATTTTTTAATTTATTTTAAAAAAAAAAACATATCTGCCACTTTTTTTTTTCTTCTCTTTCTCTTTCTTCTTCTTCTGGGTTCGGACCCTTTTTTTTTTTTTTTTTTCTTCTTCTTCTTCTTCCTCCTCCTCCTCCTCTTTCTTCTTCTTCCTCCTTCTTCTGGGTTCGGACCCCTTTCTTTTTTTTTTCTTTTTTTTTTCTTCTTCTTCTTCTTCTTCTTCTTTCTCCTCCCTCCTCTTTCTTCTTCTCTTCTTCTTCCTCCTTCTTCTGGGTTCGGTCCCTTTCTTTTCTTTTCTTTTTTTTTTCTTCTTCCAATTTCAAGTTTTTTATAAAAAAAATTAAAAAATTATTTTATTTGCCACGTGGCAGACATTTGGCAGCCACGTCAGCATTTAACAGATCCATGGATGGAAAATCTAACGGTTGTATGAAATTGAAATAAAATAGTACTTGAGGTATGAAAGTGAAATGTTTTAAAGATGTTGTATAAGATTGCAATAGACCTCAAACCTGAGGGGCTACTATGTAATTTACCCTTTTTTAATTGTTTGGACAAATTATTTATGGAGCGGACATTTTAGAATAAGACAATAATTGTCCTTGGAATTAACTTGGCCGCTGAATAATTCAGCATCCACTTCTCTTTACATCTAATTTTGTATGAACACGTGTTTAAGTTTTAATTAAAAAAATCAAAACTCGAACATTGTCCACTAGGAATTGGATGTAAGCAGGAGTGGCTGCTGAATTTTCAGCAGCCAAATCTTGTTCTTGTCCTTGTCCAATTGACGGGGTAATTATTGCTATAGTGTGGTAGAATTGCTCTAAGAGTAATATTTTTGTAAAAAAGAGAACAAACAAACTAAGGCACATATGTTAGTATGAAAAAAAGAACCAACATAATACGAAGGATGATCCATTTATGGTAAATAAAATGTTTTTTTTTTTGGAAACTAGTAAATAAAATGTTTTGAAATCAGGATTTGGCTCTTGAAGATTGCGGAGGATTCCTCCCCAAAAAGAGACGTGGCTTACTCTTGTGTATTAACCTATAACAAACTTCTTTTTCCTTGTTTTGTTGTTGTAATATATATTTTTCTTAATAAGCGTCCGTGCGTGCGTGTGTGTGTGTGTTTGGTAGGTATACTTATGTATCTAATAACTAATATTTTTTGCCCTTAGAGTGGATTGCTATGGCAATAATGAGTGCAATGGTGAAGGTATTCAGAAGAAATTTGGGTAGGCCACATTCATATCTCTTTGTTGATTTATAATTATTGTTTTATTAGTAGTCAATATTATTTTAAAATGATTGTAATTGTTTGTTTCAATGAACCTAGAAAACGATCCTATATATAAGATGAAACTGGTGCATGAGCGGATTAAGCAGTTTCTACCTCTCATATGTAAAGTGAGTGAACATGTGGAATCTAATGAAATGAAAAGCTTCGATATAGCACTGTGTGTAGCGGCAGAACGAGGAAATGTAGAGTATATTACTCATTTTCTTAAAGATCCCTCACATCATCTAGATGACATAAAGAACGAAAAAGGGCAGAACCTGTTGCAAATTGCCGCTGAATGTCGTCAACGCCAAGTTTTTGATCTTATATATGTCCTATATGATGAGCTCAAAGAACAACGTAAATATGGCAAAGATCAATTCGATCGAATACGAGACAGAGTGGGCAAGAAAGATCACTTTGGCAATAATATGCTACATACGGTAGCATGTATTTCCTCATTGTCAAAGATTGATCACACTCAAGGTGCGGCCTTGCAAATGCAAAGAGAACTACAGTGGTTCAAGGTGATTACCTATCCATCTAAATTTATGAGGTTAGAATTGGAGGACACATTTTTTTATACACATTTGAACTTTGATTTATGGTTCATATTACGTAATTTTTTTTTTAAGGATATGATTCATGTATATTTTAATTCATCATTCATAGATTATCTTTGTAAAAAATTAGATTAATCCAAAACCGCCAAAGTATTTATAGTGAAAAAAAAAATAGACAAATACGGTTCTAAAAAGGTACTAAAATGATTACCATTTCATCTACGTCATATGGTTTCAGATTTGTAAGTTTTAGTAGAGATGATCTTTGTGAAAATATCTAAAAAATAGATGGTATAATATTGAAATATCTTATGAAGTGGACCTTCAAAAAATGTAAAAATATGTGTCTCTCGATCCTCACCCATATATATGGATATATATTATTTTGCTTATATATTGTGGCTATAGTTTTACTCTCATTTTCTCCTTCTCATTCACTTATTTTGTCATTTGATTTATTCTTAAAACTAAAAAAATGCAAAAATTACTTCCTTAAAGTAAAATTAAAAACTTGTCCACTTGCCCAAGGAAATAGTTTAAATTAAAAAGGAAATCATTATTACTTACGTACTATGAGTCTTCCTATGCTTAACAAGTGATTTGGGTTATGTGATGTTTCAAACGGCAAATGTACAAGGATTTATCATAAGGAAAATTAATGAAAATGGCTTGAAAATTTTGAGTTTTAATGCTAAGGACAAAATAAAGGCTAAAGTGAATAGTACCATGATTGACTTTTTAGTATAAAAATGTGGTGTTTCGTTAAAATGAACAGTATTGGGAGCTTTTTGTTAAAGTTTCCTTTATCATATGAAGAGATACAGATTCCATAGTCACATCTCTAAAAATATTTTGTTGCAAAAATTACAGGAGGTGGAAAGTATTGCATATCCCAAGGATTGTGAATCTGTAAATAAAGATAATATGACACCACGAGAAGTATTTACAGAAAATCACAAAGAAATGGAGAAAGAAGCGAAATCTTCAATAAAGGAAACAGCAACTTCTTGTTCAGTTGTAAGTGCTCTTATTGTCACCTTAATGTTTGCCGCAGTATTCAAGATTCCTAGTGGAAAAGATGGTAATAATGGAGTTCCTGGTGGAAAGTTGTCCACAGCACTTATAGTTTTAGATGCAATCTCACTTTTTTCTTCGACAACTTCGGTTATCATATTTTTGAATATTCTCACATCAAGTTATTCCGAAGATGATCTATGGATACATTTGCCCGACCAAATGATGATGGGCCTTTTCACCCTCCTTTTGTCTATCGTCTCCATGATAAGCACCTTTTCTTGTGTCCTTTACATTGAACTTGACGGGAAACTGTGGGTTGTTATTTCATGCATTTTGTTTGTTAGTGTTCCACTTTCCCTGTTCATCTTGAAGAAATCTGGGGTACTGTTCGAGATACTTATTTCTACCTATGGACCAATAATGTTTAGGGAGATCAGAAAATGGGTGCCAGTGCCTAAATGGTTGGCCGTGCTCGTGAAAGATCTTATATCCAACTATTTTTAGATGTAGTACTTTTTAAAAGGCTTGTACAAAGAAGTCACTGTATCTGTATGTTGTTGCATCCTACAAATAAATCCAACTTCTATGTTTATATTTATGATTTTTTCTTAATATTTCGTTTGGTGAATTTCCATTTTTGAGTTTACATAAAGTCGGCTAGAGTTAAGAACTAAGTTAAAATACAATATAAGGATGAATATTAACTTGCACATATATCGATCCAACCAACCAGAAGAGTGTACACAAGTACGAGTGCTCTCTCTTGCTCGTTTTGTAGATGGGGTTGTACAACTACAAGAAAAATATAATGCAGGTATAGGAGGATGTGTGGAGGTTTCAAACCTACATGAACAAATTGATACATAAAATTTTGATAAAAAAATATTTCAAAAATCTATGTAAGAAATTTATATTGTTTTTTTTAAATAAAAAAAAAGAATATTCACACTTCAATCTAACAGTCACGATTTTTTATATAAAAAAATATTAAAAAAAGTCAAGAAAAAATACATTTTAAAATATATTTTTTTTTTTGTAAATACTAAATCATGTTCTTCACTCCTTACACCAAAACTCTATTACAATATATCCTTGTTCTCTACATATCAAACGTAGGGGTGGATTTTTTTGCCAAATTGCCGTGCCAACCGAATTGCCAACCGTGCCATACCGATTTTGTGCCAAATTTTTTGTACCAATCGGTAATGGTACGGTATTGTACCGTACCGAAATTTCATGGTACTGTATTGGTAATGAATATCATTACCACGGTATTACCGTAACATACCGAAAATACAAAATAATATATCATTTATAAATTATATAATAGATAATTATATAACACATATTTATAATATTCCAATAATTTGAAAATAAAACCCTACTTATATTAGCATTGTTATTGGTTACTTTGATCTCTTGAAATTGTGGAAATCAAACACAAAAGAGTTCCTAATTCTTTCACAAATAGTCAAAATATCTTTGTAACCCCCACTTCTATTGTTGCTATTGAAAATGCATTTAGCTTAGGGAGGAGGGTTGTGGACCCTTTAGGGTATCCTTGACTCCTAAAATAATGGAGGCACTAGTGCGTACTAGTGGTTGGCTTAGGGCAGATGAAGTAAACTTCTACAAGGAACCAACGGAAGATATGCTTCAATTTTACAAGGAAATGGAAGAAGAGAAAACAAGAAAGATATGCTTTAATTTTTTCAGTAAATTTGTTATTAAATGGTTTTCAACTTTAATTCTTCTTGCTACTAATTAATATGTTTTCTTTGTTTGTAATGTAGGCTTGACACAAACTCAATCTTCTACAAGTTTAATGCCTCATCCAAAAGTTTCGACATCTCAAGCTTGAATAACTGATCCATGAATTTTCCTTTTTGAAGTTTACTTCCAATTTTCATTTGGTTTGAAACTTTAATTTCTATTTGGATTGTTAACTTCTATTTGTTTTGGTTCGTAACTTCTATTTGGATTGTGAGCTTAATTTTCATGATAAATCTTGATGCATCGTTTGAATTATTACGTGTATGAATTGTGAATGATGAATTTAATCTATAATGTATGAGATAAAGGTACAAAAAAAAAAGTTTTGCCATTGAATTGAGTTAAAAAAACAAAAACAAATTTTATCCCAAAACAAAATGGCAATTACCATTGCCATAACATGTCAACCGAATTTTTGGCAATACCGAACTTCGGTATACCGAAAGTTTGCTATGATAATGGTAATAGATTTTACCAAACCGAAAGTTTGGTACGGTAATTGGTACAAGGATTTTGGTACGGTAACCGTACCGAACCCACCCCTAATCAAACGTATCCAATAGCTTAGCAAGATTTCTGACAGATATGGAAAATAGAAACTGTAGTGTAATCATAACAACTAAAAATGTTATTAGAAATCAACGATGTGAGTTATAAAATAACCTAAAATATGTGTAAAATAAAATAATAAAAAAATATTTTTAACTCTCTAAACAAAGTTAAAACGCCAAAATCCATCTTCAGTCGTGACGATGTGAGGGGTTTGATCTATCTAGTCGTTCCCTTTCTAGAAAAATATCATAATCTTGAAACAGAAACTAAAGCCACCATTCACCATAGATAACCTCTGATTTTTTTTTTCCAGATTTGGCGAGCATCTGGAATAACTAGTGAATTACAATTCTATTGTACTGCAATTTCGTCACCATTTTATGAAAAATCGCTGTCACAGAGAAAAGAACGAATAGATCTTGTAGGATTCCCAAGAAATTCTTCAATTTCTCTGGTTTTATTCATATGCTTCTCACGATTCGTGAATAGATGAGACATTGAGGAATATCTAGAATCGGTCTGATTCTAACTCTGTTCATTCCGTTTGAAGAAAAGAAGGACTCATTCTATATTAATCTCTTCTGTTGAATAATTATTAAATTATTGAATCATACATGAAAAATGATAATCATAATAAATATTAAGTGCTTAATATTCAAAATGGGTGCACAAAAAGTGGTTTCTGAGAGGCTAAAGCAGTTCGCTATTCACATGAATATGCTGCCGGCATCATCTTAAAAACCCGAATTCTCTCAGTAAAACACCCATTTCTCATAACGCTTGTCCACGAAACCACGTCCCTCTCCGGCATACTGTCAAAGAAAAAAATTAGCAGAAACCATATCCCCTTTCTTCCCAAACCCATCAATCATTGCATTGCGTCGCACAATTTACCAAAGTCAGCATAGAAGCTCACAAACGAGGTCTGTATAAAAGGGTCGCGCAAAACGCCGCGTTTTACGACTGGGTATGAAGCGGGGAGCCCAGACTGGGCGATGAGGAGGAGGAATTCGCGCAAGCGGCTTTGATGAGCGGAGGGAAGGTGTGGCTATTTAGAGGGGCTTGGTGGGCAAGCATGTGGATGAAGAGGAGGAAGGTCCTGCGGGGTTGGCCGAAACCGAGATGGGCTCTGATCAAAGTGTTGTAGAGGAGGGTTGGCATCCATTTGGAAGCGGATCGAGGGTTTAGGGTTTTGGTTGTGGAGGAGATGACCGTTGGTGATTAGGCGGAAATGGCTTTGTTTAATTTGGTTTGGGTGTTTGAGGAAGCGTTGGAGGAGTTGAAGTAGACTCGGGTGATGAGTTTGGCATAACACCGATTCATGTGTATGGAGACTTTCGTCTGTCTCATTTCTTCTTCTCAAACCAAAAATTGTGCTTCCATTTTTTCATATTGATAGTCTCCATTTTGCTTTTGTTTGTTATACAAACTACATCAAAGGAATTCGAACTTGGGATCTAAAATGTATGAGTAAATACATTTAACATCAAAAAGTTCAAATCCAAAATAGACAATGTACAACTGGGGTTTTCCAACCGAAAAGTCAAATTTAATCTGGCATGATGAGGATTAGCAGCCATCACCTTTGCTGTCAAAATTGACAGCGACCTAATCATACTTAATATGATTATTAAATATTTTTTATCGTTATTCATATTATTTTCGTTCTAAAAATATTTATATATAAAATAAAATTATTTTTAATTGTCACTTAGTATTATGGTCTAGTGGTATTACTCTTCACTTATAAGTGAAATGTCTTAAGTTCGATTCTCGCCAAACGCGAATTTGAACCACATTATTGCTACCCCATTGTAAGGCTAAACTCATCCCCTCCCCCTTAGTATAGATAATATTTTTTGTTAAAAAAATAATTTTTAATTGATTATTAAATATTATTTTACTGTTTTTATTACTTTTTCTTTTAAAATATTTATTATAATAAAATAATAATGTAATTTGACACCACTTGGTATTACGGTCTAGTAGTATTCTCTTCACCTGTAAGCGAGAGGTTTTAAGTTCAATTATCACCAAATGCAAATTTGAAACACATTATTACTAGCCCATTGTGAGGCTAAGCTCATGTGACAACCCGTCCCTAAAATTTACGTTTTCATTTATTTTAATCGAGGGAATTGACAAAAATGCCCTAGAGATAAGGATTTTGACTTATGTTGACCATCGTCTAGAGGACCGTATGACTTATTCTTTTGGCGTAATTGTGTAATACTTGTTAGTATGAACGCATAGGCAAAAGCCGTTCGCGAGTCCGGATTATAACGGTATAGTTACGGACATTTGAAGTTGTTTCACTAAATTATAGATTTAAAGGAAAATAAACTCTCACCATGTGGGAATTGTAACCAATTATATTTTAGGCAAAATTAAGTGGACCAATCAGAAAAAGAAGAGGAAGGACCTGCCTTCCCTTTCCCGTCGGCCCGACACGCACAACACACCCAACCCAGTTCCAATTCCGGCCATGTCCACCATTTTTTCAGGCGATTTTTGCTCAGCCTTCATTTGATATCAATATGTATATAATTGATAGTTCCACAAACGTTTCTAAAGTGATTTGTGTATGTACCTAAAAATAATTACAATGAACTACGAATGGCTTGATCCCTGTTTAGGGTACGTAGGCAGTCTAACGAGACGTTAGGTGTAGTCATACAATAAATGAGACTAAATAATTGAGACAACGGCCTTACTTGGGGAATTGAACAATGTGAAGAAGGTTGGTGGAAAAAGCGAGGTTTAACCTTATGAATTTGATGGTTAAATGTTGGTCATAAATCGATATGTAAGAAATTTAGTGATTGAAGTAAAGAGTTGTAAGTAGTGATAATTAATTTAAACTAGTGTTTTGCTGGGCTTGTCACTGATAATTATTCCCAAAAGTAAATGGTTCGAGAGTGGGGCGTTACAGTTATTGCATTTTAGGCCATTTGTTTAAATGTTTATATATATGAAAATATTATGATATGGTTGAATTTCAGATTTACATCCTGGTATATCCATATGTATATTCTTTGCACATAATTATTGTGAACGCTCTAAAGTGCAAAGGTGAACGCAAGACGCACAGGTAAGTTCAGGTAAGTATACGGTATTAGTTGAACTGATGGGTTATGGTATGACTACATTTATGTTTTAAGCAACTCCGACATTGTCGTACAGGTTGCAATAGTAGGCAACTCCGGCATTGTCGTAAAGGTTACTTATGAGTCATACATGTTATATTAGATGCATTTAAAGCTCATAAACATGCACCCTGGTGTTAGTGCTTCCGCCCGTGGCCAGGGCACAATCCTTCACATAATGTTCACCTCCCGCATCATACGCTCACCTTGAATTCAAGGTCGGTGCACATGCCTGTCGTACAAACCACTATAGGTGGTTCTGACTCGTAAGTGACTCTTCACATGATCGTAGCACTTGAGCATATTCATTTATACCCAGTCCTGTCGTACAGACCACTACAGTGGTTTCGACTCGTGTGCAGGCGTAATGCCGTATAGGTCACTAGAGGTGACTCCAGCTAGATTGATTGATGATATATGAATATGTTGTACATGTAGGTAACTCTGACTTATGAGCTAACATTGATTGATGAGATATGAATATGTCGTACAGGTCACTACAGGTGACTCCGACTTATGAGCTAGCATTGATTGATAAGATATGAATATGTCGTACATGTCACTACAGGTGACTCCGACTTATGAGCTAGCATTGACTGATGAGATATGAATATGTCGTACAGGTCACTACAGGTGACTCCAACTTATGAGCTAGCATTGATTGATGAGATATGAATATGTCGTACAGATCACTATAGGTGACTCCGACTTATGAGCTAGCAAATACTCGTATCATAAAAGTTGTCACGCCTCGATGTCGACATATGTCCAGAATCTACACGTGACGTCAACAAATACTCGTATCTCAACATACCCTGCCTCCTTTTTATGGCAAATCACAACTCAAGAATCGAAGCGTATAGTAATTTTTCGTATACTTTATAGCTGCATCTAACCTCCTCGTTAGACTGCCTACGTACCCTCATTAGGGATCAAGCCATTCGTAATTCGTCATTTCACTATACTCGAACGATCATCACATAAATCGCTATGTCTCAACAATATATCTCAATGCATATTATACAATATTACAAACAACAAACAATGGAACACAATGGTCAACGAGTCTAATCATAATTACAATAACCATAACCAACATCCTTCCATAATCACATCAAACAATGATGCCAAGCATCACATCATCAATAACACATATCACTCATCGAAATGCAAGGCTATAGGTACACAGTTCTGCCAAAGCCTACATCTCGAAAGAACAGGATTTCAGAATACTCAATGGAGCCAAGACAACAAAGGGGATTCCGAACTATCACCCAACGAAATCCAACCCAGATACGATTCCGGACCATCACTCAACAGAATCGCGGAGTAGAATGTATAACACCAATCCATTTTAATCCATTTACTAAATCATTCAAGCGACTAACAATCACGAAACTAGGTTCAAACAAATGAATCACACTAACAAAAACAATACTACATTTAACATCCAACCACAAAATCAATTTTTGTAGAGGCCTGCCGTATTACCCCTACCTGGATTCCAAAGTATTGCTCGAGTGTTAACACAAGAAACCACTATTTTGATAGCTCATAGTCACAAGTGTAAGCAAAACGCTATATGCAAGGCATGAACTTTAATCCTCCACAAAAACTCATGCTCACTAATCTCACACTACTGATTCTCAAAGTTATTTTGGTTGATCTAGAATAGTTTGGTCATAACAAACGAAATGTTTGAATAAGTACAACCCTTAGAAAATCAGGGAGCAAGTGAAATTCAAATTTACATATGCATACTGTCTTCATGGTAGTTAAGAAGGGTGACATCTTAAACCATGATTAGACATAATAATATTAATTCCAACTCCATAATAGATCATGTTTGTACCATACTTGATCAATCCCGAAACTACTAAACACCTGTCAACATTATACCATCAAAGATCCAGAAGAGTTTCCCTCCAACCAGGAGGCCAATCACAGCGCGACACGTGTCAACATCAGAGGCCAATCACAGCATGATACGTGTCAATGTCAGAACAAAGCTAGAAACTCTCTTCTATAAATAAGGATCATTCTCCCACATTAATCTCTAATGTCATTTGTACTAAATCATTTACTAGAACTCACTAAAAGAGAGCTTGAACCTTTGTATTTGTGTAAACCCTTCACCATTAATGAGAACTCTTCTACTCCGTGGACGTAGCCAATCTGGGTGAACCACGTACATCTTGTGTTTGCTTCCCTGTCTCTATTCATTTACATACTTATCCACATTAATGACCGGAGCAACCTAACAAAGGTCACAAACTTGACACTCTCTGTTGTACCAAAGTCCTCACTGATTTTGTGCATTAACATTTGGCGCCGTCTGTGGGAATCACACTTATTCCTACTCTCTACAACTTTGTCAAGCTGGTTTCCACCATTCGTACACTTTCTTTTGGCCAAGCATCTCTCTCCGACATGGGGAGCGAAAGAAGCCACAGCACACAGAACGACACCTCTCTTGCACCTAGTGCGAAGCAACGAAAGAAGGAAGGAAATAAAGTTACTCTTCAAGCTAAAGTCGATGAGTTAGAAGCTCAGAACAACAAGATAGCAATGCAGAATGAAGTCATCCATGAGCAATATGAAAAGCTCTTCGAGATGCTTCACAAGGCTAGGCATGCTCAAACACACAAGCTCGTCGCCCCTGTTGAGGTTAACAATCATCTGAATGCCCCTCAACACGGAGGGTCACCGATATCCAACACGGATATCCCTGATAGGGATCGAGCTATCCATCAATGTGATAATCAACATGAGACTTCTCTCAACCCAGCTGCTTCAACCCGAAGCAGGAGAAGTAGAGGAAAGCACCTCCTCGCAAAGGGAGTGGAAGGATCGAAAGCCGTCTATCGCGATTGTCGAGACTTCCTAAAGCAACGTCGATAGAATCCCATCTACATAAGCTTGAAGATCAATGACCCAAGAGTTAAGAAAGACTCGGTCATTTTCCACGACCCAGGCCAGCTGCCAATCTAGGGAATGGGCAACAGGTCCCAGAAGAACATGAAGGTACAGGGGACTCGGAAATATTTCGACATACTCACCCTAGAAGTCAGTGTGGCAAGTCCAAGGAAAAATCACGCTATCTTGATCAAACTTTACTACTTCCAAGAGGCGATGGGGACTTACGGAAGAAAACTCCAGTGGTGCACGACTCCACTTAAGACCCCCTTGTCCTACAGCTCCTTGAATAAGTAAACAAGTTGAAGGTTGAACGTTAGGCCAAGATACCTGACTAGAACCAACCCAGGCCTGGTCCTCTCACAAAGAGGATCCTCAACACCCCTTTCCAAGCGAAGACAAAGCAGAAGCTTGACTTACAACTTTATACTGGAAGGGAAGACCCGATCAAACACCTTAACCTCTTTGAGTCCACCATGGTATACCGGAGACACACCGACGAATAACGGTGTCTTCTCTTCCCCTCCACCCTCTCTGGAGAAGCTTTAAACTGGTATTGCCGTCTTCCACCTAAGACAGTAGACTCATTTGAGGAGTTGAGGAAGCTGTTTGTCTCTCAACACATCTTTTAGACCGATCGTTTGCATTCTGCAGATGACTTGTACATTATTCGCCCGAGGCCGGACGAGTCATTACGAAAGTATGCTGGCCGCTTCAGCCATGAGTATTCTCGCTGCGCTGAGGCAGATGACAAGACCGCCCTCAAGACCTTCACGGCAGGCCTACGTGACTGTTTCTTCAAGTACATGATCAGTGCCAACACTTGGAAGACTTACTCTGAGGTGATGGCACAGACTTATAACCATGCATCTGCCGAGGCCATGACATATCAAGGGAGATCCCCTACAACCACCTCTTATCAACAAGTAGGAAGTGGAAGCCAGATTCAACCAAATGAGAAGGCATCAACCTTCCAAACGGCAGCGGCGCACCCCCATGCCTCATTTAATGTTTCGCCAAGGCAACAAACATATCAATCTCAGGGCAAGAGGAAAGATTTCCATCCTCACCAGTTTCATTTCAGTAAAAAGAGTAAGGGACACTATCGCGATAACCAAGGGTATCGCCACGATAATGCCTGTCCCCATGTAGTCAACGCGGTAGGCCAAACACGTGTCAAGACAGGCCCTACCCCGAGGTATGAGACATACACACATTTGAACGCCACATGCGCGGCCATTTACCCCAGTATAGCTCACCTGATACCAAAGCCAAAGCCCAGGCAGCCAGATTACAAGTCCACGAAGAACACGGGCATGTTTTGCTGCTACCACGAGTATAACGGCCATGATGGCAAGAAGTGCATTATCCTCCGTGATCACATTGAAGCTTTGGCACATGAAGGAAAAATTGATCAACTCCTCATTCACCCTCCAAGGGATAACTGTAACCAACGCAAAGTGAATGTGATATATTCCATAAGTGGCGGCACACCCATATCTGAATCTTCCAACAGGGCCATGAAAAATAGTGAACGAACTTTGAGACCTGGCCACCAAGTGTTTCACGTGGAAGATATCAGGGGAGGCAAGTATCAAAAGCCTAACTGGGATCCAATATGTTTCTACCATGAGGAGGAAAAAGGTATCATCTACCCTCACAACGACCCGCTGATCGTGGAGGCTTAGATAGCAAATTTTGATGTGTGACGGATCCTTATAGACACAGGTGCTTAAGTCAATATCATGTTTGCTGAAGCTTTCAAGGCATTTAATGTAGCTGAACACTTGCTCGATCACTCGATTTCTCTTCTGATAAGCTTCTCTGGCAATATCGTGCAACCTTTAGGGAGCATACACTTACCCCTCACCATTGGTACAAGCCCTTACACAGCTACTATGACCACGAATTTCCTGGTGGTCGACTGCCTGACAGCATACAATGTCATCTTTGGGCACACAGGCATCAATGATCTCAAGGCCATGGTATCCACACATATGTTGTTGATGAAGTTTCCAACCCCTTTTGGCAATGGTTACATCAGAGGAGATCAACTTAGTGCTTGATCATGTTACAACTCTTCGGTCAAGTAACAACACCTGCCTGTCCCCAATGAGACCCTCTCTATACATGACAAAGTCATAAAGACCAGTCCAGATGAAGCCAACTCGGATCTTCATGATGGCAACAGTCAACCCGACGACCCTCGAGATGACTCATTCACCCAGTAAGCACAACCCTCTGAAGAGTTGGAGAATGTCTCTATCTCCAAAGACCATCCAGATCGCATGGTGAAGATTGACACCACCTTGTCACCACCCTTTCGGTTGGCGTTGATCTCCTTTTTGCAAGAGAATGCCGAAGTCTTTGCTTGGTCATATAAGGATATGTCAGGCATTTCTCCCGATATCATCTGTCATCACTTGAGTATTGATCCCAAGACCAAGCCAGTGAAATAGAAGCGAATATCTTATGACGTTGAACGATACGAGGCAATTAAGGTAGAAGTTGAAAAACTCAAGGACACAGGCTTCGTCCGTGAAGTCAATTACCAAACATGGGTAGCAAATGTTGTCCTTGTTAAGAAGAATCCGACCAAGGAAAGTCTCCTGCTTCAAAAGGTCTTGTGGAGAATGTGTGTCAACTACACCGACCTAAACAAAGGATGCCCGAAGGATAGTTTCCCATTTCCTCTCATTGATAGACTTATAGACTCTACGGCAGGGTGTGAACTCTTGAGCTTCATGGATGCTTATTCAGGGTACAACCAAATCCTCATGAACCCCTCAGACCAAGAACACACAGCCTTCACTACTGACAGGGGACTATATTATTACAAAGTCATGCCCTTCGGCCTAAAGAATGCAGGGGCAACTTATCAGAGACTAGTCAATTCAATGTTTGCCGAACAGATTGGGAAGAGCATGAAAGTTTATGTTGACAATATGTTAGTCAAGAGCAAACATGCCGACCAGCATATCACCAACCTATCTGAAACCTTTACCATTCTGAAGAGGTATCGAATGAGGTTGAACCCCAACAAATGTGCCTTCGGCGTGGGCTCTGGCAAATTCTTGGGCTTCATGATTAGCCAACGAGGCATTAAAGCTAACCCCGAAAAGATCAAAGCAATCCTTGACATGAAAGAGCCAGTAACTTCAAAAGACATCTAAAGCCTTACTGGCAAGGTGGCAGCCTTAACCAGATTCATCTCTAAGGTCACAGACAGATGTGCCCCTTTCTTCAAAGCACTCAAGGGAAATAAGAAGTACATTACATGGATGGAGGAATGTGCCAAGGCATTCAGGAACCTCAAAGAGTACATGAGTAAAGCCCCTCTGCTCTCCAAACCAGAAGTTCGTGACACTCTCATTATCTATCTATCGGTTTCGGCTTCAACAGTCATTTCCGTTCTTATTCGAAAGGATAATGGTGTTGAACAGACCATCTACTACCCTAGGAAGGCCCCACAAGATGCGAAGACACGATACTCCAACATTGAGAAATTAGCTCTAGCATTGGTCATGTCTGCTCGAAAACTTCGTCCTTACTTCCAAGCACACGCCATCATCGTGCTTACCAATCATCCTCTTCGATAGATACTCTAGAGTCCTGACACGTCTGGGTGAATGATCAAATGGGCGATAGCATTGGGTGAGTTTGACATCTCCTACCAACCAAAGCCAGTCGAAAAGGGCCAAACAGTAGCACACAAAGCTTTTCACCAAGGATATTACTGGCCAACACTCCACCAAGATGCCACCAGAATATCCTACTCATGTGATAAATGTCAACGCTACGCAACTATTCCTTACTCCCTTCCCGAGCCTCTCACTCCTATGATCAGCCCTTGGCCCTTCGCCCAGTGGGGGCTTGATTTAATCGGCCCAATGTCGGCAGGGAAGGGTAAGGTCTGTTATGCAGTCGTTGCAGTTGACTACTTCACAAAATGGGCCAAAGTAGAACCCTTGGCAACCATTACTGAGGCAAAGATAGAAGACTTCGTATGGAAGAACATCCTTTGCAGATTCGGTATTCCCAATGCAATAGTCACTGACAATGGACGACAGTTCGACAACAAGAAGTTCAGGATGTTCTGCTCTAAGTTCAACATTAATTTATGTTTTGCCTCCCCAGCTCATCCCCAGTCTAATGGACAAGTTGATGCCATCAACAAAATAATCAAGCGCACTTTGAAAACCAGCTTGGACAAGGCTAAAGGCTGTTGGCCAGAATTTGTACCCCAAGTTCTTTGGTCATACGGCACTTCATATCAAACTTCAACATGAGAAACTCCATTCTCACTTGCCTTTGGTACAGAAGCAGTTGTCCCAGTTGAGCTTGAGCAAGCAACATACCGAATCCAGAACTACATGCAGAGTGAGAACGACAAGCAACTCACCCTCAACTTGAATCTAGTTGAGGAACACAAAAATCAGGCTCACTTGAGGAACGTCGCTTATAAGCAGCGCATCTCCAACTATTATGACTCTAGAGTCAAGCCTCGCTCTTTCAAAGTAGGAGACTGGGTATTAAAGAAAAGACTACTCTGCGACAGAGTCCCGAGCAAAGGCACACTTAGTCCAAACTGGGATGGACCATTTGAAGTCATTAGCATCAGTCGCCCTGGCTCATACAAACTCAGAAGCTCTGATGGCAAGACCCTTGGCTATCCATGGAACGCTGATCACTTGAAGTACTACTACAAATAAACTCAAAATGTACAAGTGTTGAGCTACAGCCGTTCGGCATCCTATGTAATGAAGGCCATTTGGCAATGAATTCAATAAAGAGGTGATTTAGCCAACTCGGCCCTAAACTCTTTTACATTCCTAGCAATGAAACACTCAAGTGTTGAAGCTTCAACGCAAATGTTTCCAACACAAAATAAAATCTAAGTATGTGTCAATAAGACTATACAAAGGATCTATTCAAACATAGCCAAACATTCATCAATGATAGTGCAAACACTTGAAGCTTGATAATGCAAACACTCATAAACATCCAAAACAAAAAAACTCTCAAGCTTATAACATGGCGCATGCCATACAAACAATAAACTAGTGCAGCTAGAGTATATGTAGAAAGTGAAAGCAATTCTAGTCATCCTCATCTGAGGTAGAACCCCTGATAATATCACTCTGCGTTCCACCACCATCCTCTGCATCTCCAATATCATCTTCACCATGTTGAGTACGCTCATCAGCACTAGCATCATCGCCAGATTCCTCTTCACTGCTAGGATCGATTGCGAGGATGACGGTCTCACCCTTTTGTCGATACTCATATTTCACTTCATGGTACTTTCGAATAATGCTTCCATTGTCGTAACGATTAAGGACGGCCCTCCATTTCCTTTTCTCAAAATTAGCTGCCCGGATACAATGAGGTCTAAAAGCATCGGGAAAGGCCTGAGAACCTAAGAACTCTTGCATGGCAGCTTTTCTCTCAGTTGGGATACTCCCCTTCAGTTTAGAAACCTCAACCAATGCCCTATCCAACTCCTCTTTAACCTTGGAAATCTCGAGGAGAGTTGTCTCCAACTGTGTCTTAATCGCCTCCAATTGTGTCTTGAGCCTCAAGTTCTCACCATTCGGTCTTTTCAGACTCTCAAAGATTTGATCCTTGAGTCGGATAGCCTCAGCCAAAGCTTTGCTTGTCTTATTGGCATCATTTACAAGCTTCTTATTCTCTTTAAACTTTGCCTTGTATTGCTCGACCTCTCGTAGTCTGTCATCGTACTCAGTCATGACCTACATGACAAGATGATCGTCACTATCAAAAAAAAAAAAAAAAAAGAAGAGAGAAAGTAAAGAAATGACAAAACAGCACTTACATAAGAAGATAGCCTCATCATCCGGCCACGATCTGATTCGTTTTCAGCTAGCGGCTTGCCAAACTCGTCAACAGTGGATCGACATCCTGCCAGGTAATTATTGACATACCTAAAACTACTTGGCTGCATGGCAACCTTCAAATCCTTCCAATGGATGCTTCCAACCTCTTCTTGGTACTTGCTCTTACGGCTGCAGCTAGAGTCACCTTCTTGGCCAGTGGACTCCATGGTTGGAGGAAAGATGGGATCGATATTAGGAAGAAGAGGCAACTGTCGCCTCGCCTCTCTTCTCCTGCAATTATGGCTGCAGCACAACTGATGGCCTCAGCTTCAGCCTTCTTCGAGGCAGCAATCTTGATGACCTGTTCTTGCGACTTATGTTTAGGGGATGGCCTCACCTGGTGCTTACGAGCTTCCTTGTGAAACAAAATGTCCTCTACGGGAACTAACATGGGTGCTTTCCTTTTCTTGGTGCTAGTATCCCCTTTCTTGCCCACATTCTCCACTGAACAAGGAAAATCAAAGTAAGGAATACCACCTTATATATATATATATAGGGAAGAACAAAGATCAAGTGAAGGATACAACTTACTCGTTCGTCTCTGGCACTTGGAAACTAAAGGCTGGAAACCGTACTTTCAAAACAAGGGTCGTAGCTTACCCAAGTGTCTATCTTCTTTGGGCACCCTCAACACCTTCTCTACATCAGCTAGCTCTCGTCCGGACAGTTTGATGGTGCCTCGTGTCACTGCATGAAGAGAAATATTAAAAGCAAGAAAAAATCACAACAATAGCAAATAATGCGAACAATGGATACATTACAACCTACAGTCTGGAAGTGAGTAGGAACACGTCGCTCAGGCTTGACACCCTTAGCATGCTCCCAATCATTATAAAGAAAGCACCAACGTTTCTTCCATGTGCAGTATGCCTTTTTCTTACCAAAGATAACACACTCTCTCTCGCTCCGATATGCACATTCGGCATAACCAGTACATGATTTCACCGAGCGCATCTTATAACAGTAGCGCCACTGATGGAAGAGAGGCTCACCTAATCCACACTCCATCCAAATAATATAAAACCCGATCAAGGTATCCCAGAAACCAGGGTTGAGTTGCCCAGGCGCATACCCAATAAAAGACAGCATCCGTTGCAACCACGGCTGCAAAGGTAACTTCACCCCTAAGGTCACTAATGTCTGGGTGTAGAACATAACATGACCCTTAGGCGGCTCAGAGGGCAATTCTTCACAATGCACCAAACGTATTCCTACACTACGGGGGATACTACATGATCGCATTAGGGCCTCAAGCTGCTTTTCGCTATCTAACAAGTTATTTTCTAAACGGTCCGCTGTGAACTCAGAGCAAAATATGGGTATGGGGTCACAAACAACCCCCTCACCCACTAACATGGAGGAAGAACCAATATTGGCTAAGGTTTGACAATTGTGAAGATCATCCAACGTTTCTTTTGTATAAGACTCTAACAAAGGCCATGAAGACCCCGACATTGCAGGCTCAAACCTAGAGCTAGAGCTAGGGGAGCCCTCATCACTAGGACTTCCAGACTCTGACATCTACAACAAACAGAAACAAACTCTATCACTACATGAAGGATCAAAACATAAGGAAGTTCATAGGGCATGAAGAAAAGCTCAACCAGTTCATTATGTTCTTAACAAAATACATGAACACTCAAACAATTCAACAAGAAAGAAAACATCTGATCTAGTGGAGAAAACTACCAACCTAAAGATGGGGCAGCAAAGCAATGCCAGAATCCCTCTCAATTAAAAAGCACTCTATCTTCAAAAATCACTACAAGATGAGCAAATGAAGGTAAGGTAAAGAATGGAAACTTATCCTTCTTATATATAGTTCAACATGGCTATTGAAATTCAAAATTCAAATTCAAACCATGAGAAAGGCCCACATGGAAAATCTTCAAACTTCCAACACAAGCTAGGGAGTTTCAAATTTCAAATGTTCAGTTCCCCCACTCCAAAAAAAAAAAAGGAAGTTGGAACACAACAGCTTCATCAATGGGATTCAAGTACAAATCTCAAAAGCTTCACACACTCTTAATCAAGAAAGTGTGAAGCAAAATCAATTTATGGTGCCAACAAAGCTTCATCAATGGAAGGCAACTACCAATCTCAAAAGCTTCACACACTCTTGATCAAGATGGTATGACGCAAAATCAATTTATGGTGCCAACAAAAGCTTCATCAATGGATGACAACTACCAATCTCAAAAGCTTCACACACTCTTCATCAAGATAGTGTAAAGCAAAATCAATTTATGGTGCCAACAAAAGCTTCATCAATGGAGGACAACTACAATTCTCAAAAACTTCACACACTCTTGATCAAGATAGTGTGAAGAAAATCAATTTATGGTTGATGTGAAAATTAACTTGACACACTCAAATTAAACCCTCTTTTGACAGTTGTAGTATATGTATAAGTAGGGATCGTTCTGGACCGGGGATTAGGATGGATTGCCAATCTAATTGAAACTGACTTAAAAACACAAAAATAAACTTAAAAACACTTAACAAGACTCACAAGACTCAAAACAAACTTCAAAGACTCAAAACAGCAAAAAACAACCAAATAGACTCAAAACTGACTCTAAGAGTAAAATTTGACGAAAATTGGTTTTAACTTGACTCAAGACACTTAAAAACACAAACCAAAACAGATTTTAACTAATCTAACACTTCAAAGTAAAGGGGGATTGGGTTTTGGACGAAAATAAAGTAAAACAAACAAATTAAAGACTAAAACAGATTTTGGACGAAATTGGGAAATTGGATGGGTGATGGTCTAGCTAGAAGGTCCTTCTCCACACATGACACACTTGCATACAAATCAATCTCCAATTGCTTTTCAATAAACCATGAACCTCAACACCCCAAGTTAATTAGGTACGCTTAAATTAACCCTCAGATTTTCCTTAAATCATTGAATTGAATGGAAATAGCGCATCGCATTCAAATTATTCCTTAAAAGTTCCCTACGTGAAAGCGCATAATAGAGACACAATCAAAGATCATTAAGTTCTATGAAAATCATAAGTGTTGACAAGGCATTCGTAACTATGAAAGCGCATGATACTTATGCCAGGAATTTACTTAACATGATTGTGACTAACAACCTTTACTACTTATGAATATAAGTTCATAACGATTAGGTGAAACTCCCTTACATTCTAGCATCAAATTCATGCATGCAAACTAAGTTGGCCACCCTAATAACCATACAAGAATAAGTTTTGAATAAAACAATTAAGCGAATTGCATTCACAATTTATCAAATCGCAATTGAAAGTAATCAATTCATATTGCAAGTATAATCATGGTTTCGAATTCCCCTCTAACTATAAAGAAATTAGTTCCTCATGTTCGCAATTAAACAAAGATAACTTGAATTAAACATTGAAAACAAAGATAGAATACACCTAGAAACACTCCAGATGGCTCATTCTTCTCCTTCCTTGGCTGCGGCACAAGAGGATTGTGGTGGATGGTGTGGTGGATGGATGTAGGTGATTTATGGTAGAGGGTGGTGGATTAATTGCTGCACAAAGGTTTGTATTTATAGGGCTAGGGAAACCCACGAATTTATGAAGGAAATGAATGTGTATTTGGCACAATTCATGAAGGAAAATGACTAGGGTTCACCAAAATCTGAAGGGAAAAGGATTGCACAATCCTAAGGGAAAAGAATTGCAGGTTCTAGAGCTTCTAGAAAGATTTGGGGCGCTACTTTTGTAGGACAAGGGATAAGGCCTTCAAGAAAGGTTGTTTTATGGCTGATTCCTAGAAAAACAAGGGATAAGGTGTGGCACCTATGTAGGAGAGGATAAGGGCTTCTAGAAACCTATTTTAATGTGTCCTAATTTGAAAATAAATCCCCCTTTCAGCTGGAATTAAGTTAGGATAGGATTAGGATATGATAAGATAAGATAAGGTTTGGATAAGATAAGGATAAGATAAGGTAGTTTGGATAATGTTTTGGATAATGTTTTGTATAATTCTCCTTCTTTTGAGCTGATTCCTTATCTTCAATGACTTGAATTAATTTCTTCAACTCTTTTGCACATTCCTAGCCTCTCTTGGTCTTCAATTTCGTCCATCCATCTTGCTCCATACTTGTGATATCCATTCCAAGCCAAAAAATGCTCTAAAATGCTCCAAATTGTATCTTTTTGCCAACTTTGCTTCATGGACCTACAAATACACGAAAATGACTTAAAACACTATAATAAACAATAACTAACTACGTAAATGCAAGAAAACAAGCTAACTAAGTCGCATAAATATGCTCCTATCAATTTCCCCCACACTTAGCTTTTGCTAGTCCTCGAGCAAAACAAAGAAACAAAACGTAACCTAAACCTTCCAACAATCGCCTCAGGGATTTCCAATGAAGCATGACACATTAAAAATCACTACTTACATAGATTTTAGTTATCCTTACCCTCGAGCACATACTTAATCATAGTCACCATTCACTAGCTTACATTTAATCAATTAAAACAACATTTTGAATGTAGTAACATGCCTTAGAGAATTCCCTCAATTCCTTACTAGATACACTCTATTTTCACTCAGATTTTCTGACTACACACCCTCCACTAGGTATATGTGAGAAGATTGATGTAAACATGAAAACTAGTACTCACATATGTTATAACAAGGAAAGCATTTTCTGGAATTATGAATGCATGTATATGATCTCAAGAATGGAATGCCACTACTTGGACGCAAGAACCAGGGACATCATATGCTCATACCAATTCCAAACTCCACATATTAAAACACATAACAACCAAGATAGAAGTCTAAGGGTTGTAACGGGGCTATGGGTATTGGCTAACAAACAAAGGTAAGGATAAACAAACATTCTTAAAGAAATAGTAAGCAAAGTAATGAAATTGACACTTAGAATTCACTTTTTCATGCAAAAATCAACTTTTAAACACAAGGGGAAGATTCATGCAACACTTAGGGTCAAATTCAACTTTTTGGACCCTTTCTTCAACAATCAACACATGTGAGTACATTCTCACTTATTTTCCACTCTTTTTCATTCTTTTCACACACTTTTCTTTTTCTTTTTCTTTTTCCACAATTTTTTTCTTTTTTATGCCCGTGCCTCTTTTAAGACTTTGGCACACACACACACACAAAAATTCCCTTCCCTCATACTTGTTTTTCTGCATAATGTTGATCAAAAGGAATTCCATCTAAGTCATGCTTCACTATCCTTTAAGAACAAGGGTATGGATAGTCCTATTCTAGGCTAGGTTGGGGTAATGTGGCTAACAACGAAAATAGGCTAAATAAGGCTCAAAAGGGGTTAAACCTACAAAACAAATGCATGGGAGGCTTTTTGGCTCTGGTGGTGACGACTAAACAACTTCATCTTGTTATATGTTATGCACTCAATTTTAAAGCTTTGAATGAAACGGGCATGAGTTCTAGTATTTGGAACTAAAGTGATAAAACACATTCTAAGTAGCAACCAAGCAAAGAATAATGAGATCATGCAACGACTTTAGAAAACAAGAATTCATAGATTAATAACTCTCCAAACAAAGTTTAGGCTCAAGTCTCTCAGGGTTGTAGCGTTAGTTTGAGTTCCTTCCTTCAAGCATGTTACAAAAACTGATTTTTCCTTTATGATTACATGTGAATTCGTAAACTATAACTGCAACTAAGCATAAACCAAAGAGCATATCAAACTTCCACCCATGTTTGTAACTTTCTTCAACAGTCATGCAATTAAAAATCAAATCCTCATCATTGTGTTGGAAGGTACCCTAAGACACAACACACAAAAACAACTTTAAAACAACTCTTTTTGGGTTTTTCAAAACTTTTTCTAGGTTTGTTTTTTTAAATTTTCGTATTTTCTGTCAAAGACACAATAAAACACTCCGAAATACTCTAAAAACACTTAGAAACAGTGAGAAACAACTCTATAGTCCTAGGTGATAAAGCCCCACGAATTTGCAAAAAAAAAAACACTTGTTTACCCCCCACACTTAAACCAAACATTGTCCTCAATGTTCCAAACGTAGAATCACACAAAAACAAGCAAATATGACAAATATGGTAAAGTAAAAGCAATAAAGAGTAGGGTTTAGGAACGCAAATCTGGTTGTGATGCCGGAGCTTCCTAGGTCTTCTTTATTTGCATGGGTTGCCTCCCAAGAAGCGCTTGCTTTAACGTCTTGCAGCCGGACGATGCTTCTCTTTACGCTCCCCTAGGTCCCATAGCATGAAATTGATCCTTGAATGGAAAGTGATACTTGAAATGATCCGTCAAAGGTTTCAATTCTAGAGTGGGTGCCTGAATCATTAACAACATGTAAGTATAAAATGTAATGGAAATTGGAGAAGATGACTTACTTGCTTTGTCCGGCAGGAACTCAATGACAAACACCACTTCTTAGAAAGTTTCAGGGATATTGGACTCAGCCAAATTGAATGTGATGGTTGTGACTTGCCCCGTGTCATAAAATTCAACGTCTTTGGGCTTCGTTGTCTCAAATACGTCTTCTTTGATGAATTCTTGATATTCTCCAGCCACTACTTTCTCTTGAATCATTCTTCTTGGTGTACAAAGTCCCTTGAACAATTCAACACAATCTAGAACTTGCTTTGTTGCACCAAGAATTGGAATATCATTTGGCACCTTTGGAAGAGCTTCCACAATGTCTTTTTCACTCTCTTCTTCCTTGGCAATCAAAAACCTACGAGGAAAAGGGACATTGGGTGGAATGGGGTTACAATTAATTGAATTTGGAACCACCTTACCTGAGTTGGACGGCATAGGGACTCTAGGAGGTTGCGGCAAGGGTTGTTCTACCCTTGCCGTGGGTGTGTCTTCTTCCTCCTCAATTAGCAGCTGTTCGTCCTCCTCTTGGCTTGATTTGGACGTTTTTGGGCTTGTTCCAACCTCCATGCCGCTTTCCAAAATGATAACATCATGAATTTCAAAATCTTCCTTCAAATTTTCAATAGTTGAGTTGGAGAGTTCACTTTGCTCTTGAATTTGTGCCATGAACTCCATAATCTCTCCCATTTGATTCTTCAATTTACCCAACTTCTTGTCTTGATTTTGTTGGTCCTGTGCTAACGAGGTTAGTAATTGAAGAATTTGATCACTATCCATGGACATACTTGAATTTGATTGGAATTGTTGTGGGGGATGCGGTGGTGGCTGCATAGGCGTGGTGTAGAACTCCTTATATGGCTGCCAATACGCATCTTGTTGAGCCTCCTTGGCTTGATTTTGTGAGCCCTGCACCAAAGAATTTAATTCATTAAGAATTTGATTATAATCTATTGACGAACCTGAGTTTGATTGAGCATATTGTATATAAGGTTGTGGTGGTTGCATAGGTCTTGAATAGAACTCCTCATATGGCTGCCAATATGCATCGTGTTGAACTGGTTGAAGCTCCCACCACATAGAGTTTGAATGATCATTCCAATCAAATGTAGGGATACTTTGTCTTGCGGTCCTTTCGACATATTGCGACAATTGAGAAGTAAGATTCGCCATTTGAGCTTGAAGATTAGCAAAATCCATGTCTTACTTCTCTAGTACCTTAAATCAAAGAAAGATAACTAAATCAAATATCCAAAGTAAAAGAAACAAAACAAAACAAAATCAGTAACTAAAACAAAAGACACAAAAAAGAAACAAAAAGAAACAACGGGGGATTAGCAAAGTTGCTAATCCCCGGCAACGGTGCCAAAATTTGATGTGAAAATTAACTTGACACACTCAAATTAAACCCTCTTTTGACAGTTGTAGTAAATGTATAAGTAGGGATCGTTCTGGACCGGGGATTATGATGGATTGCCAATATAATTGAAACTGACTTAAAAACACAAAAATAAACTTAAAAACACTTAACAAGACTCACAAGACTCAAAACAAACTTCAAAGACTCAAAACAGCACAAAACAACCAAATAGACTCAAAACTGACTCTAAGAGTAAAATTCGACGAAAATTGGTTTTAACTTGACTCAAGACACTTAAAAACACAAACCAAAACAGATTTTAACTAATCTAACACTTCAAAGTAAAGGGGGATTGGGTTTTGGACGAACATAAAGTAAAACAAACAAATTAAAGACTAAAACAGATTTTGGACGAAATTGGGAAATTGGATGGGTGATGGCCTAGCTAGAAGGTCCTTCTCCACACATGACACACTTGCATACAAATCAATCTCCAATTGCTTTTTAATAAACCATGAACCTCAACACCCCAAGTTAATTAGGTACGCTTAAATTAACCCTCAGATTTTCCTTAAATCATTGAATTGAATGGAAATAGCGCATCGCAATCAAATTATTCCTTAAAAGTTCCCTACTTGAAAGCGCATAATAGAGACACAATCAAAGATCATTAAGTGCTATAAAAATCATAAGTGTTGACAAGGCATTCGTAACTATGAAAGCGCATGATACTTATGCCAGGAATTTACTTAACATGATTGTGACTAACAACCTTTACTACTTATGAATATAAGTTCATAACGATTAGGTGAAACTCCCTTACATTCTAGCATCAAATTCATGCATGCAAACTAAGTTGGCCACCTTAATAACCATACAAGAATAAGTTTTGAATAAAACAGTTAAGCGAATTGCATTCATAATTTATCAAATCGCAATTGAAAGTAATCAATTCATATTGCAAGTATAATCATGGTTTCGAATTCCCCTCTAACTATAAAGAAATTAGTTCCTCATGTTCGCAATTAAACAAAGATAACTTGAATTAAACATTGAAAACAAAGATAGAATACACCTAGAAACACTCCAAATGGCTCATTCTTCTCCTTCCTTGGCTGCGGCACAAGAGGATTGTGGTGGATGGTGTGGTGGATGGATGTAGGTGATTTATGGTAGAGGGTGGTGGATTAATTGCTGCACAAAGGTTTGTATTTATAGGGCTAGGGAAACCCATGAATTTATGAAGGAAAGGAATGTGTACTTGGCACAATTCATGAAGGAAAAGGACTAGGGTTCACCAAAATCTGAAGGGAAAAGGATTGCACAATCCTAAGGGAAAAGGATTGCAGGTTCTAGAGCTTCTAGAAAGATTTGGTGCGCCACTTTTGTAGGACAAGGGATAAGGCCTTCAAGAAAGGTTGTTTTATGGCTGATTCCTAGAAAAACAAGGGATAAGGTGTGGCACCTATGTAGGAGAGGATAAGGGCTTCTAGAAACCTATTTTAATGTGTCCTAATCTAAAAATAAATCCCCCTTGCAGCTAGAATTAAGTTAGGATAGGATTAGGATATGGTAAGATAAGATAAGGTTTGGATAAGATAAGGATAAGATAAGGTAGTTTGGATAATGTTTTGAATAATGTTTTGGATAATTCTCCTTCTTTTGAGTTGATTCCTTATCTTCAATGACTTGAATTAATTTCTTCAACTCTTTTGTACATTCCTAGCCTCTCTTGGTCTTCAATTTCGTCCATCCATCTTGCTCCATACTTGTGATATCCATTCCAAGCCCAAAACTACTCTAAAATGCTCCAAATTGCATCTTTTTGCCAACTTTGCTTCATGGACCTACAAACACACGAAAATGACTTAAAACACTATAATAAACAATAACTAACTATGTAAATGCAAGAAAACAAGCTAACTAAGTCACATAAATATGCTCCTATCAATGGTGCCAACAAAAGCTTCAAAGCTTCACCCTACAAAGCTTCAACCACAAAGCTTCAACCACAAAGCTTCAACACAAAAGCTTCACCTACAAAGCTTCAACACCAAAGCTTCAACACCAAAGCTTCACCTACAAAGCTTTAACCACAAAAAGCTTCACCTACCAAGCTTCACCTACAAAACTTCAACCACAAAGCTTCAACCACAAAAGCTTCACCTACAAAACTTCACCTACAAAGCTTCACCTACAAAGCTTCACTACAAAATTCCAAGACTAAAACATGTGAAAGCTTCACACACTCTTGATCAAGATAGTGTGAAACTAAATCAAGTTTCATGTCCTAAAAATAGCTTCAACCTTTCAAGCTATATACCCAAGCAAAAACCCACAACCAATACACCTTACCTATTTACTTATATATGTTTCCAAACATATTATAATAGATCAAACAACAAGTCAAAGTCCCAAGTTTCATAATGGACAAAAGTACAAGCAATTCATCAATAATGAAGGTGCTACAAAAATTGGAATCTTCCCCAGAGTAGAAATCCAACCCAAGCAGCCTCTTTATCTCTCTCCCTCTTCCGTCTCCTTTCATCTATCAAATTTCTGCAACTTTCGATCTTCTTCAGTGGAGCTGAATTTTGGACATCTTATAGTTCTTGAGCAGATGAACAACTTTCAAGAAGGAACTATTTCTGTTAAAGCGAAGGAAGTTAGAGTGTTGAAGCTCCAAACATGGTGGTCGGATTTCTGCAAGATTTCAAAGCTGCTGTGGTGTTTCGACGACCTGGAACTATTTAACCGTTATTTCATTCTGAATTTTTTATATGTTATGGAGGAGATGATGAGGAACAACTTTGATGAAGAAAGTATATTGATCTGAGCAAGAAAACATGGAGTTTCAAAGCTCACAACAGGTCTAACGGGTTGACAGACAAATGATGAACAGTCACTCATCATACTTGAATTTCTGGAGATGTACTGCTCTGATGGATCTCAAATTCGGATATGTTGTAGTTCACGAGTTCAGGAACAACTTTCATGAAGATGGTTTTGCGATTTGAGCAACAAAGGATGGTGTTATATTGAAGAGCTACGGCGCCCTCTACGTCAACTCCCCCCTTGACTTCCCTGGCTCCAACACCCACATTTCCTTCAACATGACTCTGCAGCAACTCAGGTTGTTAGTGGAAATGAAAACCTTTCCAGCAAAGAAAGGAAAGGCAAAGCAAAATAAAAGCTAAAGGCAGCAAAAAGTGACAGACAAAAAAAAAATGAACAGTGTCACAATGAGAAAAGTCAAGGGAAATGGGGAAGAAGACACAGGCAAAGGGATGAGACCTTGGGTCTCGTTTTTATTATTTCTCTACCTTCCAACATGAGAAAAGAAAGAATTGGGCTTCACCCAAAAAAAAAAAAAAAAAAGAAAAAAAAGGAGGGAGTGGGCACGGACCTCTTCTCCTCTTTGGGCTTGCCAACCAAATAAAAAAAATGAACAAAGGCACTGGATCCCCTCTTTTCGTGGGCTTGAAAACAAATGAGCAGTTTTGGGCTACACAAAAATTTTGGGCCCTCGTGAAGCTAAAACTAGCCTGAAATATTTTTGGGATAAAGCATATATGAAGGTGTGTGATATAAAAACAAGGCATCACTATTCTAATAAATTGGGAACAAGCAAGACACATTCTTCAGCAAATCTCCTCGACCGGCGACTTGGGGGACTCCTACCATATGCTACTACACCTCAGTACTCAAAAGTTTCATGACTACTCAATAACTTGGAACTTTCAAGTCCCCAACTGAGAAGTTTTCCTCACTCGGGAAATTAGGGGAGCACTATTTCAAACTACAGGATCCACCCACGAAGTTTCAACATGCAAACTTTAACAAAAGAAAAAATTCAAAGAACTTAGCGAAGGATGCCTTTAGTGTATTTAACATAATGCGCTGAACGAAGGAAAGCTTGGTTATTGATATTTCCGATAAATTACATATATGTACATACACAAGAATCAAAATAAACAAACAGGAGGGAGCCTTCATAAAGGGTGTTCAGGAGAAGCTTCAGTACTCAGCAGAGCCCCAAAAAGAGGAGCCACCATAGGTTGATCATTCGGAGCCTCAGTACTGGGCAGAACCCCAAAAATAGAAGGCACCAGCGATTGATCATTTGGAGCATCAGTACGTGGTACAACCCTAGAAAACGAAGACAATAAATGCCTTTCGAACAAACTCACAAATCTCTGATGATCACTTAAAATCCGACCCTTGGATTCCTGCAGCTAGTCAAGTTTTCTCTTCATGCCTGTAGCATAACTATGTGCAAGCATGTGCAACTGTTTATTCTCATGCTTGAGCCCTCTGATCTCCTGTTTGAGACTTATCACTTCAGCCGTCAATGATTCAACTTGGCGGGTTCGAGCAAACAGGCGTTGGGCCATATTAGACACAGAACCCACACATTAAACACTGAGAGCCAGGGAATCCTTAACAGACAACTCATCAGACCGCTTGGCAAGTAGTCTGTTATCTTTGGGGGTGAGAAGATTCTTGGCCACCACCGCAGCGGTCATGTCATTCTTCATCACAGAGTCCCCAATGGTAAGAATACCAATATGGGATAAGAAGGATGGGCGTCATATGTTATCTTGAGAAGACATAGTCATCTCTTCCACAACATTCAAGTCCAAACGACAATCGGATAGGCCGGACATTTTCAGTTATGGTGAAGGAAAAATGAGATCCAATAAATCCCAGAAGTATAAAAATAAGGGGAAACTCCTACAAGCAGTAACTATCTTAACGTATTTCTTGAACACAATTGGTGCCCCTATAAAAGAAAGGGCAACAAAGCCGTTTGTTCAAAAATCGAAGAGGCACCATTTTCTGGATTTTGAGAAGCAGATTTTCCTGGGTAAGATTTGTCGACAATCCCCACACGCAACATCACTTCCTCGAATACCAATGGTAACTTTGCCAAAGAGCTCTGACAAAGTTAAGGCACGAGAATTTTGAAGTTCCAGCTACCCTACTATTACCCACAAGGATAAAGGAATAACACCACTACTTGCTAATTGGGAAATCACTATACGGGTCAATTATGTCCTCCATGGCAAAGCAGACTTGCAAGAATGCCTAATTTTTTCTCATCTCCAAGAATACATGTCAATAGACCTGCTTGTTCAAAAATCGAAGAGGCAGCGCTCTCCGCATTTCAAAAGCCAGATCTTCAACATACCTGCTCATTCAAAAATAAAAGAGGCAAAGCTCTCCGAATTTCGAGAGCCAGATTTCCCTGGATAAAATCTGTCTACACTTTCCACACGCAACATCAGCTTTCCAGATACCACGAGTAACTTTGCCAAAGATCTCTGACAAAGTTAAAAAACACGTGAATCTTGCAACTCCCACTACATTGCCATGACCGAGAAGGGTAAAGGAACAGCGTTACTACTTGTCGTTGGGGAAATCCCTATATATGTCAACCTCTATCCTCCATGGCCAGATAGACCTACAAAAATGCTCAACCTTTCTTCACATCCGAGAGGGCACTCCTAACATAACCTCTCGAAATACTCAGTTTTCTTTCCCTCCGATAATACCTCTGTAAATAAGCCACAACAGAATAAGAGTATCTCATATCATTAGGGTCTAAAGCAAAAGTATCCCATATCATGCTTTCTCCCTGTCCTTGTCTTTGTCCTTGTTCTCGCCTGCAGGATAATAAGAAAGAGAGCAATCAATCGGAACCTGAAATCAAACTTCCGATCTGGAATTGACTGCCTAGAACCTTTGCCTGGTTGCTTACCTAGGATTGCTCTCGAGTACTCATCCTCAACTGCTGTCAAGGTCACGAATTCCTCCAGCAAATACCTCAAGACAGTTGATCATATATTGGCTCTTTACACTGAAGCTACCAAGCATGGATGAGTCGTTGTGAAGTAATGTTCTGAATGACCATTTAAATGCAAAGGTTGCACACCACTTCTGCCATGCAAAAGATTGAAGCAGAAGGTTCAACAATAAGCTGAAACAGATCACTACAGCACGACGCCTTTCCTGCAGAAGTGCATAATCCAGATAGCAGAGTCTAAGCCAAATCTAAGCTTGGCATCATTGCCCTATCCGAAGAACTCGAGAAGCTTCAACAACCTTTCACTAGCACTGCCGCCGAAGAGCAAAGCCTCGCCATACCACATTCACTACTTTGTCAACAGCAAGAGTATCACATATCATCATGGTCGATCATACTCTAGATTTCATGGACTTGTTTTGACCCTCAAATTCTTGAGTCGACTCACTAAGGCGTCGTGAATTGCACATGTCGATTCACCACCCTTGAATCAAATCCTTAAAGATCAAGCCACTAACGACCCTTGAAGATATCACAAGCCCAATTCAAGATCAAGTGTCCACCACCCTGAATCAAATCCAGTTCAAGATTAAGTCTGTGGAAAGTCATTTGGAGGAAACTAGAAAACCCTTCAGCCCAGTTCAAGAATAAGCATGTGGAAAGCTACTTTTTTCAAAAGCAAAAGTATCTCATATCATATCTTCTCCATTTTCCTCTATTTATCCTTGTTGCTGAATGAGAGACAAGGAGAATGAGAACAATCAGTCGGAATCAGAAATCAAACCTCCGATCCTGGGTTGCTTACTTGGAAGTCTGACTGCTTACCTTGTCTGTCACCTCCTTCGGCAGACCTTCTCACTCAGAGACTTGGGGGACTCCCACTATATGGTTTGTATTGCATTTGACCAAGCCTAAAACTACAAGTAAGCTTCAAGTGAATGTGATACATTACCTTGTGTGTGAACATTAGTTCAAGGTACCACTTCTACGTAGGTGATACATTACCTTCTTACTCAGAGACTTGGGGACTCCCACTATATGGTTTGTATTGCATTTGATCAAGCCTAAAACTACAAGTAAGCTTCAAGTGAAGGTGATACATTACCTTGTGTGTGAACATCAGTTAAAGGTACCACTCCTACCTAGGGGACAGAGGCAACTGAAAATGATACCACACTTCGGCACTTAGAAGTTTTGTGATTACTCAGCGGCTTGGATCTTGCAAGTCCCCAACCGAGAAGCTTCCCTCACTCGGGAACTTAGGGGAGCACTGTTTGTACCATACTTGATCAATCCCGAAACAACTAAGCACAGGTCAACATTATACCGTTAAAGATCCAGAAGAGTTTCCCTCCAACCAGAAGGCCAATCACAGCGCGACACGTGTCAACATCAGAGGCTAATCACAACATGACACGTGTCAATGTCTGAACAAAGCTAGAAACTCTCTTCTATAAATAGGGATCATTCTCCCACAATAATCTCTAATGTCATTTGTACTAAATCATTTACTAGAACTCACTAAATGAGAGCTTGAACATTTGTATTTGTGTAAACCCTTCACAATTAATGAGAACTCCTCTACTCTGTGGATGTAGACAATATAGGTGAACCACGTACATCTTGTGTTTGCTTCCCTGTCTCTATTCATTTACATACGTATCCACATTAATGACCGAAGCAACCTAGCGAAGGTCACAAACTTGACACTTTCTGTTATACCAAAGTCCTCACTGATTTTGTGCATCAACAGATCATATTTACTTGATACATATATCTCAGACAATATGTAGTAGAAGTGCAGAAAGTCTGACAATGTTAAACCAATTTGATTTAGTTTGAATGTATACCCACACATAGATTTAATAAGATGTCAAGAACATATCACTAAACTTGTTAAGCCAAAAGGAGAACCTAAACAGATATGCAAAACATTGGACAATTACCAAATATTCCTTTTTAACATTTGTACTGAAAGTCCAACTAGTTTCATATGTAAAAAATAGCATCTTATAAATGGTTTTCGAAGAACGGTGGCCAATCCACAACTCAAAATGTCACTACTTAGTTAACAACAATAAGAAAGACATAATTAACTAAAATATAGCTTGGAGGTCCTTGTCCTTCTCTACATACTGCATCCTTCAATTGTTCACAACTAAATAAGAAAAGTAACAATTTGAAATCTTCTTTCTTACCCGTAAGGTAGAGAACCAGCTTAGAGATTTCCTTCAATTTGAAATAAAACTAGTTGGCCCATAGAACTACCTGCTTGTTGTACCGATGATGCCACTAGTACAGCAGCTCCCTTTTCATCTTAATTAGACTTGCTACTCCTCACCATCACCAACGGACAACATCTAAATATCAACTCTCTCCTAAACTCTCATCTGTCATCTTTCATCATCTTTTTCGTATTCCTTTCCTTTCCACGTTTCTCTCCTTCTCTGCATAATCCAAGCTTCAGACTCCAGATATTAGTTCTCTTCCCTGCAATTGTAAGTAGCCCACCTCCCGTGGAAGCAACGACAGCGTTACACATCTTCAAACCTTTAGCTTTCTGCAAAGATCAAGGAAAATCTCTCCCCTCTCCGCTCCTCCTTCGATCTTCTTGCCCGCAACTTTCTTTTCTTTTTTTTTCCTCTCCCCTGCTGCCATTAGGCAGCTTCTAGAGTTCTCTCCCCTTTTTCTTTTCTTTCTTTTGGTCCCTCACTCTTTTATCTAATTGGTTACCATTCCCACGGTGGAAGTTTTATATAAATTTAAAAATCTATAGTTTAGTAACACAATTTCAAATGTATGTAACTATACCGTTAAAACTCGGACTCGCAAACGGCTTTCGCCTATGCGCTCGTAGTTTCAAGATCTATTCGAATACGTTACTTGTGACCTCAAAAGGTCAACGAATTTTAGATAATTACTTTCCAAACTTCACTTCGTAACTAATTTAATTAAAATATAATTCCAAATAAATTAATATAATTTCTCAAAAAAAAAACATAAAATCTCAATAATACAAATATGTAGATTATAACAGTGAAATCCAGGAACGGGATTTCACATTCTTCCCCCCTAAAAAAAATTTCGTCCTCGAAATTTCAGTATCAATTCCATATCCACCAATGTCACAAATCAACTGAATAACAATATCGATATGGCATTCACTCCTTAATTATAATCGAATTTAATTAACATCAAGTTCGACAACATCGAATCACAACTCACAAATACAATTATCATCGTCTCAGCACTACTTCACCACCAATCTTTGCACAATCACAAAGAATGCCACTACTAACAAGAATTCATCAACATACTCATGATTCTGGCAACCATACTAACCAAATTTGTAATTACAAGCTTTCCCCAGCATCCCATTTATTGTGAATAAAATCATAACCTCAGTCTACGAGTTCATTCAAGCTCAAAATAATTAAATTAACGGATAGATCATCATGATTCTCACCCATATACTCAGATGTAAATATCAGAAATTCTAGCCATACACATTGGCAAAATAATTAGCAATCATCAAGCCGCAATCCTCAGTGGCTAAATAAATACTAGATTATCAAACCACATCTACCACTAGCTAGATAAATATTAGCATAATAACCACAATCATTGGTAAAACTATTTACCATCATTGGCTATACACAGCCGTAACTACACTTCTTTCTCAAAATTCTAACCACATTCATCGGCAAAATAATATCAACCTTAAACCATAAGTCTTGTTGGCTAAATAAATATTAAAATTTCAACCAACCATTAAAATTGACAATTCAAGTTCTAAAATTCCAACCAAAATTATTGGGATTTCCGATCACATCACTAGGTAATGGAAGAAGAATACCAAGTGATCACAAATGAACCGAATTATGAGTCATTAATCAATTTTGACTCAATTTAATTCCATATCATCTATTATATGCTTACTTTTGCTCAAAAACAAATTTGACACTCCTTTAGTTTTGTTTTCAGAGCATACCTATGACATATTTTACTATACAAGGAACGAAATCATAGGTATCAATGTGAACGTTGTGAAAACAATCTTTGAATAAAAAATAGCCATCATGGCAGCAGTTATTCTCTTTCTTACAAATGAAGGGTTAAACTTTAGTCAACATGCCACATTCAACCAATTTGTTTTGAATCACGGTTATAATGGTAAGACGAGCATCGATATTAAGATCATTTATTGGCTGAGTTGTGCAACAGCAACTTTATAAACTTTCACAGACTCCAACACAATGAATAAGATAGTAATAATTCAACCAAATGGTCCCTAGTTTCTCACCAAAACAGATTATGCAATCAGTTCATGTATCAATTTAAAAATAGTCTCAGTCATAAAACTAAATTATCTCACATTGACAAGGTCACATGCCAAATTTTAAGCCATGACTAACGTGGCTAACAAAATATCAGAATTTCACACCATAATGCGTTAATGGCAAACCAAACCAATCAAGTTTATAATTATCAACTTTTCCCGTCAATTCTTTTCATCAGACGATGAAACTCAGTTGGGAAAGCATTGATTGATGAGATATGAATATGTCATACATATCACTATAGGTGACTCCGATTTATGAGCTAGCATTGATTGATGAGATATGGATATGTTGTACATATCACTACAGGTGACTCCGACTTATATGCTAGTATTGATTGATGAGACATGGATGCAGTCGTACAGGTCACGTTAGGCCACTCCGGCTGATATATCATCCTATATTGATTACGTTCATTTGGCCTACTTATTAATGCATTGTGGAAAGGATGGACATGGCATACCTGTGGTTTTGGCCATTCTTGAATTTGGGTTGTATATATGTAAATGTAGTATTGTCTTATGGAAAACGATACGGGTCTTACAATGAGGGGTTATTACTTTTTGAAAGGTAATAGCTTTGGGAAGCTTGGTTTATTGCTCACTCACACTCTCTGTTTTGTGCCCCTCCAGACTTTAGCTACTGAATTCGTATCGATGAGGATATGTGGCAAATCTCAGGATTCTGAAGTTATAATCATTATCCACTCTACTGTACTTACTTATGCTCTAACGTCGCGTGTGAAGTGGGTTCATTCCTGCTCACCAGCGCACTCTAGTATTTAGGCACTCTTATGTTCAAATTTATTCATATTTTTCCACATCATCACTCTTTATGGCTTCGTCACCTTCCAGGTGTCGGCCAGCACAGCTTAATTCGGAGTCCTTATGGACATTCCGGGTTAGGGTGTGTCAGCTCACCCCATCTCCCTTAGTGTAGATAATATTGTTTTTTCAAATAAAATAAAATAATGTAATTTGACATATTAGGTGGAGAGCAAAACTTTAAAAAAAAATTGTCAAAGTGTCACATAAATTGTTAATTGTAAATTTTATAGTTAAAATTTGACTTCTTCTTTGAAGATACTCTAATTTTTTTTTTCTTTCCAGCATAAAACTACACTTACCTACTTGTACAATTTCTCTAATAGAGGTAGGGCCTACCTATGACACCCGTCCCTTATTATTATATATATTTTCTCCTTGAGTGTGTAAAGTGACGATAATGCCCTTGTGGTTTAGTGACGTGGATGTACATATGCAGTTTTAAATTAATTTTCTCGCTGATGTAATTAAATCGTATTCGACGTCACGAGCGCGTCGACGCAAATTAGGGTCGAATCGGGTTCGTAACAAAAATGTTACGAATTAATAGGTGAAATTGGATAGAAATATTAATTTGGGTTGGTTTTATTTCTATTTGGGCCACATAACATTTTCTCTTCCTTTCTCTCACGGCAGCCCAATCAGGGCTTATGATCTTTTTATGCTGCCCAATCCCATAACCCACGCACACATACACACACGTGCCAACCTTATCCTTTTATTTTCTCTATGTCCGTACAACCCGAACCTTCCAACCCTCAAACACCATCAAAACATCACGGATCGAACCCACTGAGGC
Source organism: Malus x robusta (assembly GCA_963082935.1). Lineage (NCBI taxonomy): Eukaryota > Viridiplantae > Streptophyta > Magnoliopsida > Rosales > Rosaceae > Malus > Malus x robusta. The sequence continues at coordinate 25,668,859 of OY720335.1, forward strand.
TACCATCACCCTCCTCTCGACTTCACAAACCTTGTGGTACCGTTGGTTCGAAGATAGGGCTTCGAAAACCTGAGAACTCACGAGCTCCGGCGAGGTGGATTTTTTCCCCGCATGATCGTGAACGTTTCACAAGATTTTAAGGTTTAAAAAGGGTCCTAACTAACTCTATTGAGACCCTAGGCTAGTTTTGGAGTGATTTGGATGTCAGGACACACAGGTTTATGAAGTTCCAGTTTTGGCCGGTTTTTCCAAGAATTATTCCAACCGTTTTCTGTTGGTTTTTGGACCTCAAATAGGTAAGATTATGTTCTTCTAGTTGAGAGCTTCAAATCCATATAAAATTCGTGGAATTTTGTTGAAAAATGATGAAGATATTAAAGTTTTAAGATTTTCCAGAAACCGATGAAACAGAAGGCCGTCGACTGCGGATTCCGGTGAATCACCGGAGAAAACACAGAATATTCCGTCAACTTTGACAGAATATACTGACGGCGTCAGGTAACTTTAACAAAATATTCTATTATTTAACGGCACATTCCCTAACACCATTAGGGATTCCGTCAGCGTGCCAGGCACATGCATGCGAGTGACCAGAGCGTGAGAACGCGTGGAACGTCGAAAATTTTTTCTAAAAATATGGGGGTGATCACGATGTTAAGTAGGTCACGTTGGTATATTCAAATCCCCCATTTGAGCAACGTATGAGAAGTTATTCTTAGGGTTTTTGTATGTGCTTTAAAATTAACATTAAATTAGTTATTTGCATATAGGTAAGACGTACCCTGAGGACGAGCATGGTCAGGCAAGAATTGGGGGCTACGATCCTGTTACTTACCAGTGAGTGGGCTTTTGTTTTCTATATATGTATATATACTTACGATTCCCAGAAACTGTTTTAAATGAACTTATGTTTAAATGCCATGTCATAAGTGCATTACATTTCAGTATTGCATTAGTATAGTTATGCATGGTATTGAATAATGATGCGGACGCTCAAGTAAGATTTAGGTGAGTACATCATGATGGTGTTAGTTGCATTGTGTGTGGTTATACGTAGTGGCATTTCGAGCTCATTATCCTGCACCCTGGTGTTAGTGCTCCAGCCCGTGGCCTGGACACAATCCTTCACGTGATGTTCACCTCATGCACCGCACGCTCACCTTGGATCCAAGTTTGGTGCACAACCTTGTCGTACAGACCACAATAGGTGGTTCAAACTCATAAGTGACCCACGATTATTCGCATAGCCTTCACGTGATCGTAGCACTTGAGCATACTTATTTACACCCAGCCCTGTTGTACAGACCACAATAGGTGGTTCCTACTCGTGTGCAGGCATACTTGATGAGCTATAGGTTCAGCCATGCAGGTCACGTTAGGTGACTCCGGCTGAATTATTATTTTGCATTGATTCATATCACCAGGCTTATACCTTTTATTGCTGAGACACTTTGACATGGCATACCTTGGTTTTCACTGCTCTTGAGCATGATCTTTTATATACGCATGTATTGTTATTTTCTGGGAAATTATACGGGGTTTTACAGTGATGGGTTAGTACGTTCAGAAAGATAAATATGTTTTCAAAAGCTTTGTTTTTTTGCCCACTCACATTTTCTGTTTTGCGCCCCTCTAGGTTCTAGCTAGTTGAATATCTATGTGGCTCACGAGGACTTACCGGCGGTTCTGACAGTCTTCCAAATAAATGTAGGAATCTTCTTCCTGTCTTGTATAATTAATACTTAGTTTGCTGGACTGCACTTATGTTACCTACGCTCTGGGATACTTGTATCTTAGCTTAAACACCTTCGCACTTACTTATATTTATCTCTAGTGTAAATTAGTTAATTTTGGGTTTTATTTACTCATATTTTCATATCATTGTCACTTCTGTTGTGCACTTGGCTACGTCATCCTCACGTGACGACCAGCACGTCTCGACTCCGGTCGGGGCGTGTCACTGCCAATGCATATGGGTCACATCTCTATTAGAGAGATGTTACAAATGATGATACAAATTTATGGTAAAAGTAATACTTTATTTCTTTCTCCTTATTATTTTTATATTAAAAACTAATGTACAATGACTATTTTGTAACATCAATAACATCTCTATTCAACCACCACATGGTGGCTTAGTGGTTAAGGATGAATTATAGGTCTGTATTTCACACAGTACGTCTTGAGTTCGATCACTGTCACTGGTGAATCGCACGGTGGTGGGCAGGGAGAGGCTGAAATATCTCTGTGAGTCTTCCCGGCCACCGAAAAATGAACTGCTGTGAAAAAAAAAACCATCAGCTGATCTCCTTTTCAATATATGCCCAAAAAAATAACATCTCTGTTCGGCTCCTTCCCCTTATTCCTCTTCTTCTTCGTTTGTCATGGGCCACGAAATTCTGTTTTGAGCCTTGTCGAGGTGGATCGTTTAGCCCAGTGAAAATCAGGTCGGCCCAAATAATAATCCAAAACACCAAACGACGTCGAAAACGTGCGGTCTCCTCCCATCCAACAGTGAAGAATAATCCACAAACTTCCTGAGGGTATCGCTTCCCGGGGCGACTAAGTACCAAACTGCTGAAATTTTTAGAGCCCAACCAAAACGATCGATGCCGACGGTTTCAGCTGACGACCCAAAAATTTAAAACTGAATCTCGGTCCGTGAAGAAGAATGCTGACAACTGTCGCTGCTAGTAGTCTGCGATCAGCAGCTTCCCGAGCCTTCTTCTCCAAAGCTCTCCCAGACTCCGCCGCCACTTCCTTCTCACTCGCACGGACGCTCTCGCCCTCCGCCTTTTCTGGCTCCTCAGTTCGCGCCATGGCCTCCGACTCTGCTGCCCCCTTCAACAAAATCCAAATCCAAAGAGACGACACTGTGAGTAGCTGTTTTTTTGTTTACTCTTTCCATTAGTTTATTATTGTTAAATTTCGTCGGATTTTGTGCGATAATTTTATTTGACAATTTGGATTAATAGGAAATGGGAATTTGATGTTTTCATGAGTAAATTAGGAATAAAAAACAGCCCATGAACTATAAGTACAAAAACACTTCAAGTGCTCGATTGGTAAGGAAAAACTCATCATATATCTACATGTTATGCTCTAATTGATTCGTAGTTGTGAAATTTATTTGGTACCCTTGTTCCAATACAAAGTCGGGTTTTTTTTTTCTTAATGTATTTGGAGGAATCGGGATCTCTCTGTGTCAAGTTTTCGGATTTCTTTGTGGCGGAGTAATTGAAAGAAACAAACTTTGTGCTCTGATTAGAAGAGTGTGACATCCAAGTTCGAATCCCCTGTTTAGATTGGATTAATTTAGTGTCGACAATCTATTGAATAAATAAATAAATAAATAAAAGAAACAAACTTCATGCAAATGGTTGGTAGTAATTCCCCCTGAACCTTATTTCTAATTTGTTCTTCTTCTATGATCTAATGACCAGACATTTGATGCATATGTTGTTGGCAAAGACGGCGCTCCTGGGATTGTTGTGCTTCAAGAATGGTGGGGTGTGGATTATGAAATTAAGAACCATGCTGTCAAGATTTCTCAACTTGCTCCTGGATTCAAAGCACTTATCCCAGAGTAAATTCTTTGAGCTTACGGTACCCTTGGCTAATATTATGTGTGTTCGTTGAATTATTTGCAATATTTGAATTTTAAGTATCTTCTTGCTTCTTTTTTTTGTAGCTTGTATCGGGGGAAGGTTGGTTTAGATGTTGCAGAAGCGCAACATTTGATGGACGGTCTTGATTGGCAAGGCGCTGTGAAGGATATCCAAGCTTCTGTTAATTGGCTGAAGGCAAATGGTTCGAAGAAGGTGTGGCGTGGTTTGTTTCTTGTTTTCAAATTAAAAATACATTATATATGTCATCAAATATATTTCAGGATATCTATTGTACGGTTTATGACACACTTTGTGCGTGGTTGCTAATATTTAATGACGTTGCAAATGGTTTTAGTGCTATGGTACATCACGAGATGTCATGTTTAGTATACCATGACGCTCTCAAATTGAAAATCCATTATATATGTCATCAAATATAATGGTTTATTTGAGGTAAACATCCTACTTTCTGGATGGATTATGTAGGTCTTGTTTTCAAATTAAAAATACACTATATATGTCATCAAATATATTTCAGGACATGTATTGAATGGTTTATGACACACTTTGTGCGTCGTTGCTAATATGTAATGACATTGCAAATGGTTTCAGTGCTATGGTACATCATGATATACATATGTCATGTTTAGTATACCATGACGCTCATTCCTCTGTTATGATACATATTCCACGTCTTAAATTGAAATAGATGACACCCTTCTTTTAATTCAATGACGATTGTTAGGTGTCTCTAGAAGCTATGCATGACATTGTGCATATGTCATGTTAGTTTGCCATGACGCTCATTCCTCTGATTATGACACTTATTTCGTGTCTTAAATGGTAATTAGATGACATAAGTTCTTAATTCAATGACGCTTGTTAGGTGTTCTTAAAAGTAATACATGACACTCTTTCAATGTCATAAAAATTATCGTTAATGACACTCACAAAGATGATGCTAAACACTTGCGTCATTAAACTTTTAACATGACGCATAAAATGCATCATGTATGTAAAAATTTGTAGTAGTGAATCTTTTCCTAGTGGTGTCAATTGGGTTCAAGATAACCAATTGCAGATCACTAGCAACAAGGATCTTGATAATAAGACTACCTAGGAGAATGATGATTTATTTGATGCTTGGAATGATTTCGCAAGCTCGAGCAATGCACCAAATCTTGTTGATAGTTCTGTAAAACAAAGTAGTGTCGATTGGGTTCGAGACAACCAATTGCAGACCACCAGCAACAAGGCTCTTTATCATAAGACTACTGATGCGGGTGATGATTCATTCGATGCTTGGAATGATTTTGCTAGCTCGAATAATGCATTAAATCTTGCAGATAATTCCGTAAAATAAAGTATTAATCAGACGACATCTGTTGACCACACTTCAGAAACAAATTTGTTTGGCACTAGCAACTCCGGTGACTTGGATTTTGGTTGCTTTTTGCAACCAGATTTCTTAACTCGGTTGTTTAACAGTTCCAACAGTTCGACTGTAGCGGACAGAGTGCAGCCAGAGCCTTCTGTATTAGACAGGTGCGTGTATAAGCCAACTTATATGGGTGCTATTATAGCTGCAGAATCCTGTTTCGAATCACCGTGCAATGCTATATTTGCTGTTTTCAATAATCTAATTGTTAGAATTCCTCTATCCCACATCGGCTAAAAGGCTTGGAATATGCATGTGCCCATTCGTTAAAAAACCTATGTTAACTCCTCATTTCTGTTGCGTGTTTAGGTTGGTTGATGAAAGCACAAACCATGAAAAAAAATTTTGAGATGTGGCGGAGATGTTTCCAGTGTAAGAGCAGGGTCAAAATCTGACGATATGGAGAGAATAATGTCACAGATGCATGATCTCTCGTTTATGCTCGAAAGCACTCTTTCAATCCCTCCCAAGCAAGACGTAGTACATCCGCCCTCTAAAGATTGAGGCGTAATTTGTTTGTGTTTTTAGCATGCAATGTTTGTTGCGCAACTTGGATGCAATACTGCGGAAAGAATTGAAGAAGAATAATGAAATTTAACCAAAAAAATTGTGCCTGTGATCGGACGGAATGTGAATTTGAGAACCAAAAGGCAAGTGCAGAAAGAATTAAAGAAGAAAATGAAATTTAACAAAAATAAAAAGAGTAGAAGGGAGATCTGCCAGACAACCGTGTCACCACCCCAACAGGTTGTTACAGCGGCTGAGAACGATCATCTACCGGTCGAATGATCCAAGGATCACAAAGCTGTTAATCACGCTCTGATCACACGGTCATGGTTCATCCACCAGACTGAGGTTCCTGTATCCTTAGAAATCAAGGATAATACAGAGGTACAACCTATAGAACAGATCCTGTTCAAGTAAGGTCGTGACCATTGACGCGCGAGACAACCTCATAAAGTCCATCATTCCTTCTCACATGGCCGATGTGGGACTTACTCTAACCATGCCAAAAATGCAATAAAAGACGGAAGCAACTTTTGAGACAAACAACAGCAGTCAGTCTAGGAATAACATTTTACAATAGTTACAAACACTAAAATATGATACAGATGAAAAGTAAATTACAACATTAAAAACAAAGTGCACATTAAAAGCAAACATATTACAACAGTTTTCAGTCTCCATGGTTTTGGTATTTCATCTCTGGTGAGATTGACCAGCATAGGTGAATATAACATGGTTCGTCTGCTACTCCTGTGCAGCCTTCACCGGGTGCCCGTTTTCGACCTCCGCGCCCGGGTGCCTGTTTTCGACCTCCGCGCCCGCCTCTGTCGGAGGAGCCCTTCTCGTCGCTGTAAGACACCGAACAAGCCAGTCTCATGCATACCATGGCGGTTGGGTTGTCCTGGAAATTAAATCAAGTAGAATTGTTTCAGTAAAAATAAACGGGTTGCGGGAAGCAATCCAAAAAAAAAAAAAAAATGTATTCGAAGAACTTACAGCGATGAGGTTAATGACTTTACGATCCTTCAACCTCTTAGGAAGACACAACTTTCTGTGGTCAACGTCCCTGCAACAAAAATTTCATGAATTGACAATAATTATGTTGATCATTTGCTGACTTGACTTGAACTCGACTATTTTAATTGAATTAGACTAATAACATTCGATGTTTGGCGAACTTATAATGTTAAGACTGGAATAGTTAAAGTGGAGAACGGTCCAACATCTTGTATGTTACAAGTCCTATCTAGAGTGTTACAGGCGGTTATTTCAATTAAATTAGACTAAATGACGACCAATATTTAACAAACTTGAAATTGTTGAGATTTAACTAGTTAAATTGTACTAGACACACATATGTTAGAACCGGCTTGAACTCAATTCCAATCTTGTTTAGTCCAAGACTCAAGACGAGCTTAGACCTACAAGTATTAACTATAGCAACGAACGATAAGTTTAAGCAGTCGGAGGGAAGGCCCTACAGTAGTAATCATGTCGAGCATTTTCCTAAGAGCTTGAGTGATTACGAAAAATCAATCCGTGAAAGCGCGGCAGTACTTATGTCCCTCAGCACTTATAATCCTCTCCATTATGAATGTGGCCACCTGCATATACAAATCAAAAGATTTTTCAGCATAATTAAGTTTCGTTATCCTGATGCTAGGTACTTATTCGACCCGCACAAAGCAAGACCCTAAATGGGTTATGTCTTTACCGTTGATGAAATTGCAAATATCTTAGAAGTCTACTAAGCAGACTTTAGTTGTTATGTCCTGGAACCATGGTGTGATACTCACCATCTATGTGGCTGCTAGTGAGCGTACATCGCTTAAAGCCGTTGTCAAGCTGTTTGGGCCCAAAATAATGGTTTGGGCCGAGGGTAGGATCACTCTCGGCCCAGGAGGTCGGGCGGCAAAAGGACCATGGATCGGTCAACCCATGGAAGTCCAAACCTAGAACGGTTAGGACGAATCCTAGTGCAATAGGGAGTCTCGACGGGATCGGATATCCAGGAAACTAATCCGGCTCAGCTAAGGACTAGATTCATAGTCCTAGTAGATGTAGGACTGGTCGAGGTGATCCGGAGAAGGAAACTTAGTCCGAGTAGGATTTAAACTCGGACTCAAGGTTCAGTACTATAAATAGGGGACATTGTGCAACATTCAAGCCCCCTGCAAATCAACACAAAATTGCCCTGCGCAACTCTCACAACTTGAGATCTTTTTCTTTTCTTTTTCGCTAACACATCTTCCGTTGGCATCAACAGCACTGTGGAAGCAACCGGTGATATCTTAAGTCGGCATAGATAGCTCTGTCACCGTAGAGTCGGTCGGTCTCGCAGTATCTTCCGTTGGCATCAACAGCACTGCGGCGAGAACGGTCGATTACCTATCCAAGTCTCGGTCGAGAAGGGTTTCCGAATCCTTATTGGTCGAGGTCATCTCATTAGCCTTCTCAGCGAAGTGAGGTGTTACAGTTATTACATTCGGCACATTGAAAGCCGAATTCGGTTCGTGAACTTTGTAAGAATAGCAGCCTTGTCTTCAGGCTCGAGAACCCAAGAGGCCGAGACGTGTTCCTTTCTCGGCCGTAATCGCAAGACGCAGAAGTCAGTAGCGCGACCCAACGCAACGTCATCAAATTTACTCCTCGGCCGAGCCTCGGCCGACGAGTTGGCACGCCCCGCAATCACCGAAGGACGTAGTTAGCTTAGAATATACTCGGCCTGCGCGCCACGTAGGCTTTGTAATTTCTAGGGTCAACACAAGCATAGTCAAAGCATTTGTGAATTATCGTCCATTGTTGACGTCCCAATGATATTTGAGGATAATTCTACATGTTTTTCTTCTCTCATTCGCAACGATACCAGATTCAAAAAGGATACATTAAAAGAGACCATACCAAGCACATTGCACCAAAAAATTTCCTCTCATCCTTAACAAGCGCATCAGAAGATCGAAGTCAAGAGAATTAGTTCCCAGACAATCTCAATGATCTCCTCACCAAGTCACTGCCGAAATTCAGTTTTTAGAAGCTTGTCCTAAGATTGGAACGTGTAAACTGTCTGATTTACATTGCTTACAGTCTAATTAAGGAGTTTTGTCGAACTCAAGGATAGTATGTAGTAGAAGTTGACCTTAATGTACTCTTTTTCTTTTAGTTCAGGAGCATTTGTCCCATTAGGCTTTGATAACATGACAAGGTTTTAACTGGGGTCTTAGGTTGGTCATACCTTGATGTGAGCGTTCATCATTGTTTGATTACTTCAAACTTCGACCTTACACTTCTCACCCTTTGGGTTTTGTCGCACTTCGCGTGTGAAATTGCCTATGCCGATCGAAGACTTCAATAATCATCTAAGGAGACTTGATGCAATAGGATTTGGATATCTAATCTTTTATGGCTTGTATTACTTGTGAGGCCAGAAAAGTACATGTGGCTAGTATAAATAAAGGCATAAGGCACCAAGGAGCATAAGTGAAAATACTATCGTTGAGCTTCCTTCTCTCTCTCTCTTGCCGTCCCTCTCCTATCCTCACTCTCTAAATTGTCCTTCAACAGTTTCTAGTCTTTTTAACTAAATTAACTTAAAAATAGATAGCACCATTGGAGATGATTTGTGCTCCCTATTTCTCCTAAGTTTATGTAATTAACAATCCTTAGTTTCAAATGGCGACATGCTAGTTTAGTTTTGTCCTCTTTTGTTTCGTAGTTTTCATTTATGTGCCACACTGCACTTGTTTCTCCCAAGATATATAACTAGATAGCAATCAAATCCATAAAGGTGATGCATGTGAGAACCCATTAAATTTGAAATAAACACTTAATAAAATAAGTTATAATTTTTTTATTTTTTTCATCGTTATACAAATACAATCAGGAAAGACAAGAACATTACAACTCTGTCTACTCTGATTTCCTAACTTTATATTAATCAGAAACTTGATCAGGATGTAGTGTTCTTAGGGCAGAAGTGCATGAAGAGCAAGGCCAACACAGCTGACTTGACTATAGTGGCCATGGGAATCCCATATTTACCCTCCCCAAACAAACCTTTAACAAATGGCCAAAAACATAGCACCACCCACACACTACACATCATCTCCCCTAGGCCCGCCCCATTCACCCCATGAGCCGGTGGTTGCAACCCCAACGCGGCCGTGACCAGAGCTGTGAAGTGCAGAAACAATAGAGCTGTGGCTGGTACAAATATTGGAGACTCATCAAAAGTAAACCTTGCATCATAAGTAGCTTCTTGGTCACTAGAAGAGGAATTTTGCTCCTTTTGTGTGACTTCAAATGTCACCTCAGATATGCCCAAAAGCTTAAATACCACAGTTATAACTCCAAATAATGATGCAGTTAGACTGAGTATTTTGCTCCATGGTCCCACTATCAATTGGTTCCACCAAGCCCTAATTGATCGACCAGAATCAAGGTTGGAGTGTAGTGTGTTTAAGTGTTTAATGAGAAACACAGCGGCAAATATTATTAGAGCCGGTTCCTGGACCTACAAAGCAAAATCGTTTGAGTTGAGTACAGCTAGGGACACCAAATTTCATTCATGAAAAAATGTGATATTATTTAATCGACATAAATCATTATATGTACTTAAAATATTGTCACACTATTTGGTAACAGGTTAATTTGAAGTGTACGTAAACTGTGTAATTCCATCATTAACAATGTTTATACCAAGCTTAATTTAACAAAATTTTAAAACAGCTATTATTGGTACTCCAAAAAAAATCATGCATTCTTCTTTGATGAAAAAGGTAAAGAAAACAAGAGTGCAAGCGAGGAGACTATTTTAAAATGCTGATAACAATTCCGAACTAAAATCACATTATATTTAGATGATGATTCTATTTACCTTTGGCAAAAAGTGTGAGTTGGTAATGAGGCAGTAAGCTGGCAGAAGAGCATAGCATAGATCAGGAATAGAGTGCAGTCCCCAAATTAGTATCCACAGGTAGGCCAAGCATTGCCTAAACTCAAGCTTGGCATAAAGGGTGGCAAAAATGGGACAATTTTTGCTGAACAAAATTTCTAGCAGCCCTGTGATGCCTCTCTTCCTCTGGATCAACGTAACATGAGTAGTTGAGGGTGCAGCGCCCAGAAAACCTGGTGGTTCTGGCATGCATATGATAGACTTCCACCCTCTTGCATGGATCTTCATCCCAGTTAGGATATCTTCTGTTACTGACCCATAAACCCAACCCACCTGAAAAGGGTCGGCCCAATTAACAATATCAAAACTCCTGTCAATTAACAGACTTCTTCTAACATTAGAGAGAAAAATATTTTTCGTTACCTTTTTGCCCCATAATGTATCATGCTCGAACTCGGAATGAGCAACATGGTATGCTGCATCGACCGCACAGGAAAGGTCGTCCGGTTGATCAATATTTTCCTCTAATAAAATTTGAGTAGCTGATCGGATGAGCTCTGGAGAATTTCCAAAGCATCCTTTGTTTAGTCTCTCACTCGTCAAGTTCCCTTAGAAAAATCATTTATAAGTTGATTAAGCATTAATGAGTGATTATTTATATACATTAGTACAGATAATATATATCTTGGATGCTAAGATACCTTCATTATCTGTTAGAGATGAACCGTAGAAAACTTTACGTCTGTGAAAACATCCTGTCCCTGCATAGAAAGGTCCTTGGATCCCAGCTAACCCAGGCCAAATTTTCTGCAAAAGTTAAAGCCTTCTACATTAATTAGGTCCATGTACGCCAATCTGCCATAGTGCGAAACTAACTTAACTACCCCATGTTCATATCCCTATTTCTATCGCCTGACTAGAGGTATGAGCACGTGACCTGCAAGTTTTTTTTCGTCAAAGTGGAGTAATAGTAAACCAATATACGTACTTTTACAGCCTCAACCACTTGGCTTTCACATGGATCATCTTTCAAAATGTTGTAGAACATTTGGGGAAACTGAACAAATGCACCTTTTTCTTGCTTGAAACCAAGCAGTAGGCACATCGCATGAAGAACGATCTTTGGATTGTTGGCATACATGTCGCAGTCCACGTTCAACATGAATGGAGCATTTGTCATAACACCAGAGATCCTCGTCTATGTACATAAAATTAATTAAAAATATTAGTCACTGGGTAAAATCATGGATTTTACACTAGCTAATTAAGCCTAAGATAACAGTAATTTTCTAATTGAACAAATGTATTTAAAAAGAGAGATGGTAACATTTTCTTAGTTAAGCAAATAATTCTCACCAAAGCGTTCATAGCGCCCGCTTTGTAATGATGTGAGTGATTAGGACGCTTCTCCCTGGCTACATAAACCAAATGTGGTAGACCATTAGAAATTCTCTCCTTAGTCTCCCATATCACCTGTACAAATATTAATTCAAATTAACAATAGAAAGTTTATTTAGGTTTCAGTACTAAAATTTTAAGGAATAGTTGCAGGATGTGAAAAGTAGATGAACCACAATATTAGTCAGTCAACCAACTGTGGAGCATATATAATGAATATAATGAGCTGTTATATATGGCTACTCCACAAAGGTCATCTTGCATATAAATTTACCTTTACCGATGAAATGAACTTATTGGGAGGCTTTACTTCTTGTGTGAATTACCAAAAACAAAAAACAAGAACCTTGATTATAGTGGGATGGTTCCTGCTGTCTATGTGAGCAAAATCCACATTGTCTCTAGAAAAATCAAGAGGTGCCAAATTTTGGACAGCATCTTCAATTTTTTGGCAGAGCTTTTCATACTCATCCTACAAGATTAAAGATGGAGACATCATACATATATACAAATTCAACTAAGAATATATAAGGCCAAATTCTACCTTCATTTTTGTCCATTCTTGAAGGAATCCTGATGGACTATAACTTGACAAAATGGGATTGTCAGAGAAGTATCTAAATGGTGCTCTAACTTGAACATGGTACTTTTTGCAAAAGGGTACCCAAAGCTTAGCAAATTTTGAGGCTTCAACGAGAGAGTAGAGAGTGAGAGGTGAACACCCGTCATCTGATACATAGCAAGCTAGCTTGTGAGTTGGATAATCAACGGCTAGAAGAGAGAGCACTGTGTTCACAGTAATGATAGGTGGCTCTAGCTTTGCATCTGCTGTTGTCACAAACATGTCCACCGGAGGAAGCTCCGAAACCCTAATTACGTATTAAACATAAACAATAAGACATTAATCAGCATGTTAATTACCACAAGAACATTTATTTTTTCAATCTGGCATTAGCAAGGTTCAAAGAATTAGGTGAGCAACACTACACATGAGCATACCTAACTTAATTAAATTTAAACGGATAAATTTGATCTAGATAAAAAAAAATTGAGCTGTTGTCAAATTTAGTCCAGTTTTTTTTTATTTTTCAACTTTAATTAAATTTCTTAATTTTATGAGTCTTTACTCAAATTTTTAATTTGAATATTTAAATAAAAAAAAAATCTAACTACTTTCATAAAAATAGTTAAAAAGAAAAGTTATGTGTCAACATAAATAATACTTATACGATAGGTTAATAAAATCATTTAACTTGTGATAGAGGTATTTACGTACATACAAAAATAAATAAAAATAAATTTACCTATCATTCATGAAAATAGTTCAAAGAAATTCCATCTTCCATACATTTATAATCCATACTAGTATATACACTCATATTTAATACCTACAACATAGATTAGTTACCATTGTTAACTTGTGATGGAGATAGAAGAAAAAATTGAGATATAAACTAAGGTTCTAAAAAACGCTAGGCGATAGTAACGCGGCGAACTGACACCTAACGCCTAGGTAAATTTAGTTAAATTTTTTGTATATCTTGTAAATAAGTGCATATTGACACATAAAAAATTATACTTGTATGAAATCCATGAATAAGATAATAAAAGAATGATAAAATACAAAAAGAGTATCTAATAAGTCCAAAATTTAAAAAACACATTAAGTATATATGCCAAACATTTAAAATGATTATATCTAATTTTTAAAAAGTAAAAGTAAAAATCCCATGTAGTGGGTTGGGTGGTTCATAATAAAACTACTAGGAAGCCATGCCAAACATCCCTTAACCAAACCATGCACATTGGTATCATCCCTGAAATCCTCTCTTTTATTTATGATTTTATCTGGGTTGGTGTCCCACTTCGAACTTTGGAGCACCAAAACCGGTCAAAAACCTATATAGCAATTGAAAGCAAGGTCAAAAATCATAAAGAGACAATTATGAAAATGTGCATGCATCCTTCCCCACTTCATAAAGCACAACATGTGTGGTGTGAGTGTGACCCCTCCCCTCCACCCATATTCCCCATCAGTCACATCAACCTATAGACACTCCCAAACGAAGGAGACCATTTTGAAGCCTTGAAAACTGAAAACTTTTATTCTTTTTTATTCTTTCTTTTTCCTCATCGTCATCGTCTTTTTTCTGTTTCCTCTTCTTCTTCTTTTTTTCTGTTTTTCCTCTGTAAATTCTCCCTTTTTTTTTCCTTTTCTTCTGTTTTGCGCTGTAAGTTCCTCTTCTTCGATGGATTTCAGACAGAGGGAGTCGCGACAGCTAAGAAAGTTGTGGTGCACAGAGAGAAGGAGTTGAAACGGCGAGAAAGCTTTTGCGATTCTGGGTATCTGCTTGGAATTTCTTCCTAGGAAACCATTTCACTCTGCCTAGACCGCCGCCTAGACAACCCATGGCGCCTAAGCGGACGCCTAACAACTTCCCAATTTTTCTTAACGATTCACACCTAATCAGATATGCACACCTAAGCGGCCGTCTAGGCCGATTTTTAAAACATTGATATAAACTAAGAGCAGTAAAAAGCAGAATAACATTTAATTCTTATATTTAATCATAAAAATTGAGTAAAAGATAAACCTATTAATAAGAGATGACATTTATTTCAATTTAATAAAAAGATGAAAGAAAAGTGAATGGATCTAATCTAGCCCAACAAAGTGTACTAAACTTAATCAAGTTTACTTTATTTAAAAGTACGTAATAAAAAGAACATGAATGACATACTGCTGCAAGAGGTTGTGAGGGTATGTTTTGTATTCAACAGGAGTCCATTGGGTGATGAGAGTAAGAGCCCAACTGAAAGCAAACCAAGACTCACACGTGAAGGCAAGAAGCCAGACAAAACCATGGTCCCTGAGAGATAGGAGACGATAAACAAGGACACAGACGAAGAAGAACAGAATTGCAATTTCTAGGGTTTTCTGCAGTGCATTGATTTTAAGGGGAGTTTTTTCACAAAGAAGATGTTGAGGATTTGCCATTAGCTAGGTAAAGATAGGAGTTGTGGATAGAGGTCAGGACCAAGGCGGTTTAAATAAGTATAATATATATAGATGGCCGACGTCAGCATCATTCATTATTGAATGTCGATGTCCATATATATGTATAAATATATATATTATAGTCTACCTTTCTATATATCTTTAGGCAGACTTTCGGTGAAGTGATAGTTTGAATCTTATCTGAATTACGAGAAATCATGATGATCATAAGAGTTAATCTTTAAACCGGATAGAAAGGTTGGTGAAAACTAACTTCATACCCTTAGGTCATCTCCAATCGAATGATTCAGATGGTCAGAGGATCGAAAATAGCTCGAAAACCGTCTCCAACCGAGAGCCAAGTCAAAGGGCTCGTGGGCCCTACTGAACAAAAAAGGGTCAAAAGGCCAACTGGCCGGCCCAAACCAACTAGCCAGCTGGCCCCAGGTCGATCCACAATTTGAATTCCAACGGTAAGAAGTCAGCTAGCCCTTTTTTTTAAAAAAAAATCTATAACTTCCTAAGCCATTAAACAACATTAAATTAAATTAAGTAACATGAAACAACATGAAACAATATTAAACAACATTAAATAACATTAAACAACATAAAAAAAAACATTTAACAACATAAAACTTAAACGTCTACTTCATGCTTCTTTTGGCCTAAAGATGTGCAACAAGATCCTGTTGTAGGTACTTGTTTGTGGCATGGGAATGTATCATCCTATAATGCCTTATGTACTAATTTAAAGAGATACTACCAATTCTTGGATTCAAAGACAAATTAGGGCCATCATATATTTTTGCACGATCCCTTATTGACCTATTTGGATCCTTTTGGTCGTCATCAAACTCTCCATCAATATACCTATATCGCTCATCCTCCATAATCATGTTGTGTAATATGATGTGTTTGTACCATAGTTAGGGCCTCCGTATATAGATCTCGCATAAATACTCGGGGACTCAAATGTAATTATGTAATAAATGAAGGGGCAAATATGTAATAAGTGATGAGCCATTATTCTATAAAATGACTCATCACTCTCCTCATTAGAAGAGGCCAATTTTTAGGCTTGAGATCCCCAGAGCCTCACTCTCACATTACGAGGCCTCACTCCCATATTCATAGCTATCATCCTCACAGACAAGCTCTTTCTCCCTCACAATCCTCTCACAAACAGAGAAATACAATATCAGTGTGGACGTAGCCCAAACATTGGGGTGAACCACGATACATCTTGTGTTCTTTACTTTCTTGCAGATTCACGGTTGGATTTACGTTGTTCCAAGACCCCTGCGGTTTTGTGCATCAACATTTGGCGCCGTCTGTGGGAATCCATACGAAAAGTTATGTCGGTTCTCTTTCATCTTTTCACCTCCACCGTGAATCTGCAAAATCACAAAGCTATCGACACTCCAAGCACCGACACCCACACTCCGTGTTCCTGAAGATCCAGTAAAAGTAACATCTGATGCTAGTTTAGTCAATTCAAATGATCTTATGCTAGCATTTTCTTTTGTTGTACATGTAAGTAAAGTGCAAGACCTCGAAGCTAATTCCAAATTCTTTTTTGCAAGCAAATGTAATCCAGCAACAGGTTCATCTTCAGCTAGCAGTGGATCTAATATTCGGTCATCCAAAGAGGCGGCAAGCACGCTTTTCAACAAATCGAGGTTGCCCCACCTCCAACGTATCATCATTGTCCTTCTTCACCTTCATCACAAAAAACGACGGCGTCATGGCAAATATCTCATTCGTTATCGCCAGCTTCCCTTTCCGCCCGCTCTCCTACCCCTGCAGCCTTACCATCGAGTCACTCTTCTTTATCCTGAACTTCCCCGCCGCCGCCACCTCCTTCAACTTTGAAATCACGCTGCTCGCTGACAGCGTTGTCACGAACCGCAGCTCATCCCTCTCATCTGGCTTCTTCTCTTCGAAGAGGGGCGACAGATCAAACCCATCCGACAACGAGATTATGTGAAACGCATTCAGTGTCTCTATCTGCTTCGACGTGATCTTGTCGCTCAGCTCGTCGAACTCCTGCTCCTATTTCGTCAGTATGACTTTAGGAATTGATTTCTTGAACCAGGAGGAGTCCATGACCTTGGAAATGGTGATTCGGGTACTCGGGTTTGGGTCGAGAAGCTTCGTCATAAGTCTCTGGGCCTCAGACAAAAACCACGGTGCCACTAGGCCTTTCCCTGAATCTCATATCAGGTGATCAGCACAATCAACCTCCCCACATCCACATGTTGCGTTTACACGCCGACGGATCTCAGGCCGGCTTTCGAAATGGATTTGGAGAAGCTGCAGTGCAGCTCTTGCTCTCGGTTTTACAGCTATTTTTCGGGAAAATCCCGCCTGACTTTTCCAAGAAAATTCCAGCTTAACATCCAATACATTCAAAGATCTAGAGATAGAGAAAGCAAGAAGCAAGCAGTGAAGGCAATGAAGCTGAATTGGATGCACTGGTTTAATCACAAGTAGCTAATGGGTCTAATTCCGATCACCAATCATTTCCTCCATTTTCTTCCCCCAAGAATGGTCGTCAAGAAGGTCCTTGCCAAGACCCAACACGAAGGTGATGGTGTTATTGCCAGAAGAGCCATTGGAAGCCGCGAGTTGAGGAACCTGGATCTTTTTCTGATGCTAGATCACTTTTCAGTATCCCCTCCTGCTGGATTTCCTGACCACCCACACAGACTATCACATACATGTTATAGGGAGGCTTTACTTTTGAAGACCCCGAGAGTCACGAGGATGCTAAAGTTGGCGAATCCAATGCCACTTTAGAAAAAAAAATCACGCACTCAGAATACAAGGAGACTTGACGATGCCAACACCAAAAGTGAAGAAATTATTCAGATTCCTTCACATGGGTAGACTATTCACTTTAGCTGTAATCATGTAAGCTACGGTGAGCATGTAACTAGGGTTATGTTTGTAAACCTAAGTGGTTAATCGTCTATATGCAAAAGCAAGGAATAAACACCCACATGCAAAAGTAAGGAATAAAGGAAGGCTTTCCTCTGCGAGAGCACATGGGGGACACTGGAAAAGCAAAAGAAGATAAAAAGAAGCAGACATAATTACGGTGGTGATGGCATGCAAAAAAAGGGAATTATGGGCGTGACCCATTGAGCAGAGGGTCGATTTTATTTTTGAATGATGTAATTTATTTTTCTTATCTTTCGGAGACATCTGTATAAACCCCATCAGATAGTAATAATTAAAAAAAAAAACGGCAAGCCCAAAATAATGGGCTGGAATGTTATGTGGAGGGTGAATGCCCATATACCCAAAAGAGCCAGACCCTCTATTACCACCAACCAGGTGATCAAAAGTACGCCCAGTACTCCAAAATTATTCGGCAACCTGCCGCTATTATCACCAACGAGGTGATCAAAAGTACGCCCAGTACTCCAAAATTATTCGGCAACCTGCCGTTATTATCATCAACCAGGTGATCAAAAATACGTACAGTACTCCAAAATTATACATGAGCATCACTCATGTCAATCATACATAAACATTCATGAGCATCACTCATGTCAATCACATATAAACATTCATGATCATTATTCAACATTCATGAACATCACTCATGTCAACATTCATGCGTAGAATCATGTCAACATCCATGAGCATCACTCATGTCAATCAACATAAACATTCATGAACATCACTCATGTCAATCAGCTTAGAAAGCTTCATTTACAGAGCTCCAGCTTCAAAAGCTTCATTTACAAAACTCCAGCTTCAAAAGCTTCACTTGCAAAGCTTCACTTACAAAGCTTCAGTGCAGGGTATACAAATACCGCCACTTCGGCCTATACATGGATTCAATTTGAAGTCTCCAGCCAACAGTCTCTATTGACCGAAAACTTGGGGACTACATTATGTACCATATATTGGGCCTCAACTAGGCCTCATGATAAATATTTGGGGGACTTAGCCCATTATTTATGTATTGAGGAACGAGTCATTATTCTATAAAATGGACTCCCTCACTTTCATTAGAGAGCATCCATTATTCATGTACTGAGAAGCGAGCCCTCATTTTATAAAAGGGACTCCCTCACCATCATTAGAGAGCATCGCCGCCTGCTGAGCAACCGCATCGCCGCGAGCATCACTCCTAACCCATTATTCATGTACTGAGGAGCGAACCCTTATTTTATAAAAAGGACTCCCTCACCTTCATTAGAAAGCATCGCCGCCTGCTGAGCAACCGGCTCGCGCGAGCATCACTCCTAACCCATACTTATGTATTGAGGAGCGAGCCCTTATTCTATAAAAGGGACTCCCTCACCATCATTAGAGAACATCGCCGCCTGCGGAGCAACCGTCTCGCCGCGAGCATCGACTCTAGCCCATCATTTATGTATTGAGGAGCGAGCTCTTACTCTATAAAATGGACTCCCTCACCTTCAACGCCACAAGCCGAGCCAACCAAGGCAACATAAGCCACAAGCAGAGCAGCCTCGTAACATGTGCTACTTTTAGTTGAGCATCATTTCAGATTGGGCACCGCCTCATATTGAGTATCAGTTCTAGACGACATCTAGTTACTTCGGCCCACACATGGACTAAATTTCAAGTCTCTAGCCAAAAGACTCTCTTGACTGAAGACTTGGGGGACTACTGTTTATACCATACTTAGGGCATCCGTATTTAGATCTCGTATAAATACTCGGGAGACTCAAATGTAATTATATAATAAATGAAGGGGCAAATATGTAATAAGTGATAAGCCCTTATTCTATAAAATGACTCCTCACTCTCCTCATTAGAAGAGGCCAATTCTTAGGCCTGAGATCCTCAGAGCCTCACTCTCACATTACGAGGCCTCACTCAGTGTGGACGTAGCCCAAACATTGGGGTGAACCACGATACATCTTGTGTTCTTTACTTTCTTGCAAATTCACGGTCGGATTTACGTTGTTCCAAGATCCCTCCGGTTTTGTGCATCAACATGATGCAAGACATCATGGGGGAGTCCAAATTTTCTCAACTCCACCTTCTTGCCGGTTTCTTGATGATCTTCCATCGTGCTTATAGAATACTGAAAGTTCTTTCAACATCTTTTCAGTATGCCTCTTGTTGTAAGGTAAACCACTTTTCAGCGTCATTCGCAAGGTTTGGAATTGCTTGGACAAGTGTCGCCCACTTTGGGTAGATGTCATATGCCATGTAATACCCATATTGTACTGACGTCCGTTGATGTAGCAGTTAAGTTGAGGTGATTTACCTTCCGTTAGGTTATTAAAGAGGGGTGAATGCCCAAGAACTATAATGACATATTGGGATCCAGAGACTCCAAAGAAAGCATGCCAGATTCATGTGTCATACGAGGCAACCGTCTTTAACACAACAGTGAGCTTTCTTAACCTTCCGCTAAAGCCTCATTGCCATCCAGTGGGACAATTCTTCCAATTCCAATGCATGCAGTCTAATGACCTTATCATGCCCGGAAACCCACGGTATTTATAGCCCAATATCCACCCTATTTATAGCCAAAAAAAAAAATTTAAATCCAAAGGCTAGCTAACGTCAGCTAGCGGTTGGATTTGAATTTTTGTTTCTGCCAAATTTTTTTAAATTTAAATAATAAATTATATTTGGCCTTATGGCTCTTTGGCCTTCGGTTGGAGATGGTTTTTTTGTGACAGAGCTATATTTGGCCCTTGGTTAGAGATGATAAGAAATATAGCCCTGCACTGTTCATTAAAATATTAATTTCTTGGAGGGCTAGAGGGCTAAAACGAGCCATCTTACCCTCCTTCGGTTGAAGTTGGCCTTAATTGCCAAAAGATTTTATTGTTTTGGCTTAAAATTTGTCTAAATAAACGATATTACTTACATTATAGGGGTAGAGGAGTGGGTTTAGCATCACAATGGGTTAGCAATAATGTGGTTCAAATTCGTCTTTGGTGAGAATCGAACTAAAACTTCTCTCTTACAAGTGAAAAGGAATATCACTAAATTGTGGTACTACATAGCAAAAATTGCCAAATTAAAGTTAGAAATTATTCGCCTTCTAATTAAATTTGTTCATCATACCCTTAATTGTCATAAGAGTTTACCGTTTTGTCTTGAAAATTGCCTGATTAGACTATGCAAATTAGAATTAGAAATTATTCGCCTTCTAAGTTTCTCTTCTTTTTTTTCCTTTGCTCCGCCTTCTAAGTTTGTTTACATTACACTATCTGATTGAATTGTTCATGTGCAGCACAGACTGTACAGTACATCCACACATGGTTGCGTTCCCATTCTTATTGGTACTTTTCAAGTTTAAATTGTCTACGTATGCTTGAAACAGATATAGGTTTAGTCCAAATACATTGTTCATCTGATATGACATCGTGAAATTTTTTCAAGAAGAAAATTACAGTGATTTAATAGGTTTAGTCCAAATACATTGTTCATCTGATATGACATCGTGAAATTTTTTCAAGAAGAAAATTACAGTGATTTAATTAAGATTTTTTAGTCAAAATGGTCCATGAGATTTGCATAACACATAACTTTGATCCCTGAGATTGAAAATCAATAGAAATGATCTCTGAGATTGTCCACCTGGTCCTACCATTAAAAAACTCCATTAAGTGATCTCTGAGTTTTTTAACGGAATGACCAAAATGATAGATAGTGGACAATCTCAAGGACCGAAGTTATGTGTTATGCAAATATCAGAGACCAAAGTTATGTGTTATACAAATTTTATAAACTATTTTGGCTAAAAATATCCTCAACTTAACAGAGTTTTTTAATGAAATGACTAAAATAATTGATGGTGGACAATCTTATAGACCACTTCTATTGATTTTCAATCTCAAAGATCAAAGTTATGTATTATGCAAATCTCAATGACCATTTTGTCTAAAAAAAACCTTTAATTAAGGAGTGTGTTATCCACACACTCCATTTTACTTCTCACACATCCCTTAATAACTTATGTCCGTTGATCTTCTTCAATTCATCTGATCCGACGGTTGAAAATTAAAAAGATGTGTGAGAAGTAAAATAAAGTGTGTGGATATCACATCCCTTAATTAATTTAGTGGCAAGATGTTGCAGCATATTTTATGGTCGAGCCTTGCGGCGTATTATTTAATTAAACAGAATTCAAAGTAATTATCTGCATATAAAGGATAAATTGAGAGGGTGAGAGATCTGTTACACTTTATGGTGAGATCATAATAAGCATGCTTTCAGTCTCGGGGTTAGTAGAGAAGCCCACCCCAAACAGGTGCGTAGCAAATAAGAAGTATTTGTAAAATTTGATTAGCGCGAAAAAAAAAAAAAGGTATGATTAGATTTGCTTTCATAAAAAGGGCAATGTAAACTATAGGTTAGAGTAGTTTGTATAATTCCCACGGGATATGAATGATTGGTCCGATGGGTATGATCATAAACAACTGGTGCCATATATTTGATTACTTGTGTTGACTCTAAAAACTACTAAATCTACGTGGCGTGCAAGCTGAGTAATTAGTAAGTTAACTACGTCCTTCGGTTGTATGCGGGGAATGCCAACTTGTCAGCCGAGGAGTAAAATTGGTTGATGTTGCGTTGGATGTGTGGCTGACTTCTCAATCGTGCTACTGCGACCGAGAAAGGAACATGTCTCAGCCTTCAGGTTCTAGAGCTTCAAGACAAAGCTACTAGTTCTGCGAAGTTCACAAAGTGTCGGTGTCAGATTCGGTCACTGTGATTATATTCGTAAGAGTATAAGCACGCCGAATCGACACTAGAGTATAAGGACACAAGTATTCAAAACGAATATACGTCTTGATTGTGAAAGTGGTTCGGCCGTCAAAATGCCGAACTCTAAAACCTACTTGCGAATAACCAATCATAAACGACTCGGCTTTCAACGTGCCGAGTATAATAACTTGTAACACTTCGCTTCGCCGAGAAGGCTAACGAGATGACCTATGCCGATAAGGATTCAAAAATCCTTCTCGACCGAAACTTTGATAGGTAACCAGTTGGCCATGTCGCAGTGCTGTTTATCCAAACTGAAAATGCTCCACGGTCGGCTGATTCTACAGCAACAATGTTGTTTATCCAAATTGAAGATGTTCGCCAGTTGCCTTCACAATGCTATTTATCCAAACTGAAGGTGCGTCGGCGAAAAGAGGAAAAGCAAAAATCTCAAGGTGTTGAGAGGTTTCGCATAGAGCGAGAGAATACGCAGGGTAATTTGTGTGTTGAATTGGAGGCTTGTTTCGATTTTTTTTTTTTTTTTTTTTTTGAAGAACCTCGGCGGTACGAGGGAATTTTATTGATAAGAAAAAAGAAGTTACACCTAGACAGGGGGGACATAAACCTAACCCCTCATAGAACAAGAGGAAAGAAATACAAAAGAAAAAGGGGGGGACATGCACCTTACCCCTTTTGAGAAAGGAAATGCCGGAAAAAGAGGGGGGACATAGACCGTACCCCTATCCATAGGGATGTGCTGCCGAGTATTGCGTGATAATTTCTTGACGTGGATCAGACTCATCATGCAATTATCCAACCAATTTAAAATCTCCATCATTATCTCATTTTCTCCTTTTTCAAAGCCCACATGTTCCAATCTGATACAATTTGCTTGACTAGATTCTTAGCACCTTGCCAAGAATATTCCATCATCATTTCATAATTTTTATCCACACATGCGTAATAAAAATCATGGCATCACATCACTTTATTTTGACTACTCCACACGGCATCTCAACGTGCTGATCGTCCCATTATATCCTTGTGGAATTGTTTTATGTGGTTCTGTATGCAAGATAGAACTCTAATGCTGCACGGTATTTCACATAACCTCAATTAATTCGAACTTTGTTGTTGTTGCTTCCATAAATATATTTCATAAGATAATTACTACAAAAATTCAATAGTAATATCTAGAAAATATGAAATCCAACGGTTTAGAAACCACTTATTTAACGATCTCGATTGCCCGGGCCGATATCGTAAAATCAGGTCTAAACATTGAACTGAAGATGTTCGCCGGTTGCTTTTACAGTGCTATTTATCCAAACTGAAGGTGCGTCGGCGAAAAGAAAAAAAATAAAAATCTCAAAGTTGTTGAGAGGCTTCGCGTAGAGCGAGAGAATGCGCAAGGTAATTTATGTGTTGAATTGGAGGCTTGTTTCGATGTCTTCCCTCCCTATCCTTAGGGATGTGATGCCGAGTATTGCGTGATAATTTCTTCGCGTGGATCAGACTCATCATGGAATTATCCAACCAATTTAAAATCTCCATCAATATCTCATTTTTCTCCTATTTCAAAGCTCACATGTTCCAATCTGATACAATTTGCTTGACTAGATTCTTGGCAAGGTGCCAAGAATATTCCATCATCACTTCATAACTTTTATCCACACATGCGTAATAAAAATCATGGCATCACATCATTTTATTTTGACTACTCCACACAGCATCTCAACTTGCTGATCGTCCCATTATATCCTTGTGGAATTGTTCTATGTGGTTCTGTATGCAAGATAGAACTCTAATGTTGCACTGTATTTCACATAACCTCAATTAATTCGAACTTTGTTGTTGTTGCTTCCATAAATATATTTCATAAGATAATTACTACGAAAATTCAATAGTAATATCTAGAAAAATATGAAATCCAACGGTTTAGAAACCACTTATTTAACGGTCTCGATTGCCCGGACCGATATTGTAAAATCAGGTCCAAACAACTTGATAACAAATCCATTATTAAAGTAAACATACCTTAAATTCTTACTGGTTTTGTTGGTATTCAAAATTTACTAACTCAATACCAAAATTTATGGGTGATAAGTTTACTAACTCTATCACACCTTCCACTTTCACTCTCAATAAAATTGGACAAAAGAAATAAAAGAGGGAGAGCAAGCTTCGGTGATAACACTTTGATTCCTTGTGGATGGAATGAATATGATTTTATAAAGACTTTCTAATGCTATCCATACAAAAGTCAAATTCAACAACTATTGTTTAAAGCAAACAAAGATTAACACATACCTAACAAAATAAAAGTGTTCAAAGTCTTTACATCCTTTCACACTCACTTTGTAGTAACTTTAGACTTTTCACACACACACACACATTGCAGCAACTTTACTGATAGAAAAGCAGCTGGCAGCACACACAAGTATTGACATCAAGCAGCGCACAAACATTGACATCATGTTTTTATTTGAACTTCCAACAGGTTTATCATCTGCCTCAATAGGCCAATCTTTTTTGTTCAATAAGCTAGCTCTTACTCCAAGGAAGATAAAAATATGGTAAAAGCCAAGCTTATCTAGCTCTTAGAGGAGAAGAGAATACAATATGAAAAGCAAGGCCAAGATATCTGACTTGAATATATTGGACAATTCCATACTTTCCCTTCCCAAACAGCCCTTTGACAAATGGCCAAAAGCATATCACTGATAGTTTAGTAATAGATTAGTAGTAAGACACGTGTCATTCATCTGTCATGTTATTAATCCAATAGATGTAATGTCTCATGAAATGATAATGAAGGCTACACGTGTCCTATTACTAATCTATTACTAATCTATCAATCACCACCAAACACTGCACATTATTTCCCCAAGTCCTGTGCCTTGTGAACCATGAGCCAGTGGTTGCATCCCAAACAAGCTCATAGCCAGCGCTGTCAATTGCAGAAACAAGAGGGCTGTGGCTGGCACAAACATTGGAGATTCACAAACCTACGAGCATTCACTTCATCGTAGTCACAAGAATGGGCAGGCTGGTCTTTCTGTGTGACTTCAAATGTGACCAGGGATATTCCTAAAAGCTTGAAAAGAAAAGTTACGAGTCCAAGTAACAAAGAAGTTGCCGAGGATATTTTTCCTGTGAAGCCCATTCTCAGAAAATTCCACCATGCAGTGATTAATTGGCCTGAGCAAAGGTAGAAACACAGTGTGGCTATATTTCTAAGAAGAGACACAGCAACAAACATTATGAGAGCTGGCTCTTCCGCCTGCATATTGGACATTCAAATTTATGCTTGCTTAATAATTTATCATCCAAAACACACATTGGAGCATTGAAAATTTATGTTTAATACGTTAATGGTTTTGGTCGTTTTAACGTAACTGGATGTTACAAGTGCATTAAGGGATTGAAACCCTACCACATGAACGCCTATTTAGACAAAAACGACCAAGACTATCCGAATCAAAATACAAAAGAAGCCATTTTGAGAGAACATAATAACCTAAATTTGGGACTAGAAATGTCTCTAATCCTAAAATAAACCACGTTTTGTTGCTACTCCTCCTAATTAATAGTACCTTAGGCAAGAAACCTGAGTTGGTAATGATGCAATAAGCTGGGAGAAGAGCATAGCATTGCCCCAGGAATGCAGTGTAGGGCCCATATTAGCAGCCATGTGTAGGCCAAGCACTGCCTGAACTGGAGTTTAGCATTAAGGGTGGCAAATATGGAAGTGTATTTGCTGAACAAAATTTCGACCCATCTCTTCCTTTGGGTCAACAAAACAAGTGAACTTGAGAGTGCAGTGCGCACAAATCCTGGTGGCTCTGGCATGTATAAGATTGAATTCGATCCCGTCGCATGAAATCTAGAGCCCGGTTAGGCATCTTCTGTTACCGATCCATAAACCCAAACTACCTGCGGGGATAGGTAAGCCTAAATGAACTAGTTGATACATTTTGATGACTCTGATTAGTTTCTTTTTTTAGGAATGATCTTCAAATGAAGATTAAGAAATTTAATGGTTCTGGTTATAAACTTTCTTCTACGGTTACATTATTTGCAAGTGGTGAAATAAGTTCATTCTCTCAAGAGAAAATGCAAGTATTATAAAAAATATAAAAAAAATTACCACATTAAATTTGAACAAATATTAATCATCGTAGCTCGAAACTATTGAAACACTGCAAGAGGGGCCAGGTGTATCCTTGTCCTCATGTAAGGGGTTCTCTTTTGCAACATTTCATCACGTGGCTATCTTTTATGGACGGGTGATTCACTTTTTTAACACATAACAAATATTGATTTGTGATGAGTTAATATTATATTATATATTTTATCCTATTCTTAGTATTAATTTGATAATTATTTTGGTAGAATTTTGATAATTTACTTTATATTTTCAATACAGGACAGTCGACTTCCTCTGGAGAAAAACATGATCAAACGAACGAATTTTGGAGTGATTCAAATTGGATGACGTTCATGTGTCTCTTGGCTTATTCGTGTCAAAATTTGGGATTTTTCTACCAAACTTTTATTTTCTGGCGATTAAATGAAGAAGTTGTGCACATTGCTGAAAAGTGACGTTTCTAGGCTTAAATTGCGTTTTTGGAGCTTAAGATGACCTCAGATGAGTTCGTGGCCTTCTGGAGAAGTATTCAGAATAGTCCAAGCTTTAAATTCAACTATTTTGAGCCAGTTTTAGAGCTACTTTGGGTCCAAAACGTGACTGTGCAGATTTTTAGGCGAATTTACTAAGTCAATTTAGAATTATGTTTCATATTTTATTTCAATTTATTTAGTTTCCTAGTCTTATTCTAAGACCTTTTACTAGGAGGATTTTATTGAGAGTAGTATAAATAAGCCTTTTGGCAGACCTAGGGTTTCTCTTCTACGTATGCAATTTTTGGGAAAAGACTTTGGGTAAAGCTTAGAGATTTCAAGACTTATACTTTCAAGTGTTTTCATTCTTTTTGTAGTTTAATACAATTATGTTGATTTTAATTATGAATATGCATAGCTAATTTTCTTTTGCTAGGGTGAGGCCATGATTCTTAGTAAGAATATGTAGTCACTTTTTAATTTTCTTATGAATTTATGCATACAAGTTTTGAGATATTAATTATTGTGCTTTAAACTATCTATTTGTCTTAGTGATTCGTGACCATTAGGATATTCAGAAAAGTAATTTTATGCAATTTTGGTGGAGGGTTGTCCCTAAATTTGACTAAGGCTTCTTGTGGTTAACATGTGTAACTACTTAGGATGGACGACATGTCTTAGGAGTTATATGATTTTTAGAAAAGTTTTTACAAAACTTAATGAATCTTGCATGTTTACATTCAATCTGGACACCACGGACGGATTGCATGTTACTTATACATTCTATGTTGGGGATTCCAAGTAGGGCATACTTTAGGAAAACCTAACCTTCAAAATATGCATGTGTAATTCATAAGGAATTAGAATAACTATGTAGGATTGTTAGGGTGACGGCGTAACCCTAGTGTTTTTCCAAATTTGTTTCTTAAAATATTTTCTCTTTGATATGTTTCCTTTTTAATTGGTTATTAGTTGCTTTCCCTAAATTACTTTTATTAAAATTCGTTTCTATTATATTTAAATTCAAAATCAACCTTTTCCAATCTTTGTTTGCAATTAATTAACTAAAATTGTGGTTTTTCATAAATTGTTTTTAAATAATCCTTGCGGAAAACGATCTTACTTGAGCTGTTTATACTACAACTACCTTGTTCTCTTGCAAGTATTTTATCTGATTTTATCCCTACTCTTGCAGGTGGTAAAAATTCTATCAATTTGCCCAATGACGCCATTAAAATTATGAAATGGTTGCAAGAGAATCTCTTCCTCGTGTGGCTCCGCACTAGTCCCAGTGATAACCACATGGGAATACTTAATTATATAGTACACTAGAAGCATGTGATCATTGTGATATCATATATCTTCTGTAGGAGGTTTTACCAAGTTGAAAGTATATCATGCACTTTACAAAATTAGATACCAAAGCCTAGAATATTTTGGTCTTCGTTGGTGAACGCTAGGATAGTACTACCATCATATTAATTTTTGTGAGCGGTCTAGCAATAATTTCCGGCTATCCACACTTTGCGATTGATGAGCTGTGAGACCCACTTGCATTAATGGCTGACGTCGTAAGTGAGCTTAGGAGCATCACTCTAATTGCTCCAGAAGGTGTAGAACAGTAGCGTGAAACCAACGGACTTAGATATGGTGGATAGGGGAACCCAAAAAAATTTTGGCGGATAGGGGAATTCCATACTTCCCAGTACCAAACAACCCTTTCAGAAATGGCCTGAGGCATAGCACCAACCACTTACTACTTATAACCTCTAATTGGCTTGACCCTAACTCTTTTTGAGCTGGCCGCCACATGCTCAACAAAGCAGTAGCAAGCACGGTTAACTGCACCAGCAAAATAGTTGTGGGAGGCACGAAATGGGAGACTTGTCAAATGCGAATCTGCCAGCTTCAGTGTCTTCAGAGCCTTCATCACTTGAACTAGACTGATCTTTTGTAACTTCAAAGACTGTCTCACATACCTAAGAGTTTGAGTATGACACCAACAAATCCAAATAAACCAAGCACTCATTGTATTTATCGTTCCCGTTCTTTGGTTATTCCACCATGCTCGGATCAATAGACCGGTTCGAAGATGCTCCGGTAAAGTGTAAATATGGTAAAGGACGAAGAGAGCAATTGGTATATAGTAGGTTGGTTCTTGGCCTGGATCTAAAGCAGTTAAAAAGTGTAGTAACTCTTGAACAACGATGACACTGCCATCATCAAATTCGTTCACCAAATAATGTAGCAATATATACAGATTTTCTTGATGTATAAACAAATGAAGCATTACCACCATTTTAGCAAAAGCAATAACGACCGGATTAGTAAATACTTAACTTGCGTGAAGCGTAAAATACTCAAGGGATGTGGTGCACACACACACACACACACACACACACACACACATATATATTCCCACCTGGGGCAAGAGATGTGTGTTGGTGATGATACTATAAGCTCGCAGATCAGCATAGCAGAGTTCAGCAATTACAACGTAGGACCCAAGAAACGACCAAGAAGTAAGCCAAGAATATCCTAAATTGGAGGTCTGCAAATAGAGTGCCAAATATGGACAGTTTTTACTAAGCAGGATTTCAAGCAAGCCAGGTGCCCATGTCTTCAAGCTGGGTCATGAAACTAGGACCACCTGTAGGTACACATCCTAGAAACGCTGGTGGGCCTGATGCAAACAATAGACTTCCAACCTTTGTTATGGATTGAAAGGCCAAGTGAGGATATATTCTGTTGTTGATCCGTACCTCCATCCCACCTAAGCAAGAAAAGGAATTAACAAACAGAAGAACAAATACACAAATAGAGATTGAAAAATGAAATGAAACTCAGAGACGCGTTGCTGCAATTAACCTTAGGAGTACTGACTTCTATGTTAACTTTTTAAATCTCATCTGATGTGATGAAATTTTCTTGATACTAAATATGTTGGATTTATCCAATATAAATCAACCTTTAAGTGGTCTACTACATGTAATAGGAATGTAATATTGGAGAATAATGTTAATTGTGATTTGATCTCTTAAAGATATCAATTCTATATAAGGTGTCTTATATTGGAAATAGGATTGATGGAATCCTTAATAATATATGATTATGATATTTTACTTGAGAGCCAAGAAAGGAGAGTTTTAGCTTTCCCTTATGGATGGAATCTAAGACCTTTTGGCTAATATATAAACACCGGTCCCTGCTAACCCTAGACACGACAACTAAGGCTTCCCATAGAGCATTGTCATAAAGCTAGGAGTTTACAGAAGAGTTGGTGTTTCTGTTTGTCACGGCAAACATAAAGATTGGAGTTTTATCAATCACGTTTTACTTGCATGGCTATTGCATCTTCGATAACTACCATTGGAATCAGGTCAGTCACTCCTTGTTTGTGTTTTAATTGTATAACCTTATAAGGCTAACAATTGGTATCAGAGCCATTGGTTATATAATTAAAACCTATTAAGTTCGATGATACATAGAGTCGTTTTACAAAATACATAAACTGAATTTTGGTCTTAAATTCAGTGTGATTCCATATCCTTGGCGTACTAATATGATATGTTCAAACATATTCTATGATCAGTTTCCTTTTGATCCTAAATTCAAGTGTTAGTTAAATATAAGAATCAGATGGAGGTCGGTTAAAGAGCAAGGGCCGACAGGACTTACGATTGTGTTGTTCATGGTATCAATATTGTTTCTTACTAATTAATCTTATGGCACGAATCTGGAAATTTTTGTCAGAAATAGCTATAAACTGTGTTTCAATCGTATAATCATATTGGAATTTGGAGAAGCATATATATATATATATATATATATATGTATATCATGCTAATATGTAAATATTTTGCAGTGGGATCCAAACATGGATTGAAGTATAAATTTTAAATAATGGTGATGGTTGCTTCGAATTCCAACAGTTTTCCAGATTATACTTATTATAATTACATATAATCTATGATTAGGCTGATGGCATTTTTGCAGGCCTTTGTTTTGCATATAATAAGTTTTGGTCGAGCCACTGGTTCTGCAGGTTTTATTTACATGTGCTTGCTTGATCAACAAAAGCCAATTTGATTAGTCAAAATAGATTACCACCAATAGTTCTGATAAAGGAATGACTAAGAAAGTTTGATTAGCGTTAGTTTATTGGATTAACTATGACTGGAAACCATGGCATATTTCAGATTTTCTATTTTAAAGTTGATGTTTTTGGTTGGAATGTTTAACCATGTACTACGGATGTCTTTGTCAATTTTGTAAGCATATGCAAATACACATTTACACTGGAAAAGTGATGCGGCCTCT
Source organism: Malus x robusta (assembly GCA_963082935.1). Taxonomy (NCBI): domain Eukaryota; kingdom Viridiplantae; phylum Streptophyta; class Magnoliopsida; order Rosales; family Rosaceae; genus Malus; species Malus x robusta. Next base: position 25,700,358 of record OY720335.1, read on the forward strand.
CAATTTAGCAAGCTGACCTCTGCCAAAGCAGAGCATTGTGTTTCATTGACTCAATTCGGATTTTGGGTTTTTGGTGTAGTCTTTTCCCTTGGTCTTAATTGCTGACAAGTTTTTGTGGTGGATTTAAAGCAACCTAATTCTTAGAATTAAGAAAGAGGCGTAACAGTTCAAATATTGCTTGACATCTTTCGGAATGTTGGTAACGGAATTGTTCACTTTTAGATGTCTCAATACTATTATTGGTATATGATTTGTGCCTATATATATGATTGTGGTAACATATATTACAGTTGTGTTGCAGGAATGCATATGCTAAGTTTATATATGTCTATATTTGAAAGCAGGTCAATATAAATTTTGGCACTTTTTGTTATTGCATCTATAGCATCACGGATATGTTTCAAAGATGTGTAAGGTGACACAATGTCTTCCTTGACTGTAGCATATGATAAATTGTAACTAATTTGCTTAAACCAAAATTTTAATATTGTTAAGCAAATGGCATGTATAGTGTTGCTTGTATGGCTAATTTGGTTCAAGCATGAGATAACATATTTTTAATATTGCCATGGGTTTTGGACTATAGTGAATTGTAGTGTTGTTTTCACTAATTTTCACGAGATGTGAATGAACTTTTATGCCATTAATAGCACTAGAAATATGCATGACTAATCAATCAAGTTTGTCTACAATTTGCTTTCTTATCTCAAAAGTCATTGAAATTATACATGACTAGTTACTTGTGAAAAATTGATGTATAATTTGTGAATTGACTGAGAATGACAGAAAGCTTCCAGTGACAAGAACAAGGGTATTATACAAATGAATAAGGTTTGTAGTAATTATGTGACAATTCTCATTTGTATTATATTTATTCTTATATGAGAATTATGGTGGTCATGTGATTATATATATGTTTACAAAGAAATGGTGAACATATGAAGGCATGAGGTATGTAATCCATTCAATGTATGTGGCTTAATTGATAAGCATGAATTTTCAAACATGTATTATTGTTTGTGGTTTTTTTTTTTTTCTATGCCTAAAGAATTTAAACAGTGCTTTAATTAGTAAATTTTATGTGTCATAAGGGGAGAAGAAAAACAAGTTTTCAAGGCTAATGTAGGACACATATTGGAGATGTTTTCTATGGAAGAAAATAATTTTGGTTGTTCCTTTTATTTAATTTGGTATTTACAAAGCTAATGCATGATTTTAATGCTATGTTTAATAGTTTTGTACTACGGAAAGAAATATATAAAAGGAAAGGAACCCGTTTGATATATATTTGAGCGATTTAGCTTTTAAATTAAAGGGATGTATTGTTCTCTCACATTACATAAAGGATTTCAAGCAATTGACTCCATAATGATAAGTTTTGACATTCTTGTGGTGGAATAAAACTTGTTCTATATGTGATTAATCTCTTTCAAGTATGTTGTCAGGTATTTTTGAGATTAATTTGATGTCAAAGGAAGTCATGAAGGAATTAGTGCCATTTGTTGGCAAGACTCGAAGCTCGAATCAGGTTATCATAATTTTGTCACTTACAGTTAATTAATCCATGTGACTTCTTGTATCGTTTCAGGGCGGAGTTGACCAATGCCTTTTCAACTAAGCAAGATGCAACGGCTTAGTTTGCAATGGGACTATGTTTTGAGTTACTTCGGTCAACTTTGCATCTTAATTAGAATAAAAGGGATAATCTTCTTGCCTACAGGTGTGGATTACTTCTTTTAGTTTAATTAAGATGGCATAGTATGGGTTTTATTTCACAGAAGTTGTGAAAACCTTCATCTTGCCTACAGGTGTTGAAGTTTTTCATGAAGGAACTTTTGTGACATAAAATCTAGTACTAGAAACTAGTTATTTTTCTTGCCTACAGGTGTAAATTAATTTAGTTTCATGAAGTTTATTGGGATAAAGTTTCATGCCATTAGTGACAAATATTTCCACAATAAGCCCCATAAAAGGTTGTGGTTTGAAGGCATGAAAATCGGTTGCATCATGACGTATTTTGTGTCTCTTCATGAGACTTGTTGATGCAAAGTATTGGACCCATGAAAGTTAATCAAGGATTGCTAAGGTACGCATTGTTTAAGTCTTATGCTTGTAAATCTTTTCAATTTGAATTATGATGTCGGTTTAGAGGATGAAATTTGACTACTAAAATTTCCTTTGGACATCGAAATTGAATTTGTTATGGATGCATAAATTCATGATAGATGCACATAACTGTTTCAGGTAGATTGCGTGTCTTGATTTAAATCGGGTGAATGACACGTCTCATGGTCACCAAATGACCTGAATTTTTGATATGTTCAACATATATATGTCTACTATGTGTCTACAAATTTTCGTAATTTTCTGAAATGTATTTTAATTATGGTGAATTTATTAGTAACCCATACTCGTATAGCAGTTTTACTGGCAGATTGTGTTGGTCTTTTTGAGACGTGACTTTAGACTACTATTTTGAACCAAAACGGCTCTGTATTTTTATTTTATGAATATTAGTATGTCTATTTTGATCAGTATAAATTTGGTAGCAATCAAGCTTGTAAATTAATTATGATTAATTCTAAAGTGAGTGTACCTTGCTACTGAAATTCTGGTTGACAACTTTGTGTTGGTTGTAATGTCTATTTTATTGTGTCTAAAATATAAAGCAATTTTATTTAGGTACATTTTTGAAAGAGTGTTTGCCCAAGTGGGAGAATTAGTGAACGGAAATTGGGCTTCACACTCATTAACTTATTTGCAAGTATAAATTCCGAGAACTTAGTGGGAGTTATTCTAAAATTGTGAGCATTAAGTGGACTTGCATGAATCTATTAAAGCATTATTCTATCTTTATGAATTTGGGTTACTCGAATATCTATAATATGTTTAAGTTGCATGCGTACATTTTTCTGTTACTTGCAATCATTTGGATTTCTCGGTTGATCATTTGTTTTGGGGCTCATAAGGACTTAGCATGAATGTGAACTTATTAATACATATAAGATGGTTGTTGGATGCATGTTTTGTGTAACAGCGGTGAATGCTTTCATTCTTTGTTGTACCTTTCATTGAGGTAATATGCATTCATTGACTGAGTAAGGCTATTCCCAAAGGTGTATTTTCAAAAATATGATTTAAGTATTGATTTGCAAATTAAGTAATGATGTTGCAGATCAGTGGGAGTTTGAGTTTAGTAATGCCTTACATTTGCAGATGACCTATAAGGTATGTGTAGAATCCATGTATTCATTTTAATCTCCAGTTGGATTCATTAAGTCACATTTTTCGTGTGCTAGTCAATTATCTGATGAAATATATATCGGATATCAAGTTGTTATCAAATTGCATATTAAATGGCATGGCATGGTTTGTGCACTGCCTCAGTTGTGAGGATTTCCATCTTGCCCGCAGGTGTTGGAAATCACTATGAAAGTAACTGGTATGGTGCATAGATCAATGTCAAAAACATATTAATTCATCTTACTCACAAGTGTTGAATTAATTTGTTTTATGAAGTTTTGGGATATTTTACTTGGACATGTGCCTATTTGGTATTTTCAGTTGTGTCCGTTGGCTACAAACATTGTTTGTATTGTTACTTATCTAATGAAAGTAATGCATGACTGTTTTGGAGATGTATTCACACCTGCAGGTTATGGTCGTTTCATTAGATGAAGGATATTTGCATTGGCAAACTAAAGGCTTTGAAGAAGCATAAAGTGTAACCTGTGTGTTACAATAAGGTGGACCTGAGATGATATAAAGTAAGACATTTTGGTTAATTTAAAGTTTCATCTCTTGATCATAATTTGTGTTTCATGTAAATGTGGATCTTAGCATGAGTGATTATGAAGGTTCTGGGTTGTGTCAACCCTACAACCTTGTTAATTCCATGTTAAGAAATGCATTTGACAGAAGCTGCATTAAGGACGAGATGTAATCACTGTTACATGGCCACTAAAGTGACATTAGTCTCCAATCTCAAGTATAAACGTGAATATTACATTTTGTAGACCAAGTGGGAGAATGTTGGATTTATCCAATATAAATCAACCTTTAAGTGGTCTACTACATGTAATAGGAATGTAATATTGGAGAATAATGTTAATTGTGATTTGATCTCTTAAAGATATCAATTCTATATAAGGTGTCTTATATTGGAAATAGGATTGATGGAATCCTTAATAATATATGATTATGATATTTTACTTGAGAGCCAAGAAAGGAGAGTTTTAGCTTTCCCTTATGGATGGAATCTAAGACCTTTTGGCTAATATATAAACACCGGTCCCTGCTAACCCTAGACACGACAACTAAGGCTTCCCATAGAGCATTGTCATAAAGCTAGGAGTTTACAGAAGAGTTGGTGTTTCTGTTTGTCACGGCAAACATAAAGATTGGAGTTTTATCAATCACGTTTTACTTGCATGGCTATTGCATCTTCGATAACTACCATTGGAATCAGGTCAGTCACTCCTTGTTTGTGTTTTAATTGTATAACCTTATAAGGCTAACAATTGGTATCAGAGCCATTGGTTATATAATTAAAACCTATTAAGTTCGATGATACATAGAGTCGTTTTACAAAATACATAAACTGAATTTTGGTCTTAAATTCAGTGTGATTCCATATCCTTGGCGTACTAATATGATATGTTCAAACATATTCTATGATCAGTTTCCTTTTGATCCTAAATTCAAGTGTTAGTTAAATATAAGAATCAGATGGAGGTCGGTTAAAGAGCAAGGGCCGACAGGACTTACGATTGTGTTGTTCATGGTATCAATATTGTTTCTTACTAATTAATCTTATGGCACGAATCTGGAAATTTTTGTCAGAAATAGCTATAAACTGTGTTTCAATCGTATAATCATATTGGAATTTGGAGAAGCATATATATATATATATATATATATATGTATATCATGCTAATATGTAAATATTTTGCAGTGGGATCCAAACATGGATTGAAGTATAAATTTTAAATAATGGTGATGGTTGCTTCGAATTCCAACAGTTTTCCAGATTATACTTATTATAATTACATATAATCTATGATTAGGCTGATGGCATTTTTGCAGGCCTTTGTTTTGCATATAATAAGTTTTGGTCGAGCCACTGGTTCTGCAGGTTTTATTTACATGTGCTTGCTTGATCAACAAAAGCCAATTTGATTAGTCAAAATAGATTACCACCAATAGTTCTGATAAAGGAATGACTAAGAAAGTTTGATTAGCGTTAGTTTATTGGATTAACTATGACTGGAAACCATGGCATATTTCAGATTTTCTATTTTAAAGTTGATGTTTTTGGTTGGAATGTTTAACCATGTACTACGGATGTCTTTGTCAATTTTGTAAGCATATGCAAATACACATTTACACTGGAAAAGTGATGCGGCCTCTCAATTTAGCAAGCTGACCTCTGCCAAAGCAGAGCATTGTGTTTCATTGACTCAATTCGGATTTTGGGTTTTTGGTGTAGTCTTTTCCCTTGGTCTTAATTGCTGACAAGTTTTTGTGGTGGATTTAAAGCAACCTAATTCTTAGAATTAAGAAAGAGGCGTAACAGTTCAAATATTGCTTGACATCTTTCGGAATGTTGGTAACGGAATTGTTCACTTTTAGATGTCTCAATACTATTATTGGTATATGATTTGTGCCTATATATATGATTGTGGTAACATATATTACAGTTGTGTTGCAGGAATGCATATGCTAAGTTTATATATGTCTATATTTGAAAGCAGGTCAATATAAATTTTGGCACTTTTTGTTATTGCATCTATAGCATCACGGATATGTTTCAAAGATGTGTAAGGTGACACAATGTCTTCCTTGACTGTAGCATATGATAAATTGTAACTAATTTGCTTAAACCAAAATTTTAATATTGTTAAGCAAATGGCATGTATAGTGTTGCTTGTATGGCTAATTTGGTTCAAGCATGAGATAACATATTTTTAATATTGCCATGGGTTTTGGACTATAGTGAATTGTAGTGTTGTTTTCACTAATTTTCACGAGATGTGAATGAACTTTTATGCCATTAATAGCACTAGAAATATGCATGACTAATCAATCAAGTTTGTCTACAATTTGCTTTCTTATCTCAAAAGTCATTGAAATTATACATGACTAGTTACTTGTGAAAAATTGATGTATAATTTGTGAATTGACTGAGAATGACAGAAAGCTTCCAGTGACAAGAACAAGGGTATTATACAAATGAATAAGGTTTGTAGTAATTATGTGACAATTCTCATTTGTATTATATTTATTCTTATATGAGAATTATGGTGGTCATGTGATTATATATATGTTTACAAAGAAATGGTGAACATATGAAGGCATGAGGTATGTAATCCATTCAATGTATGTGGCTTAATTGATAAGCATGAATTTTCAAACATGTATTATTGTTTGTGGTTTTTTTTTTTTTCTATGCCTAAAGAATTTAAACAGTGCTTTAATTAGTAAATTTTATGTGTCATAAGGGGAGAAGAAAAACAAGTTTTCAAGGCTAATGTAGGACACATATTGGAGATGTTTTCTATGGAAGAAAATAATTTTGGTTGTTCCTTTTATTTAATTTGGTATTTACAAAGCTAATGCATGATTTTAATGCTATGTTTAATAGTTTTGTACTACGGAAAGAAATATATAAAAGGAAAGGAACCCGTTTGATATATATTTGAGCGATTTAGCTTTTAAATTAAAGGGATGTATTGTTCTCTCACATTACATAAAGGATTTCAAGCAATTGACTCCATAATGATAAGTTTTGACATTCTTGTGGTGGAATAAAACTTGTTCTATATGTGATTAATCTCTTTCAAGTATGTTGTCAGGTATTTTTGAGATTAATTTGATGTCAAAGGAAGTCATGAAGGAATTAGTGCCATTTGTTGGCAAGACTCGAAGCTCGAATCAGGTTATCATAATTTTGTCACTTACAGTTAATTAATCCATGTGACTTCTTGTATCGTTTCAGGGCGGAGTTGACCAATGCCTTTTCAACTAAGCAAGATGCAACGGCTTAGTTTGCAATGGGACTATGTTTTGAGTTACTTCGGTCAACTTTGCATCTTAATTAGAATAAAAGGGATAATCTTCTTGCCTACAGGTGTGGATTACTTCTTTTAGTTTAATTAAGATGGCATAGTATGGGTTTTATTTCACAGAAGTTGTGAAAACCTTCATCTTGCCTACAGGTGTTGAAGTTTTTCATGAAGGAACTTTTGTGACATAAAATCTAGTACTAGAAACTAGTTATTTTTCTTGCCTACAGGTGTAAATTAATTTAGTTTCATGAAGTTTATTGGGATAAAGTTTCATGCCATTAGTGACAAATATTTCCACAATAAGCCCCATAAAAGGTTGTGGTTTGAAGGCATGAAAATCGGTTGCATCATGACGTATTTTGTGTCTCTTCATGAGACTTGTTGATGCAAAGTATTGGACCCATGAAAGTTAATCAAGGATTGCTAAGGTACGCATTGTTTAAGTCTTATGCTTGTAAATCTTTTCAATTTGAATTATGATGTCGGTTTAGAGGATGAAATTTGACTACTAAAATTTCCTTTGGACATCGAAATTGAATTTGTTATGGATGCATAAATTCATGATAGATGCACATAACTGTTTCAGGTAGATTGCGTGTCTTGATTTAAATCGGGTGAATGACACGTCTCATGGTCACCAAATGACCTGAATTTTTGATATGTTCAACATATATATGTCTACTATGTGTCTACAAATTTTCGTAATTTTCTGAAATGTATTTTAATTATGGTGAATTTATTAGTAACCCATACTCGTATAGCAGTTTTACTGGCAGATTGTGTTGGTCTTTTTGAGACGTGACTTTAGACTACTATTTTGAACCAAAACGGCTCTGTATTTTTATTTTATGAATATTAGTATGTCTATTTTGATCAGTATAAATTTGGTAGCAATCAAGCTTGTAAATTAATTATGATTAATTCTAAAGTGAGTGTACCTTGCTACTGAAATTCTGGTTGACAACTTTGTGTTGGTTGTAATGTCTATTTTATTGTGTCTAAAATATAAAGCAATTTTATTTAGGTACATTTTTGAAAGAGTGTTTGCCCAAGTGGGAGAATTAGTGAACGGAAATTGGGCTTCACACTCATTAACTTATTTGCAAGTATAAATTCCGAGAACTTAGTGGGAGTTATTCTAAAATTGTGAGCATTAAGTGGACTTGCATGAATCTATTAAAGCATTATTCTATCTTTATGAATTTGGGTTACTCGAATATCTATAATATGTTTAAGTTGCATGCGTACATTTTTCTGTTACTTGCAATCATTTGGATTTCTCGGTTGATCATTTGTTTTGGGGCTCATAAGGACTTAGCATGAATGTGAACTTATTAATACATATAAGATGGTTGTTGGATGCATGTTTTGTGTAACAGCGGTGAATGCTTTCATTCTTTGTTGTACCTTTCATTGAGGTAATATGCATTCATTGACTGAGTAAGGCTATTCCCAAAGGTGTATTTTCAAAAATATGATTTAAGTATTGATTTGCAAATTAAGTAATGATGTTGCAGATCAGTGGGAGTTTGAGTTTAGTAATGCCTTACATTTGCAGATGACCTATAAGGTATGTGTAGAATCCATGTATTCATTTTAATCTCCAGTTGGATTCATTAAGTCACATTTTTCGTGTGCTAGTCAATTATCTGATGAAATATATATCGGATATCAAGTTGTTATCAAATTGCATATTAAATGGCATGGCATGGTTTGTGCACTGCCTCAGTTGTGAGGATTTCCATCTTGCCCGCAGGTGTTGGAAATCACTATGAAAGTAACTGGTATGGTGCATAGATCAATGTCAAAAACATATTAATTCATCTTACTCACAAGTGTTGAATTAATTTGTTTTATGAAGTTTTGGGATATTTTACTTGGACATGTGCCTATTTGGTATTTTCAGTTGTGTCCGTTGGCTACAAACATTGTTTGTATTGTTACTTATCTAATGAAAGTAATGCATGACTGTTTTGGAGATGTATTCACACCTGCAGGTTATGGTCGTTTCATTAGATGAAGGATATTTGCATTGGCAAACTAAAGGCTTTGAAGAAGCATAAAGTGTAACCTGTGTGTTACAATAAGGTGGACCTGAGATGATATAAAGTAAGACATTTTGGTTAATTTAAAGTTTCATCTCTTGATCATAATTTGTGTTTCATGTAAATGTGGATCTTAGCATGAGTGATTATGAAGGTTCTGGGTTGTGTCAACCCTACAACCTTGTTAATTCCATGTTAAGAAATGCATTTGACAGAAGCTGCATTAAGGACGAGATGTAATCACTGTTACATGGCCACTAAAGTGACATTAGTCTCCAATCTCAAGTATAAACGTGAATATTACATTTTGTAGACCAAGTGGGAGAATGTTGGATTTATCCAATATAAATCAACCTTTAAGTGGTCTACTACATGTAATAGGAATGTAATATTGGAGAATAATGTTAATTGTGATTTGATCTCTTAAAGATATCAATTCTATATAAGGTGTCTTATATTGGAAATAGGATTGATGGAATCCTTAATAATATATGATTATGATATTTTACTTGAGAGCCAAGAAAGGAGAGTTTTAGCTTTCCCTTATGGATGGAATCTAAGACCTTTTGGCTAATATATAAACACCGGTCCCTGCTAACCCTAGACACGACAACTAAGGCTTCCCATAGAGCATTGTCATAAAGCTAGGAGTTTACAGAAGAGTTGGTGTTTCTGTTTGTCACGGCAAACATAAAGATTGGAGTTTTATCAATCACGTTTTACTTGCATGGCTATTGCATCTTCGATAACTACCATTGGAATCAGGTCAGTCACTCCTTGTTTGTGTTTTAATTGTATAACCTTATAAGGCTAACAAAATAATATTTCATCAATATGCACCTTTCTTGGTGCCATATTCGTACTCACGATCTCCAACTCGGTGTGCAGCCTCAATAGATTTCGAGACATGTTTTGACATTCTGTCTTCCCTTGCAAGGCATCACCACCTGATTAGGTGAATTCTTTTGAATTCCCAAAAGTACTATAAGCATTTCTAATTTTCCTGCCAAAAAACAGTAAAACTAGGATCATGCATTCATTGATTTACCACTACCGGTACCAATACTAGGGTTTCTTACTCCAATTTTGGCATCACTAGGGGGCATAAACCATAGATAACTTTTCGTCTATGAACACAGCATGTTCCCGCATAAAAAGGGTCTTCATATATAAGCTTTGAGCCTTTGATTTATGGACCATCATAAACTTTGATACAAAATTAATTGTTGTGTGTACCTTCCGTACAAAAGTACCATCTGATCCCCGAATGGATCATCCTTGAGTCTGTCATAGAAAATCTGTAGAAACTGAGCAAACGCATTTTTGGTTTCGTTCTCGGATCCGAGCAACGTACACATTGCATGGAACATAATGTTTGGGTTGTTGACGAACATATCAGAGTCTACGTTCGGCATGAAGGGTGCATTGGTCATTAACCCAGAGAATCTAGTGTACAAGACATACATATTGATGATCAATTAATTAAGAACTGGTTAAAATTAAGGGCCATTAGCAGGATCATTTTTTGGCATTTTGGTTGTAGAAATGATCAAGTGTCGTTATGTCATCGTTGTATTGTCGATATATGAGCAATATGTCATCGTTATTAAAAATTATCATTACTGCAACCAAATGTAAAAAAATTATCATTCCTGCTCATTGCCCTAAAATTAAATAGAGCAGATGATCAGATGTATATGAAATTAAAGTCATGATACCAAAACATTCATGGCCCTGGCTTTGGAATGATGGGGATGGCTTGGTCGTTTTTCTCATGATATATAAATCAACTGCGGCAATCCATTTGAAAAATGTGAGTTTAGGTTATCCATTGGAAAATTTTGAAGAAAATTTATGTGGCTAGCTAGGTTTATGCAATGTGTAATGAGGTTGATTCAGCATCCTGGCTCAACGTCAATTGGCAGGAATCTACATATTTATACTGGTATAGGTAGTTTGTTTGTGACTCCTGCGGGCTGCTTTTTTTCTGAGTATGGGGCATACGATTATTTTCTAATAATATTGTGATGAAAGCATATTTCTGGGTATGTGGCAAACGATTATTTTGTAATAATATTGTGAAGAAAGCATACATCCACCGTTTATGTATATCTTTATTTATTAATTTATACTCTGCGTCCATAACATATCCATTATGTTGTCTATTCAAATTAAAACATGTGAACAGTAACACCACCGAGCACTCAAAAGCTGCTCGCAGATTGCGTGGCCATGGTTATAAAATTTGTGACAAGGCAGCCATATTCATTCTTGAGAGTTACTATATGGGAGTCCAATATTTTAGGATAATTTCAAATACTTGATTTCTGTACGTCCTCGGTCTCCTTTCCTTCGTCTCTATCATATTACTTGATTTCTGAACCAGATGACTTCTTATCTGATTCATTCATTCTTTTGGGCAACTGGAGAACATGACTTAAGGACTGATGTCTAACTCTTCTAATATATGAACGCAATCAAATCTTGAATCTACATGTCTTTTGTGTTGGTATTGTGTGGATGGAATCAAAAGAATTCATCTTAGAGAAAAACTTCCGATAGCCGCCGATGTGTGATGCTATCAACCTTTGATTATGAAAATGTAACTCACAACTTATTAACGACTCACAATCACTCATGCGCACTTTAAAAGTTTACATCACAAACACTACATCAACATAGATAATATTCTTTTTTAGAAAGTGGGGACTCCCCAACTAGGACTACCTAAAGAGGTCCTACCTCTCCCTATCAAGTGACAAATTACACATAAGGGATGGAGATTGCAAGTCATTTCTTCTGGAGTCGTTCAAAAGAAAAGGTTATGATAATGGTTCACTTCGTGCCAATTGTTCAAAAATCATATTGGAATCGAAGGTAAAAATGGAAATTCTGAAAAATTCCGATTTTGAATACAACCTCAAATGGCGAAGACACAAATATTTAGCTAATTAGCAATTTCGGAAATGGTCAGTTTCCCTCATTTTATTTTACGTCAATCTTACTGTAAGCTGAAATTTTTCGAATTCCGGCATCCACCATTGCTTTCCTCGCAACATATCGTCCACAATGTTGTGGCTGCAATTCAAGCAGTTTCTTCCCAACTTCATTTCCCATCTCAGCAGTCCCATGGATCTTACAAGAACCTAAAATAGCTCCCAACATAGAGGCATCGGGCTCGAAAGGCATGCTCTTAATAACTTCAGCTGCCTCCCAAAACAGTCCTGCTCAGCCCAAGAGGTCAACCACACACTCGTAGTGTTCCATGATCGGCTCAACGCCAAAGTCATTGGACATGATCTAAACAATTGTCAATTCCAAACCAAACTTCACCAGTTTTCCATGAGCACAAGCCGTGAGAACTGCGACAAATGTGACCTCATTAGGCTGCAAGTTTTCCATCTTCATTTTTTTCAAACAAGTCCAAAGCCTCCCCCTCCCTACCATTCAAAGAAAGTGCTGAAATCATTGCATTCCAAGTACAAACTTCTTTAACTACCATTTTCTTGAACACGTATCCAGCGCTTGTCAAACAACCAGTCTTCCCGTAAAGATCCACCAATGCAGTCAATTCGATCGCATTCCTAATAACATGCCCATGTATTTGCTTTCCCCAATAAATAGATCCCGACCCATCTAAATTAGCACACAAAGAAAAAACACTGATATAGGTAGCTTCATTCGGCTTCACAAAACAATCAATCACATCTTCATGGTTCACCATCATCTTAAAAAACCAAATTCCCTCAGTAAAACACCCATTTCTCCCGAAGCCATTGATAACGCTTGTCCACGAAACCATGTCCCTCTCCGGCATACTTTCAAAGAGAATATTAGCGGAAACCATATCCCCATTTTTCCCAAACCGATCAATCATTGCATTGCGTGCAACAACACACGGTTCAGAAATTTCCTCAAACACCTTACGCGCACCGCACAATTTACCAAGCTCAGCATAGAAGCTCACAAACGAGGTCTGTATTAAAGGGTCGCGCAAAACGCCTCATTTTACGACTTGGGTATGAAGCGGGGAGCCCAGACTGGGCGATGAGGAGGAGAAGAGGCGGCTTTGATGAGTGGAGGGAAGGTGTAGCTGTTTGGAGGGGCTTGGTGGGCAAGCATGAGGATGAAGAGGAGGAGGGTCTTGCGGGGTTGGCGGAAACCGAGATGGGCTCTGATCGAAGTGTTGTAGAGGAGGGTTGGCATCCATTTGGAAGCGGAGGGTTTAGGGTCTTGGTTGTGGAGGAGATGACCGTTGGTGATTAGGCGAGAATGGATTTGTTTAATTTGGTTTGGGAGTCTGAGGAAGCGTTGGAGGAGTTGAAGTAGAGACTAGGGTAATGAGTTCGGCATAACACCAATTCATGTGTATGGACTTTCGTCCATCTCATTTTCTTCTTCTTAAACCAAAAATTGTGCTTCCATTTTATCATATTGAGAGTCTCCATTTTGCTTTTGTTTGTTATACAAACTATGTCAGAGGAAATCGAATTTTGGGATCTAAAATGTACGAGTAAATACGGTTAATATCAAAAAGTTTAAATTTAAAATAGACAACAAGGGTTTTTCAACCGAAATGTCAATTATAATCTGGCATGATGAGGATTAACAGCCATCACCTTCGCAGCCAAAATTGACAATGACCTAATCATATTTAATATGATTATTAAATATTTTTTTATCGTTATTCATATTATTTTTGTTCTAAAAATATTTATTATACAAAATAAAATCATTTTTAATTGATTATTAAATATTATTTTACCGTTTTTATTACCTTTTCTTTTAAAAATATATATTATGGTAAAATAATAATGTAATTTGACGCCACTTATTACGACGGTTTAGTGATATTCTTTTTCACCTGTAAGTAAGAGGTTTTAGGTTCGAGTCTCGCTGTTTGGACCCAAAATTACACAATTGACCCGAACAATCGAGACTATTGAGTGAACGAAGTTCTAAGCCGTTAGGTGAGTGAGTCATCATGGTTTTAGTTATTATTAAGGAATAATATTGTGATTTTTATCATAATAATTATCTCTTAATAATATATTGAATTATCTAGAGCACAGCTGGGTGATAAAGTCATGGTGATTTGATACGATGTTGTGTGAATTAATACTGATGCAATCTCGTGGATAGATAGCATGACTATCATGAATGGAGTTAGAGTATGGCAGACTATCTTCCGTGCATTTATACAAATGCAATGGAGATAAAGATTGGATCGTATTATCATTGGAATTTGATCAAAGTTAGTTGGCTTAGATAAAGATGATCTGATGACCATCGTTGGTTGGTCAATGAGGTGGACATTGGGTTACTGATCCATCACAGGGTAACTTGCTTGGATAATTACCCAATAGAGGTGTTGTTTGTTTTATGAACCCATGCATGTGGAAATATGGGATAAAAGATGGCATATGCCATTTTATCCAGTTGTGATTTCACCTGATGGCACGACAATTGAGATTGGGATAAAGGATGGTTGTGATTTATCATCAAAGATGGTTGGATGTTCACGACTTGGATTCTACAACACGTCTAAGAGTTTTGATTCTATAAATACCGAGCAGCAGATGACTAAAAGGCCTCTCCAATTCAACACATAAACTGTCGTGCGCAAACTCTCACTCTACACGAAACCTCTCAACAACCTTGAGATTTTTATTTTCTTTTTCCCGCCGACATATCTTTAGTTTGGATAAACAGCACTGTGAAGGCAACCAGTGACATCTTCAGTTTGGATAAACATCACTGGAGCCGTAAAATCAGCTAATCAACGAGCACTTTCAGTTTGGATAAATAACACTGCTTCTCGGCCGACTAATTATCTATCCAAGTCTTGGTTGACAAGGATTTTTGAGTCCTTGTTGGTAGAGGTCATCTCATCAGCCTTATCGGCGAAGTGAGGTGTTACTAGGTCACTACATTAGGCACATTGAAGGGCGAATCTGATATTGAACTTCGCAAAACTAGCAGCCTTGTCTTCCGGCTCTAGAACCTGAAGGCCGAGAGGTGTTCCTTCCTCGGCCACAATTGCAAGATCAAGAAGTCAGTAGCGCTCAACGCAACATCAACACATTTTACTCCCCAGACCGAGCTCGGTTGACGAGTTGGCACGCCTTGCACGCAACCGAATGACGTAGTTAGCTTATTAATTACTAGACATGCGCGCCACGTACGTTTGGTAGTTTTTTAGGATCAACATCCGCCAAAGGAAAATTTGAACCACATTATGACTAGTTCATTGTGAGGCTCAACCCGCCCCCTCCCTTTAGTATAGATAATAGTGTTTGTTTAAAAAAAAAATTGTAATTTGACATATGAGGTGGATAGCAAAACTTAAAAAAGAATGTCAAAGTGTCACATAAATTGTTAAATGTAGTTAAAATTTGACTTTTTTCTTTGAAGATACTCTAATTTTTTGTTTTTTTTTTCCAATGTAAAACTACACTTACCCACTTGTATCATTTTTCTAATAAAGGTAGGGTCTGTCAATGCATATGGATCTCATTTCTATTAGAGAGATGTTATAAATAATGGTTAAATATATGGTAAGAGTAATATTTTATTTCGTTCTCTCTTTATTATTTTTATATTAAAAACTAATGTACAATGACTATTTCGTGACATCAATAACATCTTTATTCAACCACCACGGGATGGCTCAGTGGTTGGGAATGAATTTTATGTTTGTATCTCACACGACACATCTTGGGTTCGATATCTGGCGCAAGTGAATCGCAAGGTGGTGGGTAGGGAGAGATTGAAAATGCCTCCGTGAGTCTTCCCATACACCAAAAAAAATGAACTGCCATGGAAAACCACTAGTTGGTCTTCTTTTCAATATATCTAAACTACATATTAATAAAACACTGCTTGTCAACCAAAAACTAATAAAATTACTAATACACCCTTTAATACAAAATTGAAAGAATATATTAGAAAAGAAATCAATGTGGGCATTAAATTAATTTTGTACAAACAAGTTTTTACTTTTTTTTTCTAAACCTCACAACTATATCACTTTATCAATACCTCTCAACCCCCCCCCCCCCTTTCTCTCTCTCTTTCCTAACTGCCAGCCCTTTTTTTGTTTTGGATGCTTGCCAACCAGTTAAAAACAAATAACTTCTCTCATAAAAAATTAAAAAAAAACAAATATTTGAAAAATTATAAAATATATATTTCTCAACACACAGAACGTTTGCTAGTGCCTAAAAAAATAACATCTCTATTCGGTTCCTTTCCCTTATACCTCTTCTTCTTCGTTTGTCACGGGCCACGAAATCAGGTCGGCCCAAATAATAATCCAAAACACCGAAGACGTCGAAAACGAGTTTAAGTGCGGTCTCCTTCCATCCAACAGTGAAGAGTAATCCACAAACTTCCTGACGGTATCGCTTCCCGGGGCGACTAAGTACCAAACTGCTGAAATTTTTAAAGCCCAACCAAAACCATCGATGCCGACGGTTTCAGTTGACGACCCAAAAATTAAAAAATAAATCTCAGTCGGTGAAGCAGAATGCTGACTACTGTCGCTGCTGTTAGTTTGCGATCAGCAGCTTCCCGAGCCTTCTTCTTCTCCAAAGCTCTCCCAAACTCCGCCGCCACTTCCTTCTCGCTCGCACGGACGCTCTCTCCCTCCGCCGTTTCTCGCTCCTCATTTCGCGCCATGGCCTCCGACTCTGCTGCCCCCTTCAACAAAATCCAAATCCAAAGAGACGACACTGTGAGTATCTGTTTTTTTGTTTACTCTTTCCATTGGTTTATTATTGTTAAATTTCGTCGGATTTTGTGCGATAATTTTATTTGACAATTTGGATTAATAGGAAATGGGAATTTGATGTGTTTATGAGTAAATTAGGAATAAAAAGCACCCCATCAACTATAAGTCCAAAAACACTTCAAGTAGCGATAGTATCTACACTAAAAGGAAGGGGATGCGCTTAGCTTCATAATGGTAAGTAATAATTTAGTTTAAATTCGCCTTTGACGGGAATCAAATCTAAAACTTCTCAATTACAAATGAAGAGGAAGACCACTAAACTGTAGTTCTCTAAGTGGCACTTCAAGTACTCGATTGGTAAAGGAAATACTCATCATATATCTACATGTTATGCTCTAATTGATTCGGAGTTGTGAAATTTATTTGGTGCCCTTGTTCCATTACAAAGTCGGGTTTTTTTTTTCTTAATGTATTTGGAGGAATCGAGATCTCTTTGTGTCAAGTTTTCGGATTTCTTTGTGGCGGAGTAATCGAAAGAAACAAACTTTATGCTCTGGTTAGAAGAGTGTGACATCCAAGTTCGAATTCCCTGTTTAGATTAGATTAATTTAGTGTCGACAATCTATTGAATACAAAAAAAAGAAACAAACTTCATGCAAATGGTTGGTAGTAACTCCCTCTGAACCATATTTCTAATTTGTTCTTCTTCTGTGATCTAATGACCAGACATTTGATGCGTATGTTGTTGGCAAAGATGGCGCTCCTGGGATTGTTGTGCTTCAAGAGTGGTGGGGTGTGGATTATGAAATTAAGAACCATGCTGTCAAGATTTCTCAACTTGCTCCTGGATTCAAAGCACTTATCCCAGAGTAAATTCTTTGAGCTTACATTACCCTTTGCTAATATTATGCGTGTTCGTTGAATTATTTGCAATATTTGAATGTTAAGTATCTTCTTGCTTCTCTTTTTTGTAGCTTGTATCGGGGGAAGGTTGGTTTAGATGTTGCAGAAGCGCAACATTTGATGGACGGTCTTGATTGGCAAGGCGCTGTCAAGGATATCCAAGCTTCTGTTAATTGGCTGAAAGCAAATGGTTCGAAGAAGGTGTGGCATGGTTTGCTTCTTGTTTAATTTTATCACCATTGTCTTAATAGCTATGATTTGGGGCTGGTCTGGTCTAACGGTGTATATATGTTGCGGAAATATGATACTACGAAGATGCAAAACACATGTATACAAATATTTTAAGCAAAAACTGTCCATCAGTTAACAAACAAAAATACATTACATAATCTCTCAGTTATGTCAATGATGCATTGCCATTTTTGTATGATTTGTTTTAAGGCATAACCTTACTCTGTGGTAAGTTTTATGCCTAACGTTGTATTATAAGAGAAATCACCACAGAACAGTTAGGCCACTGTATTTCTTATGGAACAGTTATGTAAAATTAGTCGGTACTAAAATTTGAACTTGACCTTTCTCTTTCTATATATATAGAAACTGTTTTGACTCAATGCAGTTCTTACTAGCATGCCATGATCCACAAAATATGGTAAGATTCTGCCATGTTTATTAAATTAGTCCTCCTTCACATCCGTAAAATTTATGGTGATATCAATCAGTTATGATATGAATTTTAGAAAGTAAACTCATTTGCTAAATTAACCTATTGTTTAATTAAAATAGGTGGGTGTCACTGGATTTTGCATGGGTGGTGCTCTCTCAATTGCAAGTTCTGTTTTGGTCCCTGAAGTTGATGCTGTTGTTGCATTTTATGGCGTGCCGTCGTCAGAGCTTGCAGACCCTGCCAAAGCTAAGGCTCCTGTTCAGGCTCATTTTGGAGAGCTTGATAGTTTCGTTGGCTTTTCAGATGTGACGGTATTGAATTTTCGTCTGCATCTTTCATCTTAATTAGTTTTAGCCTTTTAGGTACCTTCTATATTTTTTATAAGTTATTTTTTGTTCTTAGCTGAGTTGCTAACCCCTAATGGCTGCGTATTAGGGGGCACGTGAGCGTAACATTGTATGGTTGATACCGCAATAATCTTTGGCCATTCATGTTCTGGAACCCTCATTTTCTCCTTGTTAGACCTATGTGAAAATCCACATAATGAATGGCCTGTATCTTTGCATTCCAAGAAGTGATGCAGGGATATGGTCCCGTGATTTCAATGCACTTATGCTTTGTGGTTTAGACATTTCCTTTCAAAAGAAGCTCTTGTGATACAAAGTTGTGTGATAAGGGAATCTGGCTCCCTTGATTTTTCATTTCTGTATGTGCAAGTAGGCCTTGTGCTTCATCCGTTAATTCCATGTGACATAGTCAAATGGCATTAGTTTCGAAATGATGAAGGTGATATTTTTCCTCTTTAAGTACCTCTCCCTGAAATTATTGTCAACCTTCATGCATTCAATCCTTATAGTATCAGCTGTTTAGCCATTTAGAAAGGGAAGAACCCTTCACAAAAGTTTGATATTGGTAATATATTGAGTAGTGCTTCTATACTCAAAGCAATATGTGCATAGGAGCATGCATAACATGAACCGTTATCACTTGTACAATTGCCTGTGCCGTTGGCAATGCAAAGGCGCGTGCTTTCTTAAGCACATAAGATGATTGTACACCTGATTTTACTGCTACGATGATTAAATTTCTGAATTACTTTGAGGACTATATCCTTAAAAATGAGTACTAACAAAGGATTACTTATGTTGACATTTTGATCTTGATTTTCAGGCTGCCAAGTCTTTGGAGGAGAAGCTGAAAGCGTCAGGAATCCCTTACGAGGTGCACATTTATCCCGGCAATACCCATGCGTTCATGAATACCTCTCCAGAAGCTGTGAAGAGGAGGAAGGGCATGGGACTGGCTGATGAGGATGAAGCAGCATGTCAGCTGGCTTGGTCTCGCTTCCAGTCATGGATGTCTCGTTATTTGTCCGCTTAAGTTTTGCTTACTGTGGTTTTATATATCCGACACTCCGACATATGATACTACTTTCCGGTTGCTACTATATGCAGCAGGGTGTCCTATCCAGACTTATGTCCTATAAAATAAGGGTGCTGATACACTTGTAACTACCTAACTTAATGGTTTGGCTTGCAATACTATGTGATCTTTGTAAGTTCTGGTTTCCTTAATGGTTTGACTAGACTTATGGCCTCACCATCGCTGCCGCCATCACCCAACCACGAGTCACCTATCATCATCATCACTACTACCTTCCCATGGCCATTACCACCATGACGTTCTCATTGCCATAACTGCCGACACCAACACATCACCGCCTCTACTACCACCACATTTTTATGACCATCACACACGTTGCCGCCACCACCGCCACCTTAACACCACTGATGCCACCACCACCCCCTCCACCTTCACCACCGCTGCCAACCCCAACATTATCACCGACACCACCACCATCACTAGCGTATGTGTCAACAACTTGTGTAGATTGCCGCACCGCAACCACTTCAGCACACTACTGATGCCACCACCATCCCCTCCACCTTCATCACCACTACCATCATGTCATTATCACTAGCGCATGTGTCAATAACTCGTGTAAATTGACGACTGTATATGCACATTAAACATGGTACACATTTCTATATAATTTGAAGAAGACATGAAACAACACAAATTCTAAATAATGGAATTTCGTTATTTTAATTTCCATCATTTAAGAATGATCTGCAATTGTCTCACCCAACTGATGATAAATTGTGAATTCTTCTATTGTGTGGCTCAACATGTATGTGAAGGGGTAACGTGTGAGAAGTTGCAAACATTAAACGAAAGGATAATACTAGTGAGACTAAATTTTTAAACCAAATTTACAAACCAAATGATACGTCACCAATAAAAAATAAGCACGTTAATCAATATTAAGTAATAATCTAATTATCAATAACCACATCATTTGATTTACAAAATTTAATTTAAAATTTTGGTATTCCTGACATTGCCCTATACGAAAAGTAGGGCAGATAAAGCTTGGAAACATGCATGTGAGTTGCGAGAGCAAGTTGAGCAAAATGTTGAATGTTTGAATTATGGGAGAACCAGACTCCTTAACTAACGCCTTGGACTCACTCCATACCAACATTTAAATGTTAATCAAATGGAATGCAATGGACCACATCCATCCTTTTTGCGACGAATGACTTTAGTTTCCTTGCAAAATGGGATTTACATGACGAATTGGAAATTATTTGCAGAGAGAGAAAGTGATGGATCTTCACATGTTTCACGCGTCACTGGCATATGAATGTAAATACTAAAAAGATGAAGCCTTGTTAGTATTTGGATGTGAATGAAATATTATGCTACTTGAACCCACTTGATTCCTAGCCACATGCACGTAAGAACCCTAATTTGGGTCTTTAGGTCTAGGGTTCTTTAGGTCTTGTCCTTTTTTTTTTTTTTTGGAATGAAGATCCTCTCCGGATCTTCTTTGTGAGGATTCTAGGAATTCTTATATCATGATCGTTTATCATATATTATACGGTCAGTTTTTTTCATGTGTTGTTCATATTTAATTTTAAATAAACATTTTTAAAATGATTTATGACCGCTCTATATACGATGAACGGACACGATTTTAAGATCCCACAAAGAAAATCCAGAGAGGATCCTCATTTTTTTTTGTCACGATTTTGGCATTTCCTAAACCCTAAACCCTAATTTAGGCATTCCAAGTTTCCAACCCTATCTTTTGGCACTTTCAACGCTAGTGTACAAGATTATGAAATACTTTATTTGGAGCTTAGAAGCTAAACGGGATTGTTAAACTCTTTATTTTGAATTAGTTTTCGGGTGTTTGTTTTTTTTTTTTTTTTTTTTGTCAAAGTTTTCGGGTGTTTATTGTCAAGCATATACTTGCACATCTGTATCACGTGTCCAACTTGGCTTCCTTACATGTAATGAAAATTTCTTTCTTGTCTTCAAATTATAACCCGACACATGAAGAATCACTCACTAAATCACAATTAGACAATTTTAATTTTACAAACATTAAACTGTGATTTGTCTATAAGAAAAAATGACTAATCACATATAAGTCGAGTATATTCTCTTCACGAGTCTTGAGTGTTAACAAGTCGTGAATGTGAACTTGTGACGATGACCATTCAGTTGTCTAAGAAAGGCAAAATTATTGAGAAGACTTGAGACTTTATGGTATGGTTCAGATCAAGAACAAATATTTAATTTTATTTACTTATAAACAAAATTAGTTGGATTTATGCCTAGCTAGTCATAACTAGTGGCTATGACCTCAATTTCTTTGCCTTTCAACGTCGAAATTAAAGATAATATTAGAAAGACTAAATTTTATAAACCAAATAATGTGGACATTGATAATTAGATTATTACTGAAGTGTTAATTAACGCACTTATTTTCTATTGGTGATATTTGGTTTAAAATTTTAATCTCCCTAACATAATCCCAAAATTAAACCTACAATTAATAATTTTTTCGTATTACTATGTAGTTCGGATAGTTGAAGAAAAATTGGTTAAACTTAAAAATCTCTTCCAAAAATTAATCATGCATACATAGGGTTGCTTGTTTGTACAAAAAGGACACAAGCTCTAATCAATTTACAGTACAGGGCAAGATTGAATGGGTGGACAAGTTTGCTGTTAGGTTGACAATAATGATGGGTTTCATATAAACCATTGAATGAGGATGCTCTTCGGATCCTCTTTGTAAGAATTCCAGAGATACTTCAATCACATATGTTCATTGTATATTATACGGTCAATTTTCGTTAGATATTGTTTATATTTAATTTTAAATAAAAAAAATTTATAATGATTTCTGACCGTATAATGTATAACGAACATATGTGATTTAAATTTTTTTTATTTAAAATTAAACACAAACACCAAAATTGACCGTAATTTTTACGATGAACAGACACAATTTACGAATCTTTAAGATCCACACCAAAAAATCCGGAGAGGACCCTGTTGGCTCATTCTAAACCATTGCTCTAATACTAATAAGAAAGAAATGCGCTGTCAGAGATCAGCAGAGATCCATATATAAATACATACAAAAAAAAAGTATACTTTGGGAACTAACTGACTCTCTGTTTCTTCTTTTGATATTTCTATCCACTATATATATATATATATATATATATATATATATATATATATATATATATATATATATATAGTTTGCTTGTTTCATTGGTCATCAAATTGCTTTGAATCTTGAGAGAAATTTATTTGAAAAGTTTAAAAACTGATGAATAATTGGATATATATATATATATATATATATATATATATATATATTACTATTGTTGACTAACTACATTAATTAAATTATAAGAAAGAAATTAAAGGAAGAATATATAGTGTGTTAATTTAAGGCATTGTGCTGATAGTTTAATTAACTTTGGAAGTTTTGGAAAATGAAAGCGATCGATGCCTTAATATCTTTTCCCTTCAGGCAGTAGTTTATATAGATAGATAATTAGCTCCTATATGAATTAATTATATAAATATATATATGTATAATCTAAGAAGATGAAATGATTTTATAATTGATTAATTTATTTAATATATGGTCTTTGATTTTGGCATATCCCACGCTGCAATTTTATAAGGTTTGTATAGTCGTTTATAAAGGTGGTAGGTGCAGGCATAAACTCATCATCAGTCCAAGTCTTCTCTCCAGCAGCCCAGCTAACCCAATATTTTATGACCTAATTTGTAATATAATGTTGCTTAATATTTTCTTATGTTTTATTTTCTGCGTGCTTTATATGGTCTGCTAACGTTGAACAATCCTTTGTCAGTAGTCAGATATATGAAGATACCATAAAAGGAACGGCCTTCAACGTAATTTGATTCTGGTTTGATTGTTTCTTAAGCTCAAGTAGAACTGCACTGCGCAACGGTGGATCCAACCCTAGTATGAAGACAGAACTTAGTCGTTGACGACCTAACTCTGGGGATCCTGATTCGTTCTTTCCGCTTTACATGGAAAGAGAATAAGACTAGAGTAGTAGTTCGACGATCAAAGTCTTTATGTGTAGTTTGTTTAGCCTAATTCTTTCTTTCTAGTTGTTTTCTTTCATTGTACAATTGATTTGATTATTCATCAAATAATATAATATAGATTATCATAATATAAAAAATAAAACAAATTAGTCATATCATTTCTCATCAGCATGCATGCGGCTTCTATTTCATTAGTAGACATGGTTAATTATGTAAAACTACCCTAGAATTAACTAATCCAATCTCTTCCCTAAATCATACGATCCTCAATCACAGAATTAAGGTCTCACTCATGTCATTAATTACTTCAATTATATTCAAATGAAGTAGGTTTGGCTTATGCAATTCGATCGTCACTCCTTTTACTAGTAGTTTGCCTTACCTTAATAAATCGAGCAGTTAATTAACCCAGTTGCTTTTTAATGAACTACAAAGATAAAGTTGAAGTGATCAAATTATGTTTAGGGTTTGTCCTGTGTAATTTAAATGGTATTGTGGAGTGGTTGTAAGAGATATGCTGTGACACCAGCAATAGGTGAAACAATTTAGAAAGACTGACAGTAAGTATATATACATATATATGATCCATCTGTAATACAGCACTAAATATGCATGCATGGGATTTCAAATTATGTACTATATTAACCGACCATATGTGACCGCAAAAGTAGCTTTAAACACAAGGTGACCAACAGACCAAGTAATTATTCTAAAAGCGCTTCTGAAGTTGCCTTTCGGCTTTTGAACACAGATAGAAAAATGCACACAGATGAGAATAGCAGTTGCATACGTTTTCTTCTATTGCCAGCTACAAATGTAGTAGCAGTAGTCAATAATTTGCTGAATACAAAGAAAAAAATGGCTTCCATAAGCAATGAGCTAATTTGAGTCTTTGACCATAAAAGAAATGAAAAGAA
The DNA here is from genome assembly GCA_963082935.1 of Malus x robusta. Lineage (NCBI taxonomy): Eukaryota > Viridiplantae > Streptophyta > Magnoliopsida > Rosales > Rosaceae > Malus > Malus x robusta. The sequence goes on from OY720335.1 coordinate 25,725,146, forward strand.
AAGAAAAGAAAACGAATGAGCTCAGCTCTCTTTTCAGATTCGCCATTATAGAATCTAGAAAGAAAAAACTTGGAATGCTTTTGTGGAAAGCTCATTTGTTTATAAGCAATGCGTTTTTTTTGTAATTAGAAGCACAATTAAATGAATTAATTAAATCTCAAGTATTTTTGTAATCCATATTTCTTAAGAATCTTTAAGTTTTCATTTGAGATTACTTATGTATTAAGCACTTCTGTATATAAGAATATTTGTTAAAGGTGTGTTTTATATACTTATCTCAAAGACTTATATTAATCAAGAATTAAATTGTTTTATGAAAAGGAAAAAAAAAAAACACTTGGAAGTGCATCTTAGCATAGCACTTAAAAATATTTTCTAGAGAAGCACATGTATATTACACTTACATGATCCGAAATCGCTTCTAAATTTTCTGTCAAACTCTACCACAAACACTTTTGATTATCTAAAAACTCTTCGTACCCATTCTTAAACCAGTAATAAACAAACCCTATGCTCATTGGAAACAACATTCACTAGCGTGGCTAATAAGCTGCTACTTTAGAGTGACTAGAACGAACTCGATTGTTTGGATCACGTTTTAGTCCTGTAATTATAATATGCACAAATACAACTTTTTATCAAAATTTCTGAACCAGATCTATGGTCGACAAAATCTTATTCAGTTCCCTTTGGACAGCTGCCGCCACCTTTTTTCATTGGACCCTATTTGGTTTTCAAACTAAATATGTTATACCACCCATTACGACATCTCTTTCTTAGCTAGATTGCTAAAAAACCACCATCCAAAATTGATATTAACTCATGTGTAAATTGCTAAAAGTGGAACTTTAATTTCAAAGAAGATTGTGGGTTTTCTAATTTGATCTTGTATAGGAGAAATTCTTTTACAATCAGTGATATCACGTGGTAACTATCTAACAGACGAATAATATATATTATTTGAATACATCACAATTACTTACATATATGTCAATAGTGGTGTCACTATAACATATTAGTTTCGAGAGTCTCTCAAAACTATATATAAACTTGTACTTTTTGATAAAGGAAAATTATTACAAAGTCACATGAGTCACGTCCAAGTAGTAAGTAGAGAACTTGGAGTTGAATAAATGAAGAGTGTATACATAGAGGATGGGGCATATGCATATTGCAGCTGGTAGAGGAAAAGATGGACGACCCATTTTGCTCTTTTTTTGACGACTTTACGTGCCCTTTCAAATAATGCGGCCCCTTTCATTGACTAGAACTGAAAAGGCAATTGTAACATGCATGATGCAAGAGTGGAGAAATGTGGGCAAACATTATCTATTTCGTTTGGTAATTAAACATGTCTGATGTTACCTTTTTAAGTTCACGGAAACACTTTTTTTTTTTTTTTTTGAAAAACTTCGGCAGTACGAGGTAAAACATTGTATTTTCTTCGTTAGTCGTTCCATACACGCTGGAACAATTGTATTCTCCGATTGCAAAACATGGTTTTCCGTTGCTCTTATACATTTTGAGAAGGGAGTGATGCTGCTGACAAATTAATCGATTTAGGACTTCTCTCATCTTCACTTGTTTAGCATTCCGCTCCTCCTATAGGGATTCTTCCTCTTCTACACTCATATTTCTTGGACATGCCAGCCTACATGTTTGTCTCTCCTTCTTGATGTGTGATTTCCTTTTTTACCTAATCTTTTTGGATTTCCTTTTTCGTTTTGCAACTTGTCTTGCAGGTTCTTACCTTTTAAGGTTTATAGAGGGGTTTGGGCATATATCCATCCAATTTTTTTTTTAAGTTCATGGAAACACGTAGTAGAACATTGTTGCACTATGTTTAATGTGTAATTATATGGTGAAATATAACCACAAAAAGAATTAATCATGCATTAGTGTTAACTACCTCTTAATCATGAAAATTTCAAAAAATGGCAAACTAAATTTTGTTTGTTCAAATGGGGTAATTTGAAATTTATGGAACATGGTACTGTGGTAATATAGAGAGGGCTAAATAGTTATGTTACACTTCAAAAAAAAAAAGTTATGTTATACCTTTTTTTTAATTATTATAATGAATGAAAATAAAACTTTTTTTTCTCTACCTAGTACTATGTACCACATCGTTAACCATGGGCAGAGCCACTTACGAATCAGGATGATCTCAAACCATTTCTACCCTTCGAGTGTGTGTGTATATATATATATATATATATATATATATTACAAAAAGAGAGATTTGAATTTAGAATTTCGAGTGCAAAAAAAGATGAATATCTCAAACCATTTCTACCCTTCGAGTGTGTGTGTATATATATATATATTACAAAAAGAGAGATTTGAATTTAGAATTTCGAGTGCAAAAAAAGATGAATACCTTAAATTCCTCCATTTACCCTCCTTAATTCTCCCTTTCTCATAGATCTCTGTATATATATATATATATATATATATTACAAAAAGAGAGATTTGAATTTAGAATTTCGAGTGCAAAAAAAGATGAATACCTTAAATTCCTCCATTTACCCTCCTTAATTCTCCCTTTCTCATAGATCTCTGCCTCTTCTTCCAAATTCAGGGCCCTTGGTAGTGGAGAAAGATCTTCCTCCTCTATAAGTCTAACTCCACCATTGTCTTTAACTTGGTTTTCAATGGTTCTTTATCTCTTATCCCAAAGTTTGGACTTCCCCTTCTTGTAATTATGGTCTGTAATTTTTTTAAATGTTAACTGTATTTTACATCTTTTATATTTGGATTGACTTTGAAAATGGGTTACATTATTTTAATTATCACACATTACATCATGAGAGTTTGAAATATATCAATATATGATAATATCGTTTGTTTAAAAAAAAAAAAAATATATATATATATATATATATATATATATCAATATATGCCCTATGGTTATTTGATTGTTTGGTCCCTTGTTAATTTAATGAGGTACAAACTTAGAACTCATTCTTAATTGGTGTGGAACCATACTTGCATCAGGCTTATGAATCAAAACTAGTCATCACGGAGCTAAGGTTTCTCCCAAAGCAATATATGCTTTGTATTGCAAAACAACAACCAATCACACAGTTTGATTCAAATGGTTCAAGTGTATATCTTACATAGCCTACAAACGAGTATCCCATCTGTTATTTCATCAAGCTAACAAAGTACAGTATAACTATATAGATGCATAAATATGATACTAATACGATTTTAAAAGCGGAATGCAAGAAAATTGAAACCTTGTTCTTCTAATTTTTCTTTGTTGGAGACTTTTTTTTAGTCTAATAATTTATAATTTACTTCTTTATCACACATACATACAACTGCATGCGTGTATAGACACACCAAACAGCCTAATATAACAAGCCAAATACACACTTGCGTATTCGACATGCAAAATATCTTATGCAATAATCTTCACTCATTTGATTTTGTAGAATCATGTCCATGATTTTTACCACTTAAAAACCATTATCACGTTGTCTTTTTCAATAACAAAAAACAAATAAAGAACAAAACAAAGCCCAAGACTCAAGACTCATGAACAATTATTTCCAAATTTTAATTATTATTCATGTTTTTATATTTATCATTTTAATATTCTTGGATCCAGTATCTACAAAATAAAACCAAAGGATTGGGTCCATTTGAGGGGACAGAGTCAACCCGTCAACTCCGCTCCAAATGACTGTCATGGTTCGGTGTCTTGATTCTGGAGAGTCCAGCAATCAGTTTATTCCGCGTATAAAGAACAGTTTGCATGAAATGAATTCACCTTCATTCACCACCATACAACGTCTAATTTTTCGGTCATTTAGTGTAAAGTATTATCTTTTATATTATTGTTAAACAGAAACGCTGTGATACAATGAATCCGTTCCATTAAAATCAGTCATCTCACACTTGGTTCCGGACCAATCGGATACCAGAACCGTTGACTCAGACTACGCTTTCCATGAGAGAGAGAGAGAGAGACGCCGGGCCAATCGGGGGTCTGTGAAGTTATGGAACGCGTCAATCTCTCTCCTCCATTGTTTGACATCAGAGCCAAATCGGACGGCTGTCCCAGCGCAGGGCCCGTATGCATGTGGGGTCCAACTGCCTCTCTCCCCACCTCATCAGTTTGTAAATCGCTACCAACTGTAGGTGGCTAAGATATGACTAGGTAATATTATCATGGAGATTAAGAAAAGCTTTAGGTATGAAGATGATTGACACATCTCAATCAATATAATTCATTTTTATTTTTAATTTAATTTTAGAGCAATTCCACCCTTAAAAAAATACACTGGCATAAAGTTCATTTAATTCATCTAAATGTATAGTAATTGATCTCAATAAACAGTAATTGACTAAATGCATCTTCATCCTTAAAAAATGCGCTGACCAAAAGTCCAGTCAATTCGTATTAAAATATTATTAAATTTTTTATAAAATAATAAAAATTAATTTTATTTTTAATTTCAGATAGGATTTTGAACCAATCTGGTCACGTCATTGTCATTTTTCGAAAGTACTATTTTGTGGATATATTTCCAATAAGATTTTGAACCAATCATGTTGCGTCATGTGTCATTGTTTGTTTATAATACTTTAGAATAGATTTCGATAAGATTTTCAACTAATCACGTAGTGCCACGTGCCATTATTCACAACCTCATCCTTTCTTTTTTTTGTCCATATAAACCCTACATTCATCCTAATTTATACACCAAACTCAAACTAGCTCATAATCATTCTTCAACGTTTTGAGTTCTTATAATGTCTTATTCAAGGAGATTGTATGAAATCGATGACCATTAGAAAAAATTGTTGGCAGAACATGAAGAGTAGTTCAACCATGAGGATGGTGAAGATGAGGTGTTCGTAATGGAAGAGGATGGGGATGATGAACATAGAAAGCAAAGAGCCTCACATTCCCGTCATGTCATGCAAGTTGTGGGTCCGATCTCCAAACTCATATGTGCCGCAAACTTGAATAGAAAGAGAGAAAGACCAGATAATGATCTCTTGGAAGAGTATTTTATCCCTAACAGTTTATTCCCTGATTATATTTTTAGACATCATTTTACAATGCAACGAAGTTTGTTCAACAAAATTATAATTGCTATTTGCAACAATGATCCATACTTTGTGCACAAAACAAAAAATGATGCTTTTCATGTTTTAGATCTTCTTTCTGAGCAAAAAAAATTACTAATGCCTTGTGGATTCTTGCATATGGAGCATCTGCAGATCAAGTGGATGAGATAGCGAGGATGGGAAAATCAACTGTTCTAGAGTCTGTGATGAGGTTTTGCTCCACAATCGAAACCCTCTACAACAATGAGTACCTCTGAAAACCCACAACAATTAACCTGCAAAGGCTTTTGAAGAAAGGTGAGATGCGAGGCTTTCCTGACATGATTGGAAGCATTGACTGTATGCACTGGACCTGGAAAAACTGTCTAAGTGCGTGGAAAAGAGCTTATGGCGGCAGAAAATGAGCCAAAAGTATCATTTTGAAAGCGGTGGTATCATTTAATACATGGATTTGATATTCTTTTTTCTGTGTTACAGGAGCTCAAAATGACTTCAATGTCCTTACCCAAACTCCAGTGTTCGATAAAGTGCTGCAAGGAAAAGCACCGAAAGTCATATATTGGGTCAATGTACATAAATACAAAAGAGGATACTACCTCGCAGACGACATTTACCCAGGGTGGACAACGTTTGTCAAAACAGTGCCACATCCACAAAGTGAAAAGGAAAAACACTTCGCAAGATGTCAAGAGAGGTGTAGGAAGGATATGGGGCGTTGTTTTGGTATCCTGCAAACTCATTAAGCAATTGTCAAGGCTGCTGCCAGATTGTTTGATGTCGAAGCTCTTCGATCCATCATGATGACGTGTATCATTCTCCACAACATGATTGTGGAAGATGAGTATGATTATGATGTCATCGATGAATACGAGCTGGACACGATGAACAATTCCAAAACACGTATATATTGTGCTCATGACCGCACCAAAGATCTCGTGCAACACGAGCCATTGGAAAGGGATGAACGTTACAATCAATTGATCATTGAACGATACACTTCAATGCAACGACTATACATGTACTTAAGCTGTCAGAGTGACTTGATTGAGCACTTGTGGGGATTTAAACAAGGTGAAGAAACTCAAAAGGAGCTTGTGGTCGAATAATAAAGTTCTTAGTTTATTTGGTGTATTTTTTTTAAGTTTTATTTGGTGTGTTTATGTAATTTTATTTGGTGTGTTTTTTTAAGTTTATTTGGCGAGTTTATATAATTTTATTTGGTGTGCTTATGTAAATTTATTTGGTGTGTTTATGCAATTTTATTTTGGTGTGTTTATGTAATTTTATTTTGGTGTATTTATGTAATTTTATTTTGGTGTGTTTATGTAATTTTATTTGGTGTGTTTAAATAAAGTACTAAAAATAAATAAGAAATTACATAAAGTACTATAAATAAATAAGAAATTACATAAAGTATTAGAAATAAATAAGAAATTACATAAAGTACTAAAAATAAATACGAAATAAACAAGTTGTTGAGTTTTTTCCAACGACCTTGAAGACCTATACTACTTCTTGCATCTTTTCCAAGCCTCTTGCAAAACGTTGTACTAATTCTACTCCAAAGTTCTCGCAACTGCATCTCATTACCTGTAAGCAGGTCAAGAGAAATTTGAACCCAGCATTCACACAACGTAACATCTTCGATGACCATCCAAGTAGCCATTTTTTGCACACAAAAGTATATGAAATTTTTGGTTCAAAGTGTTGAAAATATTGAAATGCGGTGTAAGGTGGAAGATGATGGTTAGGTATTTATAGAAGAAAAAAAAATGTTTTATTTTTTCTGTATTTTTAAACTATTTTTAATCATTTTTATTAAGTTAATTAATCTAGACCGTTGGATTTGAAAAAGATTTAAATCCAGCAGCCCAAAATTGGACATGTGACCAACGGTAAGAATTCTGGCATTTTCTCTTCTTCTTTTTTTATGTTTTTTGGCCAAAAATCCTGGACCATTGATCTAGGAATCGGACGACCCAGATGTTGCTACGTCACTAGCCGTTGGGTTTGAAATTCAAAATTTATTTCCAACGGTTCAGAAAACTAACCGTTGGAAATCCAATGGCCAAAAACGCACCACGTGGCCATGTCCCACGCCCCTTTAGTGCACCTTCATCGACGAGGCCCGCCTTCTGTTTGCTGTTTAGAACGCACATCCACGTGCTCATGTTTCCCACGCGCTTAACACAAAAAAAAAATATATGGCCTTTGCTGATGTCATCATGATGTCAGCTAAGCTGATTCCTCACTCAGTCCATTTTGGGCCGGCTTACCAACTAGCTTGGACTTTAGGCTTGCCTATTTTTAGTGGTTGAGGGGCTTTTTTGGATGCCAACCTATGTAAGAGGGTTGGAGTTGCTCTTAGATCACCTCTCTTTTTTTAAATATAATTTTATAAACAGTTGATCAAAATAGAGGTCAAGGTTTGAAGTTTGAAGTAAATTTTTTGGCCGCTTGAGTTGCAAACTTCCATTATACGACATATTACACATACAGAAAATGAGCTCTTTCATAAAAATATCATTAAAAAAATATATCTACAACTCAAAATGTGATTTCAAATATTATATAAACTAAAGCATGTACACTTTTGTTATCACTAATAATGACTTCATTGCAGCATACTCATGGAAAACTTTCTAACTAATTAGTCTTTGGTCTAGTAGTAATTGTCTTCAATCAGTTGTATAAAGTCTTTTGTCACATACGTAAGAACTATATATATTTTTGCTGAACAAGATATCTAGTTGTGACTAGTCCAATTCAATAGTGGCATTTTTTTAATGTGTTAGCTGAGTGCAAGAATTATCCTTACAAATTTCTTATTTAAAAAAAAACAAAAAACAAAAAACTTTCCATATCTCATTTTAAACTTTTCCTAGTATGAAGGTAAGACCAAAAGTCAAATATGGCTAATGAACAAGCCTTTACTCATGTGACTATATTAGCTTTATGTATAAAGCAAGGGTCCAATGAATAGTATTTTTTGGTGTTACAGACTTCACCAAAATAATTGGACATAAATATCCCTCAAACAAAAAACTTCAAAAGCAACCCAAAAATGCATCAAATGTGGTAGGGGTATTTTTGTCATTTTAATAGTTTTTATTTAATAATTAATTTTTTTGTACAATTTTTTTTTTTAATAATTAGTACCTCACAATAAGTTAGTAATAATATGATTCAAACAATTCATTAAATATTATTTTCTCTATTTTTAAACACGTTCAAAACATCTTCAGAGCCGGTTATTAAAAAGGTCATTTGCACGCGGATAATAATATGATTAAATTAGTTGTCAAATGATTTTTTTTAAATGAAATTATTTACACTAAGGGGTAGGGAGGTGGGCTTAGCCTTACAATGAGTTAGCAATAATGTGATTCAATCAGTTGTTTATTAAATATTATTTTCTCTATTCTTAATGTAAATTCAATAGAGATCGATTTTATTATGTAGATTCAACTGCTTTAATTGGTTTATGAGGAGTTTCTTCTAGCATGATCTAAGATTATTCATTTACTTCAAATATTTGACTTTCCTTTTGCCAATTTATGCATATAAATACATTTAAAATATGTAAGTCACGCGTAGCACATCGTGATTCAAATAATATCTTCTGCACGCGCTCACGCACCTGCATGAAGGCTAGTATTTATAAAGTGTAGTTAGTTATCACTCATGTAATATAAAGCAATATCCAATTATCTAGTAAATGCCTTCAATCTAAATCCCCCTTTTTTTTTCTTTTAACCTTCCAATTGTAGAATCCTCTAGAACCCTATATTTTAACTACCACGAGGCGGTTTAGTGGTTGAAGACGAATTACAGGCTACTTCACACAACACGTCCTTGGTTTAATTCCTAACACTAGTGAATAACAAAATGGTAGCACGAGGAGGCTGAAATGACTCTGTGAGTCTTTCTGACTCCCGAAAGTATGGACTGCTATGACAAAGCCAACAGATCCTTTAAAAATAATAATAATAATAATAAAATCTCAGTCTTATCATTTTCCCCAAGCACAAGCTAAATTAAATTAAAATTAAAACCCTTCCCTCTCTCCCCTTCCCTTATCTTCTCCCCTCCTCATTTCTCTCCAAGTCCAAATCCAAAGTCCAACACAAAATATTCAAATTCACAAAAAACACAACTTACTTATCACACCACACATTCACTCCCTCTCTCCCGATTGGGGAGGTCTTCTTCTAAAGTCCAACCCGCCCTTTTATTGCCGAGTCCATTGCACTCTCTCTCCCCCTTCACTCACACATTCACTTCCACCTACACACACATTCTCTCTCTCTCCACAATTTTCTTGGGATTTATGGCCAAAGGAAGTGGACTCTCCATTGATTCAGATCCATTTTCCTTCTCACTCCACAACCCTATAGTCCTCAACTCCTTCCAGGAAGACCGATATAACCACCACCACCTCCCACCACCCTCCACCACCAAAAGACAACAACTTCGCCACCACCACTCATCACTCATGCTCATGGACAACTCCACCGCTATTCACCGCCGCTCTCCTCCGCCCCCTCCTCCTCCCACGACTATCCAGTTCGCAGTCAATCTCAACTGCTCCCACGACGACGACGTGCAGCACTCTCCTGGCTCACCACCACCCTCCAACGAGCAACGCAAAGTCATCGACGAGCGGGACTTCTTCGCCGATAGCAAGAACCGCCTTGATCACGAAAAGTCTGTCGTCTCCACAGACCCTGCCGATAAAATGGACTTACATGGCCCCACAGACATGGAATTCAACGTAAATGTAAGCAACCCTTTTCGCCATTTTTGTTCTTGAGTCACGGATCCAGCCTACCTTAGGTATATTCTTCTTCTTCCTCCTTCCTCTCCAGCCCTTTCCTCCTGCCTCGGCGCCTAACCTCAAAGTGTTTCGCCTTGCTTTTTTCTTAGTCCAAAATCTACGATGAAACCTTAAAGTCTGACCCTTCGAAAGCTCGGTTCTCGTATGAGACGTGCCTACCAACTGGATTCGTGTCTCTGTTTTTGTTCATTGTGTTATTGATTTATCGATTTTTTTTTGTTCAACTTATTGTCGTTCATGAAATTTGAACTCAGAACCTCTTCGGACTTTTTTGTGGATTTTAATACTTTGTTTGTGTTTGTAGACTGGTTTGAATCTTCTCCTTACAAACACTAGTAGTGACCAATCAGTGGTGGACGATGGCATTTCATCCAACAAAGAGGATAAAAGAGCTAAAAGTGAGGTAATGAAAATCTAACTGTTTTTTTTTTCTCCTCTTCTCTAAAGAAATTTTGACGGTACTAGAGATTTTATCAAATTGAAGGAAAAAAGTTACACCTTGATCAATTTAGCTTTACATTGTTTGACATGTGATTGAATTTTGGTTCTTGGGTTTTTCTCAGCTGGCTGTTCTTCAAGCTGAGCTCAAGCGGATGAACGCGGAAAACCATCGGTTGAAGGGGATGCTTAATCAGGTGACCACCAATTACAATGCACTTCAGGTGCATTTGCTGAATTTGATGCAAAGCCAGAAGGCTGATCAGAACGGTAGCGCTGCTGAAGGCCACGGAGTGGCGGTGGAAGAAAAGAAGATTATGAATGACAATAAAACATCACTAGTGGTGCCGAGGCAGTTCATGGATCTTGGGTTGGCTGCTAACAATGGTGACGCTGATGAGCATTCACAGTCTTCGTCTGATGAACGAAGTCGTGGTGAACAGTCTGGATCGCTTGGAGATAATGTGAAGGCTGCAGGGCACAGCGACGATCAGGGAATCGCTTTTGATCATGAAAAGAAGGATTTCGAGAGAAGGATTCGGAGAGAGGAGAGCCCGGATCAGCCGTCACAGAGTTGGGGGCCTAACAAAGTTCCGAGGCTCAATTCTCCAAAAGAGGTTGACCAAACTGAGGCTACAATGAGGAAGGCTCGGGTTTCGGTTAGAGCTCGATCGGAGGCGCCTATGGTGTGTGTTTTTGTACTGAATTGGAATAGTGTTATGAGTGACATTGGATTTCTGTTCCAACATGTTTGTAGATTTGCTAAATTTGTTGGGTTTTGATTTAGATCACTGATGGATGTCAATGGCGAAAGTATGGGCAAAAGATGGCGAAAGGAAATCCGTGTCCTCGTGCTTATTATCGATGCACCATGGCTGCTGGTTGCCCCGTTCGAAAACAAGTAAGCTAAGCTCTCTTAGGTTAACTTTCTTTTATTAGATATAAGACATGTTAACTTGTCAAACTGTGATTAGGATCATATATTTTTAGTCTTTGTAGTTTGTACTAATACTGTTGTGATCAAACAGGTACAAAGATGTGCAGAGGATAGGACAATCCTCATCACTACATATGAAGGCAATCACAACCACCCATTGCCTCCTGCAGCAATGGCAATGGCATCGACTACATCATCTGCTGCGCGGATGCTGCTCTCGGGGTCTATGCCAAGTGCAGATGGCCTAATGGACTCAAACTTCCTCACCAGGACAATCCTCCCATGCTCCTCCAGCATGGCCACCATCTCTGCCTCGGCCCCATTCCCTACTGTTACATTGGACTTAACACAATCACCAAACCCTTTACAGCAGCTCCAAAGACCACCAGGCCAGTTCAACATTCCGTTCCCAAACCCTAATCAGAATTTCACCAATGGCCCTGCCTCATTGCTGCCTCAAATTTTTAGTCAGGCGCTATACAACCAGTCTAAATTCTCTGGCCTCCAAATGTCACAGGACACAGAATGTGCCGCAGGTCAACAAGGCCACCAATTGCAACCAGGGCAGCAGCAGGGCTCATTGGCGGATCTTACTGCCGCCACCGCTGCCATTGCAGCTGATCCAAACTTCACTGCAGCCCTAGCAGCTGCCATCACCTCAATCATTGGCAATGCTCATCCAAACAACGACGTTGCCAACCCAGCAACCAACTCAAACAACAACAATGCCACCAGCAACAGCAATGGCAATTGCAACAATAAACTTAGCAATCCTAGTTTTTCAGGGAATTAAAGCAAGCTATTATTTTTTCCTTCTTTTTTAGGTTATTTTTTTTTCTTATTTTCGGATGGGAGAAAAGAAAGTGAAAATATACATTTTTTTTTGTGTTTTTGTTTTTTGTTTTTTGTGTGGAGGGGATAAATTAAACATAGATATTATTTTCTTTGTCATTTGGAATAATATGTTCAAATTGTATGACAGTACAAAGTTCCATGAAAACGAAGCAAAAAACAAAGAAAGAGGAAAGCATGCAAATTGGTTTTTCCATTTTTTGTGTGCATTCGGAAACGGAGAGATTGATGTTTTGTCACTCTCTCATCTTATATTTATTTATGTCAATCTTCTATGTGTCATTTGGAATAATATGTTCAAATTGTATGTCAGTACAAAGTTCCATGAAAACGAAGCAAAAAACAAAGAAAGAGGAAAGCATGCAAATTGGTTTTTCCATTTTTTGTGTGCATTCGGAAACGGAGAGATTGATGTTTTGTCACTCTCTCATCTTATATTTATTTATGTCAATCTTCTATGTTTTCCAATGGAACAATCAAACCTAACAAGAATTAAATTAATCTCGGTCCGATGTCATTTGTCAGAAAACTTTAGATTGAATTCACATGTAAATACAGACACGAATTGTATATATAACTATTTTAGTATTTAGTTTTTGTCTAAATGCATTATAGCAACACGGTTTTATTAGAAAAGTTATAGTTCCGTGTCGGATCTTTTTCGTTTCATTGATTTTGTCCATATTCTTCTTCCTTCAAAAACACAAAAAAAAAACAAAAAAAACAAAAAAAAAAAAAGAAGAAAGGAGAAGGATCTCCGGTGGATCCCTCTTGTTCATGTTTGGTCCCCTTCTTTTCAGGAGTTGTTTTTATTTCTACACTATTTCTTCCTTGCTTCCCCCCGTTTTTGAGGTTTTTTTTCTTTCTTCATCTTCTTAATAACAATAGGCAACGATAGTCTGCCTAAATAGTAGACACATGTAATAAAAAAGTTGTAAAAAAGAAACAGTTTCTCTCTTGAAAATGAGGTTATGTGAACGCTATAAGCCGTTGTTAATGACATATATTCGGTTCTCACTGAGTTTTACGTTATGAATAGGTAAAATATCTTATCATTTGTAAGAAAAAAACAAATCAAAGGCTAGAAGGAGAAGAACAAAGTAAAAGATAAACAGAAAATGACAAAAGGAAGGGAGAAGAAGGGATTTTATTCTTTATTTGGAGTTATGTGTATTGAAAGTGGAAGGAAAGCAAGGGAAGGAGTCAATAAAACCGTCTCGGAGTTGTGGGGTTCGTTTGACACGCAGGGAAAGGGTGCAAAGGGAAAACAGGGAAAGAGACTTCTTTTGGTTTTTGTCTGTCACGTTTGATGCTACCAACCCTTGCCATTTACCTATTTGGCAAAGCTTCTTCTTAGCTTCACCCAATTGATGACATGGAAAATGTACTGCAAATCATAGAATTAAAAGTAGATAAATAGTTATACCATCTTTTAGGGTGGGTATTTTTGTGGGTCAACCGTCCAAACCGACCCAATCCGACTGAGCTTGAGTTGGGTGGGTTGGTCTACTGGTTGTATTGGGTGACAACGGTTTGAGAAAATACTAACCCCAACCAATTGAATTGGTTTACGGTTTTGGACTGAAACTGAGCTGAACAATCTGATGCCCACCCTCACCACCCTCTTGATACAGATAATTATAAATAAACGCTTCAGGGATAAACTTTGAGAAAAAAGAATATTGTATTACAATACTTCAATTAGTTTGGGCTTACAAAGCCACCTATAAATTATGGCAAAATTACCAGAAATTAAAAAGCATGAGAAAATCATTCTCTACAGTTGGGTGCATGTTGCTAGAGGAATACAGAAGAGGATCCTCTCTGGAGCCGATTCCACCGGAGCCTCTGGATCCTCCTCCTTCCTCTTCTTTCTTTGCAGGTTTTCGACCCATGAAGTCGGCGTCGTGCTCCCCCAGAGTGGGCGTCGGTCGAAGTCAGCATCGTGCCTCCTTGGAGCTAGTTATTGGAAAACTTCAAAACCACACAGTCGGCGACGACTACTACGACGTTGCCAATAATTGGCTCCGGGGAGCCCACGACGTCGACTCTGGGGCCAAAAAAGTGCAGAGAAAGTAGAGGAAGGAGGAGTATCCGGAGGCTCCGGTGGAACCAGCTTCGGAGAGGATCCTCTCCCAAGGAATACAATCACCTATTTCATTTGATGATTTCAAAAACTTAACTAGGCACCTCAAGAGATCATCTAACTGTGTGCACTTGCATTAGAGCTATCTTCATTCCTTCACATGTAAGTTAGAGTTATTATTTTCAAACTCGTAAGTAACAAGTTCAATATCAATTTATTCTTCACTCTTTAGTGTAAATATAGTCAGAAATATAAATATGTCTTTTTGAACAAACGATATTATCTATACTAAGGAGAAGATGGTGGGTTTAGCCTCACAATAGGCTAGCAATAATGTGGTTCAAATTCGACTTTGACGAGAGTCGAACCTAATACATCTCACTTACAAGTGAAGAAGAATATCACTAGACTATAATACCAAATGACGGTCTACATATATCTTCATATAAAAAGAAATGGTGAATTTTTCGTTGAAGGGCTTAGAAGCTGACACTCCCATGCTTTGATGCCATATGGGCTGCCCGAATAATTCATTGAAGTCCAGCAGAGCATTACTTATTTTTCTGGGCCTGGGCCTCTTTGTGGGCTCTAATGTGAATTGTTTGTGGGGGCCCACAAACATGGCCTAAAGAGCAAGTCTATTTGGGGATTGTGACTTCACACAAAAGGCGCCACTGTCTGAGTTTCAAAACTGGACTGGTAGTTGCGGCCGAAAGTTAACTGCAATTTTCGGTGGGACCGACAGACTGCCAATCCAAACACGACACATCACCATGCCGGAACCCACAAAAATTAAAACAAATTGTGACCCGTTCGATTAAGCTACTTTGACTGCACCATTGGTCGCAACATAAATCGCCATCTAACCCGCGAAGTAGCAGAACTGGCCCCCCTCTCTTCCTCAGTGCTTTTATGCTCTTGACTTTAGTTTCCTTGTTGTTTCAGTTTCCATCTGATCCTTCGCAGTTCGTCGTCATAAGAAAAATGTAAGTAATTTAATTTAATTTAAACTTAAATTTAATGATCAAAATTAAAAGTTCCCGATAATTTTGTTCGTAGCTTAATGCTTTTGGATCGTTATTTTTTTGCACGTATTTTAGATTGTTTTCTACTAAAGTTTGCACCTTTATTGCTGATCGAGTTCTAGGGTTACTTAAAATCTGTTTGGTTCCTGAGAAAATATCAGAAAAGGTCAAAAGAAACGAAATTTGAATGAAAGTTTATGTTTTTTTAATGTTTCTGTGAAAGAATTTTCACTTTCAGTACTTTCTCAGAGTGTGAATTATGAGCAACAAATTTGCAAACTTGTTTTGCAGTTCTCCGAAAATGGGTACCCAATTTCGAGCTGGTTTGGTCACTTCCTTTCTGTTCTTGCTTCTGTCCCATGTGGTGATTTCCACACCCAATGATGGGTTGGTCAGGATTGGACTGAAAAAGATGAAAATAGATCAAACTTGTCATCTAAATAGAAGAAATAATGGAACACCGGGAGGTCCGATTAGGAAGTATCATTTGCGCGGTAATCTTGGGGAGTCCGAGGACACGGATATTGTTGCACTGAAGAACTATATGGATGCACAGTATTTTGGTGAGATTGGTATTGGAACTCCTGCTCAGAAGTTCACTGTGATATTTGACACCGGAAGTTCTAATCTTTGGGTGCCCTCAGCAAAGTGTTATTTCTCGGTAGGTTTATTAAGTCTTTTCCTTCACTGGTTGTGGTTTTTTTTGTATTAGAACTGTTAGGCAACTTAAGTTTTCTTACAAGTTGGTTCGCTTTCGAATTGCAGGTTGCTTGCTATTTGCATCCCAAGTATAAGTCTAGCCAATCAAGTACATACACAAAGAATGGTACACTTCCCTTCCCTGCTTCAACGCATTCACGTTCTGATAAGATTAAGACTGTCCAATGGGATGATCAACCACAGCCTTAGCTGATACAGATTTAAACTTGATGTTACGGGGAAAATGAAAAACTGACACACGTTAAAGAGTGATGTAGATACTAGTTGTAAGAAATTTAAAGTTTATTTGCCATGTTTTTATTTTCCAATGTAGGCAAATCTGCAGCGATCCAGTATGGAACTGGTGCAATTTCAGGTTTCTTCAGCCAGGACCATATCCAAGTCGGCGATCTTGTTGTTAAGGATCAGGTTAGTTTTCTTGACAGAAAGTTGATATGGTGATTTTTGGTGTTGTGGACTTTACCCTTACTATTTTTAATGGTTATAGGACTTTATTGAGGCAACCAAAGAGCCTGGAGTCACGTTTGTGGCAGCTAAGTTTGATGGTATTCTTGGACTTGGATTTCAAGAGATCTCAGTTGGAGATGCTGTTCCTGTCTGGTAATTCAATGCCACTTAGTTGTTGAATATATTCCGAATCAGACGATCAATTTATAAAATTAAACTAGCACTCCGAATTGTAAGTCCTTGATGCTAATCTGTTTTCTTATATTTTCTATTATAACAGGTATAATTTGGTCAATCAAGGTCTTGTTAAAGAACCAGTTTTCTCATTTTGGTTAAATCGCAATACAGAAGGGGAAGAAGGGGGTGAGATTGTCTTTGGTGGGGTTGATTCTAGTCATTTCAAGGGTAAGCATACGTATGTTCCCGTGACTCAGAAAGGCTACTGGCAGGTTCGCTATTCAAGATCTTTACATCTTTTGCAGATTTTTCTACTTGATATGTTATTGATTTTCTTTGTTTTAATTTGTTTCATACTTCCTTTTTTCTGTTATTTTCAGTTTGATATGGGTGATGTCTTAATTGATGGTGAATCATCTGGTAATGATCCAAAACTTATTTTCGACACCTTACTATGTTGAGACAGTTGGTGCTTTCTATGTTCTAGGCCAGCTTTCTTGTTATGGTATTGAAAGATTGTCATGTCACGTTCCAGGATTTTGTGCTAATGGCTGTTCAGCAATTGCTGACTCAGGCACCTCCCTATTGGCTGGACCAACGGTATGCATTCTAGCCTACTATGTCAATATTCTAATTTCTCCTTACTGAGTTGTCAGTATATTAAGAAGCACGACACAAGACATACATATAATAATGCCGTCTAAGACATTCAAAGCCCACTTCACCTGAATATTCTATCATATTGTTATTTCATTTAGCAACTTCTGATTAATATTATTGTATAATTTCACATTTTCAGACTGTTGTCACTCAAATCAATCATGCCATTGGAGCCTCTGGTGTTGTAAGCCAGGAATGTAAGACCGTGGTTGAACAATATGGGAAAACCATAATAGAAATGTTGATGGCTAAGGTATACAGATTTGATATCTACTAAATATTTTTATTTTCATTGAAACTTTCCTGTTCTTTCATCCTTTTAGGGATAAGGAAATAATTTTGCTATTGGTCGGTTTCTTTTTGGTTCTGCTTGCCTTAAAATCTCCTTGCAGCAAATTGATTTTTTCTTTTACTGGCATGTTTTATAGTCACAACCCCAAAAGGTCTGCTCTCAAATTGGTTTCTGTACTTTTGATGGAACTCGTGGTGTGAGGTTAGATGCAGTTCAACCTATTTTCTTAAAGTTGTGGTAGAAAGGATGGTAGTAATAATGAGGCCAATTAGGTCATCCTGGTTTAAATGTGCTTATGCTTTTGCAGCACGGGCATTGAAAGTATGGTGGATCAGAAACCAGAAAAGCAATCTGAAGGCGTGAATGATGCTACATGTGCTGCTTGTGAGATGGCAGTGGTATGGATGCAGAGTCGGCTAAGGAAAAATCAGACAGAGGAGCAGATCTTGGATTATGTCAATCAGGTAATTAAACTTCCCTTTTCATCTCTCTGTGAAACGTTCCTTGCAGCAAGCTTATGTTGGCATTTGCACTTGTAGCTCTGTGAACGACTTCCAAGTCCCAGTGGAGAATCAGTAGTCCAGTGTGATGCTCTATCCTCATTGCCCAGTGTGTCATTTACCATTGGTGGTAAAGTATTTGACCTTGCTCCAGAGCAGGTATGGTGTCATGACATTAACCCTAAATCTTTTCATCTTTCATTTGAGCACATTAGTATCAATTTTATTTACATGTCCACTGCAAAACGATCTCCAGTTTTTCACCTTTTTATTTACTTACTGTTGAAGCTTCCTTAATCTGGTTTTCTGGAAATTTAGTATTTCTTGATCATTTTTTTCCATTTCTACCATCATATGGGCCCCTAGGATGACCTTAGCAGTTTTTACAAGCATTTATCCAGTCTAACTTTTTGGTCTTCATGAATGTCAAAAAGCGTATACTTTAAATTTGCCAAAACGAATATGTGAAGTCCACTGTAGGGTTATCATCTTTTTATGCTGTGAAGTTAATGTACGGTTCTGAAGATACAAATGATTCAAGAAAATTGAAGTTTTGATGGCTGGCCAACAAAATTAGTATCGGTAATAGTTGTAGGCCACGACAACTTGTGTGTTGCTAAGGGGTGACTGCTCCTAAGACTTAAGGCTTCATTTGTTACACATGATTGGATTGGAATGGATAAGACACTATTTTAAAGGTTTGTTGAAAGACAAAATGAAAATTGTGACCAACTTAGAGGTAGGAGAAGGATTACCCAAGAAGAAAAGTTATCCATTCCAATACTCTCCAAAATGGGAGGATTAGATGGGATAAGTTTTCTTCCTATCTAATCCCCTTCTAATCCTTTCACAATGAAAAATCATTCTCATGTATTTTCAATATGCCTTGAATTTAGGGAGTAATCATTTCCAATCCAATCCCTAAAAGTATTATAGGATTCATTTACCATTCAAGTTTTCGGTATGAGCATTAAGAACTTCTTCCGTAACTATGAGGCAATATGGCTTGGCTGTCAGACTTAACATTTACTCATTACTGGTTAGGTTTCTGAATAGTCTTAGAGTTGAATTTATGCCATGCACGATGTTGTTTTTATGGAATTGCATTAGTACACTTATGAAAGACTCATCAACTTTGAGCTGTCAGTGAGTTTTCTGCATGAAACTGTACTGTAGTCCGTAGCATACTATGAATTACATTTAATTGGAGCCGGAGTAGCTGTTCCGTTTTTCCCTTCTATCCGTTCATTTCGTATATTATGCAAGTCGATGTAATATTTCTAATAGCCATTATCGCCATTGTTGAAAAAACCA
The DNA here is from genome assembly GCA_963082935.1 of Malus x robusta. NCBI lineage: Eukaryota > Viridiplantae > Streptophyta > Magnoliopsida > Rosales > Rosaceae > Malus > Malus x robusta. The sequence continues at coordinate 25,744,516 of OY720335.1, forward strand.
GTGTTCGTCCTTTTTCGCTGATATTCAATTATTCATTTCGTGTATTATTTATCGCCCAACTAATATGTTAACGTGTGTTGGTACCGTGGATCAGTACATTCTCAAAGTTGGGGAGGGAGTCGCAGCTCAGTGCATCAGTGGATTTATAGCTTTAGATGTCGCTCCTCCTCGCGGACCACTGTGGTATTTCTCTCTTTCCGTCATTGCTCATAACCGTCTTTCAACTTTTACATGCTTTCCGACAATGGTCATGCAGAAATAGTTTACTGCAGTAACTAAAAACAAGTAATAGTTTCTTAACCCTTGGTCACTAATGGTGGTGCATATGTATATGCGATGCAGGATTCTGGGAGACATTTTCATGGGTCGGTATCACACCGTGTTCGACTACGGAAACTCGTCAGTTGGATTTGCAGAAGCAGCTTAATTCTGTATTTATTTTCAGCATGCCTACTTACGTAAATAATCTCGGCTGACATCACAGAAAAGATTTGCAAGGATGGAACTTGTTTATGTGATGGATCATGGACCACGAACCTTGTTTAATCGTGCCTATGTGAATAAATCAAAGACAAGATGTGCTAATATTGCAATATGTATAATCTATGGGGGCTGAATTGAAGTACCTAACTTTTCGTAGGTGTCGCAATGACTGCAAGACACGAGACACTTTTAGGCTTCTACCAATATTTATGCAGGTGGCAATTGCAAATCATTTTTATGGAAAGATGATGTCATTGGTTGAATTTTGAGCTCACAAATCAAAGCCAGAAAACGCAATGGCATGTGTGATTGTGTGATGCTGTGCTAATAATTTTTTAAGTCAATCACGTATTGTTATATTAAAAAATCAAGATATTAAGTTTTATATTGTAATACGCAAATAACTTGAGATACCGTTAATGTGGCATTTTCGTAATTTTCACGCAAATCACACCTATACGTTCTAGAAGTGTTAATGGTATGATTTCATTTTCGAATTGGATTCGCCCAAGTACGTGGTTGAAGCAGAAAGAGTGACAATGTTGAAAGCACTTTTAGCCCTCAAAGTCTCTAACCAACAAATTAAAAAGCGACACAAAAGAAAACTTGTTACGTGTGCTGAGCCTTTTATGGTTTCCATCTGTCCCATCACCCACACAGACAGATTGAACCAATCACTTTCTATAATTAACGGCACGTCCAAGCAAGCAAATCCATCATCCATCTCTACTCATTCAAATGCCGCCAACAACAAACCCACCCTATCATGCTAAACCAAAGCAATCCCTCCTAACCAACTACGAGGGTTGGCCCAGTTTGTAAGGTTTATATTTTATGTGTCATCCTATTTAAGTTTAAGTTTTGTTGCCAACAGTTTGCGTTGGAGCACGATCTGTAAATTTTTACGTAAATTCCTATCTGCGGCAACTGATAGTTAAATGTCACGCATAATTCATTCCCGCTCGAGATGTAGGTATGTTCTGACGTTTGTAGCGAGAGTAACCAATCTATCCATAACTATTTTTTCACCAAAAAAAAAAAAAAGCAAACCTTCATTTATTTTTTCCAACCCCAAAAGCTCACAACATTGTAAAACTCAAATAATTTTAGATGAACCCATATCCTCTCCGGATCTAAAAAAAACTGAGCTTAAGGATCAAATGATATGGGCTGTTTTAACGGCTACAAACAAAGGGCCCTCTAAAAGTTATAATAATTGTAGTCGTTGAATCAATTTTTAACAGTCCAAATTATTTGATCCTTAAACTCAAATTTTTTTAAATCCGAAACGTATCTGAATTCATTTTAGATGAAGCACAAATTATTAGGTCTAGCTAAACTCAAAATTGAGACTGGCAACATTGACGCGATTCTATGACACCGACTCCCATGACCTGGCCTAGGGACTGTCGACGCCTTGGACAAATAAGATATCGTCATGACTCGTCATTGTGATTTGAAATTCCTAAATTTTGGAACTTAATTTGAGTATATGCCATTAACCCAAAATACTGATTAGCTCCCTGCCATTTGCGTGATTGGCTGCGCCGTTGTTACTTCAGCTCAACTCAAGCTTTGCGTTTAAAAACTTAGCTAAGATAAGTGGGGCTGGGAACTTTATAAGCAATATTTTTAGGGGAATAATGGTATAAATCAAAGTAGGACCAATGCAGATCATAGGGATTCAAGTATTTGTTTCATCTTATTGCCAAATAAAAAGTGCATAGCCTCTAATTCAGTTCCATTTAATTGTTAGAAAAGCTGGCAAAGATTCCAAACTCACGCTTACAACGACAAGAATGCTTTGCATAAAACGGATTTATTTTTATCGTGACATATTTGCCTAACAATATAATTTATATATACAAACTCTTTTTTATTTAACGTTATTGAACTGAAATATTACATGACGGTCAACCGTTTCACAGAAATTAACTTTTCCGACCCACTATCATGCAATTTAATTTACAAGACAAAGCAATCTGCACTCTGCAACCCTTTCTTTATCCTCTGCTGCAAGGGAAACGAGACATCAATAAAATAAGCCACCTATGTAGTGTTGGCAAGGACCACAGTCAACAACTCTTCTTTTTTTATATTTCTATTTCAGTTGCATCAAAGGCACGTAAACCTTGTCACTTCCACAAATACAACGCACGACACACATATAAAACGTGCCCCTGGATAACCCTCAACACCTACGTGCACCCCTTCCTATCGTTCATTTTTAGCCTCCACTTTCACGAGTAATGAGTAGTGAATGATGAGTTTTTCTCATGTAAAATGAACTCCAATTATATGTTCTACTATCGTAAGATTGACTGTGAATCTGTTTCACATATTAATTAATTTATTTTCAAATTCGGATTATATCGTTCATATTTTTTGTTATTGTTTGACATCTGATTGTGAATAAGTATCACATATTAGCTCAACTCATTTCTGATTATATTATTTAGATTTCATATCTTGTCATAATATTGTTAAACATCCGGTCGTGAATCTGTAACATACTAATTTAATGCATTCTTAATTATGTTGTTCATATTCAGTCTAACAGTATAAATATTTTGTCTTATAACATAACACTGACAAGAAAACATTACTCGGATTATATATAAGCATGCAAATCATGTAGAACTATCTTACAAGCCACGCATAAAATTTTAGAGTTGTTGGTTTAGATACTCACTCTTGGTCCAACTAACTAAACAAGGTTTTGGCAGAGATTAGATATTTAGAAGGTGATTAAGTATTTGTGTGAGTGAGACAACAAATAGAAGATTGTTAATTAGGGTTGTTGTTGGTGCCATTATACTTTTATAACCCCCAAAACAACAACTAATCTCACCTGCTTAGTTACTGTGGATATGGTTTAGTCAATTGGGAATCGGTTTCAACCTCTACCCTTTTTTGGCTTTTGAATTGATTCATCTCTTTAACTCTCTTGCAAGTTGCAAGTTCCAAACCACCAACCCACCTTCTACCTTTTATTGGTCCATCAAGTTTATCTACCATCTTGTGTTTTATTAATTAAGAGGTGGAACAATATATATATATCTTGTGACATCATTTTTTTACATCATTTTGTGAAGCTTACTTTGTAACGTATTTTAACGATCCAAACAACTTATCTTTTAGGATGTCATTCATAGATTATACTAGCAAAACCTAGACAAGTTCAAAAATATTAAAACATTCATTTATAGTGAAGAAAATGAACGAACACGGTCCTAAAAAACGCTAAACCTTTAATTCAACATTCATATGGTTTCAAATTAAGTGATTTTTGGTAGACATAATCTTTGAAAGAAGGCTTAAAAGATACAATTCAAATCCTTGAAATACAAAACGAAATGAACCTCACAAAAACATATATTAAAAGTTGCGTAAAAAAAAATGGTGTTACAGATTTACTATATATATATATATATTGGTTGGCATAATACTGTAGTGTGTACTTTCGTGCACGGTGGAAGTTTGAGAAGGACGTTTAATATTTTAACTAGCAAAACAAATGTCTAAAAGTAGATGAAACATGAGGTTTGAAGAAACGAAATGCAACACATGAATTAATCAAACATAGTATATGCTGGTTTCTTAGTGTTTAATATAATTTAATGGTTTCAATCCCTTAATTATTTAATTATAATTAATGGTAAGCACCTTTCTAAATTAAAATTACTACCAAGATTATTCTTTTCTTTTAGTGCCTTAAATGATACTTTTTCGTCTATGATTAATTGTAATTTTTTTTTCCTACTTTATTTTGTTCTTTCTAGAAAGGAATTATTAATTTCTTTTTAAAAGAGACATAATGGTGGTTTCACCAAGGCATTGCACTTTCTGGAGACTATAAAGTCTTGCAGAGGCATTTCAACTTCTCATTGGTTATCATGTGCGATTCACCAACGCTAATAATCAAACACAGGACATACTATATCATATACAGGTCTGAAATTCGTCATCAACCACTGAGTCACTCTATGGTAGTTTCCGTAGAGGAATCATGAAAGTGCTTTATTTAGCATAGGAGTTCCTTTTGTGGTGTGTAGGTTACTTTTGTGGATCATCGTCTTTCCCTTGTACGCAAACTTAGACATGATATTAAGGGACACGTCCAAGACGGCATATCATCAATCATGATTGCTTTACTTAACGGACACAAAATCGACTCTAATATCTGATTATTTGGCTTTTTATCAAGTAGATATTGCAGTATAATCCAACGGTAAAAGAATAACACAAATTTATATAGGTCACATCAACATCTACAATTTAAAAAAGCTAATACAAATGTGCTGCATAAGGCCGAATTCAAATTTGGAGATCCTCTGTGTCCAGAGCCAAAGAATTCGAACGGTTTAAGGGAGCGAGAAAGAAAGAGATTTGGACCGTTCAAGGGTTTGATTTTGTGTGTGGTGGGCAATGAGGGTATCAAGATTTAAATTGAGTGATCTGGGTTTCCTAGTCCGTCTACTCTAAACAAAAAGATCTGAAGAGTATGAATTCCAACCAACTTGATTAAACTATACATCATTAACAGAAAGAAAACAGAAAGCTACAAAATTTTCATTAAGAAGAGAGAGACTACAAATTTGCTCAAAAAAAAAAAACTCAAATTTGTTTGAATTTTCCCTAGTCCATCGGCTTCACATATACTGTTGTTGCTTAACATTTTACGTTTCTTTGAATTTTTTGTGCCCTAGTGATGACAACACAAATTTCCACAAAATATGATCTTAAGTCAATGATAATATGTAGTTACCATTAATGTTTAAAATATGGATATCGACATAGATATTGGTTGCCTTTGACAGAAATTATGGAAATTTACAATAGAGTGGGTATATCATTAAGATTTGGTCAATGATAATATGTAGTTACCATTAAGATTTGGTCAAAATTAGAGAAAATTTTGTCAAAAAAAATTCAAAAGTTCGAAAGCTGCAATAGGTTATGACAAATTTTCTATAATGAATCGATAAATATCATCAATATTTATTAATTTTCCTATATCTCATCAATATAGGGTGAAGTTAATTTTACCCCTCCTTTCCATATTAATCTTTGATTTTTCAAATATTTCAACAATTTCGTGAATATTTTCAATACCATCTACAATAGGGAAAAATTGGGCTAATATTGAAAAATTATGAATATTGCCATTGCAAAATCTGCACTGGTCAAAGAATCCAGGGTCCCAAAAATAATTAAAAAAATGATGGTGCATGGTTTAGCGTAAGACTTGGTCAAAACTCTAAATCCCCTTCTTTAAACTTTGGATAATGATACCCCAATTGGCATATTATTCCATATTTGTAGTTTTTTCTCAACCAAAAAGAAGACTTGATTTTTGACAAGACTTGCATGTACAGTGGTAAATCACACGCTTAAATTCAACCATTTACCAAAACTAAAATTGAAAGTGATACTAAAATTCAACCCTATTTTGGTGGTTCAACACACCTTACCGACAAACCCTCCCAATTTTAATTTCACATATCCTTCCAAATTACAGAATCCAATCCCATTAGGATTATCCAATCCAACTCTTTCCAACCTCTCCCATCTCTTTCACCAAACCAAAACCAAATGTGTACCCCAATTTTCAGGTTTGCACACTCTTAAACGAATCCGGATTTTTGCCGGATCTTCTTTATGAGGATCCTGTGAATCGTGTCCGATTATCGTACATCGTGCGATCAGAAATCATTTTAAATATTTTTATTTAAAATTAAACACAAATAGTACCTGACAAAAACTAATCGTACGATAAACGGACACGATTCACGGATCTCTAAGATCCTCACCAAAAAAATCCGAAGAGGATCCTGTTGGCTCATAAACCAATTCTTGACATGTGTTGACATCCAGTTTCGCCAAATCGCACCGGTGTAGGAGGCCGATGCCGTCAACCCCACCCAAATTTCGACACATGGCCGGCTTAAGTTAAGGGAATTGTCAACCCTATTGGCAGTAGAGTGAATGAGAGAGAGACCCAACCAACCAATTAAACTAACGTTTTAAAAAATGCCACCTTGTATTTGCAAGTGAGTTGGTCCATATATAAAGGCGAAGCCAATAGGCATCTTAACCAACACAAAAGTTTTGTATTTTGTACGTTTTATTCTTTGATCATCGCCAAATGGACTGGACAAGAGGCTCCACCATTGGCCAAGGCTCATCAGCCGCCGTCTCCTTAGCCACCTCTCGTAGCTCCGGTGACAAGTTTGCCGTCAAGTCCGCCCAGGTGTCTCAATCCGAGTTCTTGCAGAGGGAGCAGAAAATTCACTCTGTTTTGAGCAGTCGACATGTTGTAAGCTACATGGGGCATGACATTACTAGTGAGAACAACAAGCTCATGTACAATCTTCTCATGGAGTACGTGCCCGGCGGCACCATCATCGATGCAATTCGCAGCCGCGGAGGCCTAGTTGACGAATCGATGATCAGAAACTACACGAGGGGCATTGTGAAGGGGCTAGACTACTTGCATTCACTTGGGTTGGTACATTGTGACATAAAAGGCAGGAACATCTTGGCTGGTGAAGACGGTCCGAAAATTGCAGATTTTGGATGTGCTAGGTGGGCTCATCCGGCAGTAGCTTCTGCCACCACAATTGGCGGGACGCCAATGTTTATGGCGCCGGAGGTGGCACGCGGAGAAGAGCAGGGGTTCGCGTGCGACATATGGGCTCTCGGGTGTACAATTATCGAAATGGCTACCGGAGGATCAGCGCCGTGGCCTAAAGCAGCTGACCCAGTAACTGTTCTGTATCAAATTGCATACTCTAATGACTTGCCTGGGATTCCAAGCTTCCTCTCAGAACAAGCAAAGCACTTTTTGGACAAGTGCTTACAGAGGGACCCAACGGAGCGTTGGACGGCTAGTCAGCTTCTAAAACATTCATTTCTTGGGCAAGAAGAAGAAGAAGAAGAAGAAGTTTTAATTAGTTCTCCTAAAATTACAAAACAAGTTCATGAGTCGACTTCATGTTCTCCAACAAGCATTCTCGATCAAGATATATGGAATTCTTTTGGGGAATCAGAGACTTCGGGCAGTCTTGATCAAAACCCGAGTTTCGAAAACTCCTCCGACGATCAGAGGATCAGACGGTTGTCACTGCTTTCAGGGGACCCCAGGTGGAGTTTTGATGATGAGAGTTGGATCACAGTTAGAGAGAACGATTGTGATGAAAGCAACAGCATTGAGGACGATGCTGAAGGTGTAGGTAGTGAGAAGGATTTGGATTTAGATTTCTTAGATAGCAATAATATTAGTTGTAGAATTAATGTGGATATTTTAGGGGCCTGCCAAAAAAGTAGGAGAAATAGTAGTAGTGTAGGTTTAAGCAATCCCATTCTTGAGAGGGACAGAGATAATTTGTTACTTCCTTCGATTTCAAGTTTTTGGTAATCATAAAAATCCATCCTTTTTTTCTCTCTTCTTTTGTTTTACTGCTATGACTTCTGGTCTTTGTGCTGCTAAGCCGTCTCTCTCAATTGCACATTGGTACGTGGTATTATCAGTTTTCTCATGTTTTAATAATATTCTAAGATTACGGTTGAAATTGCTTCTAGAAAGGCTAAAACAATTTAAATTTTTAACAGATAAAAGCGTTTTTTGAATGTGTGACATAAAAAGTTAAAAGTGTTTCTGAGTCATAGAAGCGCTCTGTATAGAATAACTTGTCAATGCTTATTTGGGAAGTACTTAAGTTTTTAATAAAAGACTGAACGTGTTTCTGCTGAAGAATTTTTAATAGACACGGTTATGAGCAAAAGTGATTCCTACCAAAGCAATCACTTGACGAACCCTAAGTCTATGACATATATTTTATCCATATAGTTTGACACGAAGATTACTAACAGGGTAACATTCCCATAACAATGTGACAGTCCGACTGAAAAACTTCTCGTGCTGGCGGACCAGTTTGGTTTAATTCCCATGGCTTAGAGGAGAAGCCATAATAATTCTTGGAATAAAACATATATGCGCATCAGTTTCTTCATCTGGTAGGTAAAAGAAGGGTGCCAACTTGGGTGAAGTTTTCAATATCATCCTGCCAATATTTACTGTTTTAGGCAACTCTGGGAAAAGATGGGCCAGTTTGAGTTGGCATTTGGTAAACGCCAGAACCCAGCATTTACAACTGGATCACCAGATTTCTGTTCCCTCTGTTGAAAATTGAAAGTAAATTCTATTGGCAAATTGGCTTAGTTAATCTCCTTCAAGGAATATAGGACACCACTTGGGTGGATATGGTTCTTCCAAGTGGAAATGGCCTAAAGTTCTGTTTGTGGCTGGAGAAAGGGTCTAAAAGCACCAGAACTTTCCAATTCAATACTAATCCACCACCTATTAACATTGTTAATGTTTTAATATTCTGGAATATTATTAGAATCTGCATATGAATTAGTCATTGTGAAAGCTCCCATTCACTTGCATTTGAGTTTTATAATTGCCACCTCCGAGTATTTTATCATATACTAGCTTCAACATGTGCGCTTCTGCCCGTGAGAGGTTTTTTTTTTTTTAATTTTTTTGTTTAATTATGGGCGCTACGCACCCTTCAAGTCTTTTATGTATGTTGAAACATCACTATATATAGAGTATTTTGACAGAAGATTGTCGGTAACCGATCTATGTTATCGACTTATCATGTTCATTGTTAGAAAAAAATGACTAAAACTCCTTCAAAGTGCATACTGCATGCATAGTACATGAAATGTAAGGAGGCCTGCAAGTTGTAGAAATTCATAGACAAAAGATAGTAACTGGTACAACCTAAATTACAAATCAATAAAAAACGTCAAACATCAAGTAGCAATGTTTCTCCCAAACGCTTTGCAGAGAGGAGCGAGCCAATATCTTTTATCTGCTTTCTCTCCGGGCCAGTCCTTACGGTTTCTTACGTATCTTTCCGGGGCTTAAAGTGCGAAGAAATATGTGTTTTCGTAGGAGAGTTCATCTCGTTCAGGATTTGGCCGTAACATCCGAGAATATATAAATGTTGAATTTAGGATCAAAATTCAAAATACTTGTTCAGATTTAATCAGTCTTTTATCGAGGGCTTCGTTGGTATATTTCTCAAGCCTCAAGAGTTGACCTACAAATTATAAATTACAAATTACAAACCAAAGCATTTGATAGCATGAAGAACACGAACTGCAAAGAAGAACATGAACTGCAATTATATTGCATACATAGATAGTATAACCAATGAACATGATATTCTAGTGGTGCTTTACTGTAACATTGCATCGTATTACTGCGTATGAATTTGGAAGGTCCACCACAACTGTTTCAAATGTAGTATATCCCCTAACAAATCGAAATTTTCCGGAACCTGAAACCACCGATAGTTCTCTAACCTCCTCAAATTGCTTACTAGTGCCTTGTATCTCCAGAGCATTCCGTCCGTCCAGTCCTGATGTCATAGAAGACCCCTGAACCCTGCCAACGGAGGCTGAGTTGCGGTCTAAGCCTTCCGTTATGGGGTCATCAACGGTGTAAATTGTGGCAAATTGAGTGAAGGTCCAACGTTTGCCGGGAATACCTACAAATGGAAAGTCTTCGGCGTTCAGACCGGTAGAGATGTCTTGAAAGTAGAAGGAGAGTTGGGTTTCTTTGGACTTGCGACTTGCTCGGACTGGAAATGTAGCCATGGCTAGAACCATGACTAGTATTATGGATATAGAGCACTGAGCTTCGGCATGAAGTTTAATGCCATTGGCTTGATAAATTGGAAATAGTTGAGAAACGAAGGAGCAATTTAGCTTTAGAAATTGCTTTCTGGTCGAATTTCAGTTGTTATATATGCGTATACGGTTTCAATTTATAATTTGAACAAAAGAGCATTTATTTAACTCCTAAGTTAGGAGAGATTTTTCAGTCTGTCGGGAACACGACTCGGTACACCAAGTATAATAATACATTGGTTGGAAACTTGAAAAATAAAATTCCAACCAATTTTATTATGACGTGTACCAGACCATGTTCCTGGCACACCGAAAAATTTCTCCTAAATTAGTTGCATGTTACTTTCCTATGTACTTGAGATTTGCTTGAGCAATATAATGCATGTGCAAGCAAAACACCCTAATATAAATAGATTTCCCCCTTAAATCCACAGTTTTCCATAAGCACTTCCATTTCCACTTGAGAATCGTTTAAGCAGTAATTAGTGCAACGTGCATGCAACGACCCTAGCACAACATATGAACTCTATCTACTTTTTCAACAAGCAGTCTTTATCGAATAGAAACGAGAATTAACAAAAAAAAAAAAATTATTTGATTACATTTATATATAACTAAGGGTAGGATTTTTATAACTGCAGCCATATTGTTTTATGCTTCGATCCCAAATCTACACTACGCCTCATAGAGTTAGATATTGACAAAGATGACCAACAATTACCAAAGTAACCACTCCATTACGTGTTCTTCTTCCCATCCGAGTGGGATGCGCTCTGTTCAATTGATGTTAACTGACTGCGGAGATTTTGGTTGTCTGCCAGCAAGCGGTCGTATTCCAGAAGGAGTCCTTCAGATTGCTTTCTTAGGGCCTCCACCTCACTTCCTGCCGCCTTTGCCTTCTTTGCTTTCGTCTCATATTCAGACTCCAGAGTTTCGATCTTTGTCCTCAATGTCTCATTCTCTTGTACTAAGGTCTTAAGTTGCTCTGAACTTCCGTTTTTATCGTCTTGAGAACCTTGGTTTTGTCTTTTCGCAGCCTCCATCGCCTTCCTCAGGAATCGAAGTTCTCTTATGTAATGGTGTAACCTATCCATCATCAGTGAAAGAAACAGAAAAAATCCTGCATTCGATACAATTGAAAGTCAGTTTTGAAGGATATGAATGGTGATCGAGCAAATCAAAGAAATACAATTAGCAAACAATATAATGTCTAATCTGACATCATCCTACAAACAGAAATCACTAAAATTATCAATAACATAAGCAAAAGGATATTTTAATTGCCTCGCATCAGATGACGAAAGTTCTGCCTAACAAAAAGGAGGGGGAGTAAGATAGCATATCTATAATGTTAGAAAATATCGGGAAACAAACAACCGAGAAGATCTTCTGTTCAAGACCTAACTCAACTTCATAACAGGTTTAGCTAATACGTTTCACGCTCAAGCTGATGAAAATCCAACACTTAATGGCAAAGCACAAGAACATTCAGCTGCTTCAAAAGGTAACTATGAACTCACCCCATGTATAATCAAACCATTTCTTTCTAATTCCATCACATATGCGCTCAACGATTAAGAGCCACAACTCATAACAAGTACACCTAATTCAGTAACTTGAAAAGAAAAAACAGGATAAAGTCTAGATAAACAAAACATAAGCCTGATAACTAATCTTAAAAGATCGAGAAGAATACCCATAAGAGAAATTTCGAGCATTTTCATGGACATGAGAACCTCGTCCGTAGGGTTGAGCACACCAGATTCATTCGTTCGGTTCTTGATGTCCACCAGATTGTATACGTTGGCCAGGAGAACAATAAATACAGTCCCAGCGACCGTCTTCACCATCACTGGGCCCTTCCCTCGCTTCATCTTATCCAAGGCCAGGATCACTAGCTTCCTCAGAGGGGTCTTAAACAACAAGGTCAAAATCAGCAGCATTTCGCTGAAAATCACCGTGTACAGCAGCTGCAACATCTTTACTCCAAACTCGAGAACTGAAGCAATGAACAAATTGAGGCGCTCTTAAAAAATTATATCTATTTCACTGAATGTAATTATACGAATAAGGAATAAGAACGATAACAGCAGATAACTCTTAAGCTATGTATTTGTTCAATAAAAATAATAATAAAAACGAATTGAATCAACTCATTCGGTGTATTTCCCAAATATCGTAAGACACTTATATATATTTATATACACATATTACGCACTAATCCGCAATCAGCGAGTTTTCCAAAGCCGAACTGAATAGAATTGTGACTTTTCAAAAATGCTTGCTGAAAATCAAAGAAAGGATCAGCGAGTTTTCCAAAGCCGAACTGAATAGAATTGTGACTTTTCAAAAATCCTTGCTGAAAATCAAAGAAAGAAGGTTCATTTTCCCTCGTAGTTCGATTTTCGATATAAATTACTGAAGCGTCTCAATAAAAACTGATTGCAAACTGAATGATGATGGAATTCGGAATGATTTACCAACTTGCATAAACTTATGCTTAAAAAATATCATGAATTTATCGAATATTACGCTTTCAGTCTTCAGATCCCTAACGCAAACACAGAAATTGAGAGCTAAATTTACAGAAAATTCAGCAGAAACTGTAACAAAAATAAGAAATTAACAATGTTTTTAATCAATAACGTTGCTTTCCTTAACCAATTAAATAAATTAGCTAAATAAATCCACAAATACAATCAAAACATCATAGATCGAGGATAAACAAGTACAGAAATAAGCAGATTCAGAGATCAACAAGAATATAAGCAAAAATCAGAGATCGTGATGAAGGAGATCAACGGAAGAAATAAAAAACAGCGAAGACTTGCCAAGATGTGAAGAGATGATGCAGCGGAGAGTGGATGTGAGAGTGTGGGAGGGAGAGTAAATGGGAGCCTAGGTTTTCTTTCTGAAGGTAGCTGGAGAGCAGAGAGAGAGAGAATGAATGAAATTAAAGAAGAAAGCGAACCGCTTCAATCATAAACAAAAGTTTGATGTTTTTTTTTTTTTTTTTTTGGAAACTAACAAAAGTTTGACTTTAGTAGGTCGACAGAAAAGGATCCGACGAGGAGGCTAGGATTTATGATCTCACCGTATATCATGAGATCAGTTTTTATTATATATTATTTATATTTAATATTTAATATTAAAATTTTGAAATATTTCATATTTAATATTAAATTTCTTTTACAATTGAAGAAGAATGTGACGAATGAAAATTTTCAATTGAACAAAAGAAATGTTCAAGTGTCATAATGAAAAAGTTCATTTTTTTTAATCAAATTGACAATCGTTTAGTCATTCATATTATGAATTATGATTACCAATTCAGATATTATGTTTCATTTGTATAAATAAAAGTGAGGAATTCTTTTTTTGATACAACGATATTCAGCTAAAATGATAGGTAATTTGGTCTAAGTTTTATAACGATAGAATTAAAACAATTAAGCATCGAATTCGCTAAGTGAATAAAACTCGAATCCGGCTCATGGTGAGTTCAACATCAATTATGAAAGTCAATTGTGTGGTTTAATCTTGCTTATCACACTTGTGCGGTATAGAGATCGAGATAAGACATAATGGGCAACGTCCACGCAACTTCATGCCGTTCTATAGGAACATTGACGTTCTTATCTCCCCCTAACGGCGGAAAGACTGTCTCATTAAAGTGACAACCCGCAAATGAGTAGTAAAGAGATCACGTGCAAGGACTCTAAAAGAGCTAGTGTGAAGGAGAATCATAATCGACAAAGATTCACATCCTTCTTTGAGGACCCATATTGATACGTTGTGGCAGTGTAATTTGGCACATGAAATGCACACTCAAATGCGTAAATACAAAAAAATCAGGTTCGTCCCTAGTAACCAATTATAACGTCATATAGGTTGGGTGGCAATGGGCCTCAAGGTGGACCAACATAACTACGTACAAGATTGCATAGCCCTTGGCATAAACCGAAAACTTGGTACGTTTACCAAAATTCGGGCGATCATTGAAATTGCGATTTATGATCGCTAGGCGAGGCTATTTAGGGTGAATCATGGGAATTCGATGTTCAATTATAAACCCAAAAGACATGTAATACGTTATCGAAAACCGTCAATATAAACTCTCCGGCGTTATCCAATCTCCCGAACATTAAGGGATAAGTATGGTGGTGAACCCTTAATAGGCCTGAAGGTTTAGCAACAATGTATATGGACAAACATGTGACCAGTTTGTCGATTCGTCAACTAAAACTATAAGTATTTATATGGTCCGCATTTTGGTTGGATTAGTCCACATATAGTCCCTTGAATCCACTGTGAAAAGGGAGTCATTTCGTATCTTTGCTATGAATGATATATAAATCAATTTCCCTAATAACCAGGCTTGGCAAAGTGTGCTTGTTGGCACAAGATCCTTACTTCAGGTAAGGAGATGTGTCGTAGCATCATTGGTCGACCTAAGTGTCCCAAATGGTCGTGCCAAAACAAGTAAACTGCTCAATCACCAGGCTCCAGGCCAGCTATATATGGCGTGTTCCCAGTTGGGAGGCAGCTCATTGGCCCCAAATCAAAGCTTCAAGCTCATTTTTAAAAGTGGTGCAAAGATATTCCACTCTATTTTCTTCAATGGTTTCATTGATGATCATTGTTCTCTTGAATATCCTTAAAAACTCAACGACAGGGAGAATTTAAGGTCCCTTAAATGGTGATGCAATACCATTCATACAACGAGGAGCGTGTCAATGCTCTTAATCAGGTTGGATAGACCTGAAGTCGTTGTTAGAGATGTGATTTAGGTGTAAAGTTAATGTGCGTAGTATCGCATTCATCCAGACAACTAACTTCCCCACATTCCTACCTAATCGCATATTTAATTGAATCGGTCACATGTATACAAGAAACATGATTCAATTAACTCATATTTGAGGACAATATCAATAAGATTATCCATAAGCAAAACATGCACCAAACTTAAATCCAAGAACATAGAAAAATGTTCACAAAGTAACTAGGGTGGATTCAACCAACAATGTCATTCATGTCAAAATTATGCTCTTCCAACAGTGTTTGATGAAGCAAAATTAGCCTCACATATTAATTACTAGAATGGTACTTCTTAACAATATTGATAGGGGCACGAACAGGTGTATAACCAATGATCTATTCCATCGAGACGGAAGTAGATTCTGCATGGTTAAGGTTTGGGAATACTATCCCTTATTCTTGAAGTTTTAGGTCTTCGGTGCCAATGATCATGCTTCAGTCATGATGCCACACCTTGGCAGACCCTAATTCTACCAGGTACTTGTGATAGTAATTAGATCCGAGAATATGGTAAACTTCTGCTTTCTACACTACTACTTCAAGGGCGAGTTAGAAACATGGAAGGACGAGAAAAGTTTTCTCCAGTCAAAATTCGATCAGATTTATAAACTTCAGAATTGTACTCATTCATGGATGTAATCATGGTGTGCTTCAGGTAATGTCTTTCATAATTAGACAGTCCGTAGAAGTGAGCCAAATAGCCATGGAATCCTCGTTCATGAGGTACCTTCGTTGGTAATGCTTTGGACATAAGTCTTCAAATGAAGATCATGACGGAGCCTTATACAGCTCTTCCTTGCCATTGTTGGCTTTAATGGTTTCTCAGCTATTTGATAGTCAGGTATAGATTCACATCTTGTACCCCACATAAAGTGATTTTTATTTAAAACATCCAAATTAGGGAAAAATAAACTTGTGATGGTTCGACAATCCTTGAATTGGAGGGAACAAAATTGTGATTGGTACTTATGGGAATGAATCATCAAAGTTAGAACATTCGAATTCTAAGACATGGTTTTCATGAAAAATGTCGGGTTTTCATAAGTTTATTGTTTTATGAAAACTTCGGGTTTCAAAGGCACTAAATTTGAAACTAGAGGTTCAATTTAGTTTATGAACAAAGAGAGGTTCCTGCAAGAACATAGAATGTAATATACAACTAAATGTAGTGGATTTGAGGTTCTTCGAGAACTCAAGTGTGAGAGTTTCGTTGCTACGAAAGTATGTCAATGGTTCAAAGTATAAAAATAAATTATTGAATCGTTAAGGTCAATAATTTTTTATTCATGATCAGATTAATGGATTGCATGTCACTTTTAATTACTTTAATAAATCGGGTCATACATGGTCGATTGTAGAAGCAAAATAATATTATCGGGTAAAAAATATTTGGGCTAGGTGTCGTGAGTAGGGAATGCCTTAAAGGCCTCGGGAGTAGACTGCAGACCACGGGTCTGGGTAGGAGATAGAAAACAGCAACCCAAGCTGCTGGTTTGGTCAAGGCCCAGAAAAAGCTGGCATGTGGGTTGAGGCACTGGAGCCCAGCCTTATAAGCTCGCTGAGGAAGACGTGGGCCGTGGCAGGGATTAAGCCTAGCAGCACAGTTGCTGGCGTGGGCGGAGACTGGAGGACCAACCCAACATGCGCTGGCGTGGGTCGGGGTTGCAGGCCCGTGGTTAGAAAACAGACCGGGCACACAACCTAGTTATCCACAGAGGCAACGAAGCCCAAAGGCTTCGACACAGGTCTAATACGTTGCCGCACGATCCCCTAATTCTTATCTTTTTTCTTTCTTTTCGAATTTTACTAAGGTTTGAGAAACCCTAATTGCTTATAATTTATTTTATATACATTGACTCACAAATTCCACATAACAATATAATTGCGTAATGCATGAAACAAATATATGAACATATACAATATATATATATATATCGGAAGATAAATATAAACATAAGGGGTTCATGCATCATAGGGAATGTTTTCATGCTTCAAGGTTGTGTCAAATATCTTACTTTATTTTAAGCATACCTGATCGGCAGAAAACAACAAAAGTCTTTGAATTTGTAGAAGATTCTTCTCGGAAAGTCGGAATTGCATCTCCAATGCGTTGTATCACGTTCAACATAGAAAAATTAAATTGAATCAATAGCATGTAGATCAATTCAAAATAATAAATTAATCACAAAAAGAATGATTAAAACGTAAGACTCCCTATGATTAAAACATAATACTCCCCTGATTGACGATCAAACTCTCTTTAGCGCAACATCAAGAGCGTGTTGATAACGTGTTATAAACATAATTTACTGAATAATTATGAAAGCCATAGAGAGAGAAAGGTGCGACAATAGTAGAGAGAAGAGAGAGATGTGTAATTGTGGGTGTTCTATTCCACCCCATTGTGCGTTTATTTATTGTAGTATGAAATGTTAATTCCTTACCCTTTTAAGATTACAACTTTTAATAGGTAATCAACTCCTAATAGGAATATAAGAGATATTCTTAGATATACTATGATTTACACAATCACATTCCTAATCTAGTAGGACTGCAACAAAACTGAACTAAATTCAATAACTAGGTCAATTTTTTGACTTGGATCCCTTATTTTAATCCAAGCTAAGGAAAATAGGCAAAAATAAATAAAATTAAAAAAGGAAAAATAGAAGGATGGATACGCATGTAAGGTGGTCGGCGTGAAAGCAGCCACAAAAAGCCTAGAAACTCGTACAATTTTTCTCATTCAGTCATTTTAAAAGCACATTCAAATGAGCACGTATAAATAAAAAATTTGAATTTATGTCAGAAATATATAACTGAACTAAATTCAATAACTAGGTTAAATTTTTTACCTGGATCCCTTATTTTAATCCAAGCTAAGGAAAATAGGCAAAAAAAAATTAAAAAAAGAAAAAAATAGAAGGATGGATACGCACGTAAGATGGTCGGCGTGAAAGCAACCGCAAAAAGCCTAGAAGCTCATACAATTTTCCTCCTTCAGTCGTTTTAAAATCACATTCAAACGAGCATATGTAAATTTAAAAATTGAATTTATGTTAGAAATATATAAACTGAACTAAATTCAATAACTAGGTCAAATTTTTGACCTGGATCCCTTATTTTAATCCAAGCTAAGGAAAATATGCAAAAAAAAAATTAAAAAAAGAAAAAAATAGAAGGATGGATACGCACGTAAGATGGTCGGCATGAAAACAACCGCAAAAAGCCTAGAAGCTCATACAATTCTCCTCCTTCAATCATTTTAAAAGCACATTCAAACAAACACGTATAAATTTAAAAATTGAATTTATGTTAAAAATATATAAATTGAACTAAATTCAATATCTAGGCAAATTTTGGACCTGGATCCCTTATTTTAATCCAAGCTAAGGAAAATAGGCAAAAAAAAATAAAATTGAAAAAAAAGGAAAAGTAGAAGGATGGATCCGCACGTAAGATGGTCGGCATGAAAGGAGTGAAAGCAGCCGCAAAAAGTCTAGAAGCTCATACAGTTATCCTCCTTCAATCATTTAAAAGCACATTCAAACGAGCACGTATAAATTTAAAAATTGAATTTATGTTAGAAATGTATGAGGGTGCTTCTCATCTTCTTGTGTGAGTGATCTTGATAGTGCTTCCCTTGGTTGCCACCGATCCTAGCTGCAGTTGGGATCTGTGGGTAGCTTTTTGCTTTTGTTTTTTCTTTCTTCTCCCCTTCCATCTGCTGCGGGTTCTTCCAATTTTCCCCTTTGACTTTCCCAATTCTTCAACCCCCGTGGGTATCCTTTTTCATGGCCCTTCCTTGCTTGGAGTTTCAGCTATGTTTTCTGTAGAGTTTCGATGTTGTATCCAGCTCGGGTGTCTCCCACACCACCACATTCTCCTTATTGTCTTTCGTTTCTGACGGTGTTGCTCGGGAATTTCTAGGAGCTTCTTTCCGACGGTTGGCTTCTCTCTCGACGGCTGTCTCCTATTGATGGCTGTGTGTCGGTGGCGCCTGTGGAGGGGATGCTCTGCGGTGGGTGGAGGATTGAGTGGTTGGCTGATTCTTGAATCAGTAGTGGCGACCACAGTGGATGGTTCTCGGTTGTTCGTTTTTGTTTTGCTTCATTGTTGTTGGGCTCTTTTTCAGTATTTTCTTTGTTTTTAGGCCAATTCTTTGTTTGTTTATAGGAATAAATTGGGCCTTTGTTTCGTTTGTAAGTGTGTGTTTTTTTTAATAAATGTTCCTCATTGGCGATCCTTTTTGGATATCACTTCCAAAAAAAAAAAAACAAACACTACTAAATTCAATAACTAGGTTAAATTTTTGACCTGGATCCTTTATTTTAATCCAAGCTAAGGAAAATAGGCACAAAAAAAAAAAAAAAGGAAAAATAGAAGGGTGGATACGCACGTAAGATGGTCTGCGTGAAAGCAGCCGCAAAAAGCCTAAGCTCATACAATTCTCCTCCGCTTAGAGTTTCCACCTTTCCTCCCTCTCACTTCTTCCTTTTCGTTTCTGTATTTCCAGCATTTGGATCGCTACTCCGCTCTCAGCTTCCAGGTAAACTCTTCCCCTCCTCAATTTTTGCATCTATCGAAAACCAAAACATTCGTAATTCTGACTTTGTATTTTTCTGAATTTCATTTTCTTCGAATAATTTGATCAATATTGTCAAAATTCTTCCCATGATTTTGAATTTTAGGTATAGGCGATTATTTTCATCTCACTTTGTTTAATCCTTAAATTTTCAATTTATTTTTTTATATAATCTGTTGTATCTAATTTTGACTGTATCGATAAGACCAAATTTCATATCTTACTGCTGTTCTTTTGATGGTCAGAAGAGTTCAGAGCTTAATCCAGGCTTCTTATTTTATTTTCTCGAATGCAGTTTCGATTTTTGGTTACTACTGGTGCTGATTTGGTTGGAAATTTCGAATCTTTCAGGTCTGGTTCTGAAGAATTGAAGAGCAATGATTTGGGGGACTATTCGCCGTAAAGTAGCTTCGGTATTCGATCAAACTTTCTTTGTTTTTGCCATCAATTGATATATTTTGTTCCCCAATGTGCATGTTTTAGTTTTGGGATTTGTTCTATGTTTCAAGTGATAATTAAACAATGTGTTATAGTTTGGTGGTTGCTTATGTATGTTTCAATGGACAGTCTGAGGTGCTGGGACAAGCGTGGAAGGTTAGGCATGGAGTGTCCGCCCCAAGCTGTTACCGAGCTGTACCAAAAGAGGTTCTAAAATTGAGCCTTTGTTTCACTTTCGCTTTTTTATTTGCTTACTGAAAGGGTCTTTGATGAGGTATTTGGTTGTGCGGCAATGGCAACTATCTTATCGTACTTTAGTATTCGGTTGTAGTTTTTTGGAATATCATCTAATAGCTTTTGCTCACAGCAGGCTTTGTTTATTGGGAAAGGATATGAATGCGTTCAGAGAGCAAGCTACCACATTGTTTTAGGTAAATTTTAGACTTTATAACCTGAACCCTCTTTTTATGTCAACTTTTACCGTTGTGTTCTTTTCCTTTTGTCTCTGTTGTGGTGTTATTGACCTTTTCAAATTCTAACTATGCAGGCAATCATGCTCCATCACTAATCAGGTTGAGCTCTGATCTTTTATTTCAGTGATAAATTTAGTCCTCTGCACTTCTACTTCACAATGTGTCTACAGGAATATGCGATCATAGATATGGTTTTCATAAGCTCTTGTGAGCCTGCCTGAAATTAATTATTTATAAGTACCACCTGGTCAATAGATTTTTCAAAATTTGATTCTCTTTCAAACTAATTCTCTTATTAATTTAAAACGCTCTCATCACAATTATGTCACCAAGATTCTCCTTCCCTATATAGTTCAGCTTGTGGTTTGTTCAACCTTTTTCTTTCCACCCATGCTGCCTGGTTATTTGCTCATGACTCATGGAATCATAGATGAAAGTGCTCTGAATAATGGTTGAACTTATACTTTTATTATTACTTTGGTTTTCAATTCCCATCTTTTTGGTGGGTGGGTTGGGGAAAGTGGAAGACAAGAGCATTGACCACCTTTAAGGAATTAGAACTTACTGAATATGTTAAATTTTAATTTCAAGTGCGATAGGTGAACATTTAATACACTTAAGATGAATCTCACATGGAAGATCTGTAAATAGATTGATCATATGTTTTTCGATATACTTCCTCATCGGTTCTATAACAAGAGAGAAAATGGTTCTGTTGTTTTTTTGTTGAATTTTTAGGTGCATTGTTAATTATTAACTCATCATATACTTCAAAAGGCTTGCCTCTTTCCACTAGCAATGAGATCGTTTGGTGTTATAGTTGACATCCTTAATCTTGGATTAGAATCAGAATGTTTTGCCCAAGCCTAAACCAAATGACTGAAGAGCAAAAAACTTCATTTGATATTAGAAATGTATTTCTTTTTCTCTTATGGTGTTTTATTTGTTCTTGGTTGCAGGGAAGCCGCTTCCCTATGTCAAACAGATTCTTTTATCCGATTGAGCAATAGATCATTTTCTTCAGACAGTGGTATTTAATGAATATATTAGTCTTGACATATTTACATGCTTTGTATATATTATATATGCAAATAATTAAACTTTTAATTGTTGACTTATGCAGGAGACGTGGTAGAAGCTGTTGTTCCTTTCATGGGTGAATCTATTACTGATGGCACTTTGGCAACATTCTTAAAGAGTACGTTACTGAACATGCCTTGTGATACTTTAATCCATAAGTTATTTATTTCTTATTTGTCTGTTTGTTTAATTCACGTAATATGAGTTCTTTTGAGATTCACGCTGCTGATGATAGCTCATGTACCTTAGCGTGTGTGTGTGTGTGTGTAGTGTAGTGTATAATTCTTTGAGAGTCATGCTTTTGCTATATGTGCAGAACCCGGTGACAGAGTTGCAGTTGACGAGCCTATTGCCCAAATTGAAACGGATAAGGTAATTTTTTAAACAAACTTTTCCTGTTTGTTAATTTTGCCATTCTTAAGTGCTGAGATGCATTTTCACTAAATTTTTGTATTGACATATATATAAATTTTTGTTTACAACTAGGTGACAATTGATGTAGTTAGTCCTGAAGCTGGTGTCATTAAAGAGGTAATATTCAAGCAACATCACAATTTAAATTCCTTCTACGATCCTCACTAATCACGACCTAGAATTACACGTTCTGGTTTTAGTATACTGATCTTTTTATTTTTACCTTGAACATGTGCTTGTTAGTAGTTTGTGGCTAAGGAAGGCGAGACTGTGGAACCAGGTGTAAAGATTGCAATCATTTCCAAATCTGGTGAAGGTATAGAACAACTTGCGCCATCAGAGCAGGCTGATGCTAAGCCAGAACCTACTAAAACGAAGGAAAGTGCAGAAAAGCAAGTCCCCAAAGCAGAACCTGCCCCTGTCAAGGATGCACAACCCAAAACTAAGGCACCTTCTCCACCACCACCGCCACCACCTAAACAGGCAGCTTCAGAACTCCGGCTTCCTCCCAAGGATAGGGAAAGACGAGTAAGTTCAGGATTCTTTGTTTATCTAAGAAAAAAGATTTCTTATTAGATGAGAAAGGAATTTAATAGGTAGAAATTGTTTTCTCATGTATAGGTCCCTATGACAAGACTAAGGAAGCGGGTGGCAATACGCTTGAAAGATTCTCAGAATACATTTGCTCTCTTAACCACATTTAATGAGATTGATATGTAAGCTCATACCTCGTTTCAAAATATGGTTTCACCGTCTCTTTGCAAAATATCCTTTATCTTTCCTTTCAAATCTTCTTTGCGACAGACTTTCGGGTTTAACCATAAATGTTGAGTATTGTAGTTTTTTAGTTGGAGTTTTACGTATGAATGACAACACTTGTCTAGGTGTTCAAATGAGTGCGGAGGATGAGAGTCATCTACCACAGTGGCTCTCTCTTGTTCTGTCCTTACTTTGAAAGTGGACAAATTTGCCACCCAAACTCTTCAATTTTTTTTATGACAATGTTATTTAGTGGCTCTCTTTGTTTCCGTCTAAAGATTGGTATTATATAATGCAGGACCAACTTGATGAAGCTCCGTTCAGACTATAAGGACGCCTTTGTTGAAAAGCATGGTGTGAAATTGGGATTTATGTCCGGCTTTGTGAAAGTATGTGTTTTTGCATAAATACCGTCATTTATTGCCAAATGAAAATTGGAAGAGCAGAGTACTATTAAATTATTGTAAAATGTTAGTACTATACGTTTTGTGCATGTGGGCCCTTCTTAAGTTATACGTTAATTTGTTTCAGGCTGCTGTTAGCGCACTTGAGCAGTTGCCAATTGTCAATGCTGTCATTGATGGTGACGATATCATATACAGAGATTACATTGATATCAGCATAGCTGTCGGGACACCAAAGGTCTGCTTGTATTATGCTGATTCTTAGCAACTGGCTTACGTTCCGTTGAACTCCAACTTACTGCCATGAGCATTGGTTCTGAGTTATTTTCTGGTCATTCATTGTTTGGCACGATGAATTCCATTATCGCATGTGAACTAACCACAATCAAAATACTTTTATTCAAGGGCCTTGTCGTTCCAGTTGTCCGCAATGCTGGTGGTATGAACTTTGCTCAGATAGAGAAGGAAATCAATACCCTGGCTAAGAAAGCAGCTGATGGTTCAATATCAATTGATGAAATGGCTGGAGGCACGTTCACAATATCAAATGGAGGCGTATATGGAAGCCTTATAAGCACACCAATCATCAATCCTCCACAGGTATTGCTTTGTACTCATTTTTCGTTTTAGGAAACTCACCTTCGTAGCAAGAGTCGCAGCCAAGTTTATTTGTTGATTTGTTTTTCCATTTACAGTCGGCAATTTTGGGTATGCACTCAATAGTGAACCGTCCCATGGTCGTTGGGGGGAACGTTGTACCAAGGCCAATGATGTACATTGCATTGACATACGATCATCGCCTCATTGATGGAAGAGAGGCTGTTTTCTTCTTGCGCCGCATTAAAGATGTCGTGGAAGACCCTCGCAGGCTTCTCCTTGATGTGTAAAGGAGTCGACGCCCCTGAACCGTGATTTTGATCTATATGTAGAACGCAATATATCCCGCCGTATCTCTGCATTCTGAAGCCGATATGGTTTGGCAAGTGTGTTTTGTCCAATGCTTTTGCTTTATAAAGGATTTGCAATACTCTTGCAGGACAGGTTGATCGAATGGAAAGAATCAAAAGTATATTTTTCGTTTCAGCCCAGTTACTTCGGCTTTTCGTTCACCGGGGATTTTAATAAAAAGCGCGGTTTAACTCAACTCAACGGTGTATTGGTGACGATTGTTTGCCTTTTATTATTATTATTTTTCCGGTAAAGAGCCTTATATTATTTCTTTCGAGAAGTATAATCCAGTTTCTTATGTTCTAAAGCTCTTTTTTAACTTCCAGCCTACAAACCAAGTTGTATTTTGACCGACCACGTTGGCTTATTCGATGTTTAAAGGAAAATACAGCCAAAAAGAAAACTAGGGATGGCAACTGTTTGGATTGGAGATGAGAATGCTATATATATCTATGTAACCATGAAAATAAATCATATTTATAGCTGTAAATTAATTATAGAAATTATTCATAATCATACTCACCGCATTACGGATTTCCCATCGGTTAACGGTTTTATCCATTTTCGTCAATACAATAAATATATTCATTCAGTTGACACATTATAATTTAGTAGATATTAATTTAGTCATTTAATATTTGAAGTATAAAATGATTATCTAGTGGAGTACAAAATTAAAGCATTGAATTTAAAATATTGTGATGTTGGCTAATCTTTGACATCTTCCATTAAGCATCATTGAATTCTCTTTTATTTTGATTCAAAACTTTTGAACTTTTCCACAAAATGCAACTCACACAATGTAATTTTTGTGTTCTCAAGATAATGTGTTCAGTGAATAATGAATACATACATATATATATATATATATATATATATATTATGTTACATATTATATACATTATTTGGTCGGATTCGAGAACGGATATGAATCAAGGACCCCTATAACCATATCTGAAACCATAACCAAATTATCCAAATAATATTGACGGTTTTTCCCCCACATCCAAAATATTACCGAATTTTCATACCCAAATCTGTTGCATTCAAACAGTTATCCACGGTTATCGAATTTAACGGTTATGATTGTCATCCCTAGAGAAAAAATAGAGAGGAATTTTTTTCTGGACAAGGGATTCTTTTTTTTATTTTTATAAAGGATAAATTACATTTATCAACGAAGCGCAAATACAACATAAGCCCAAATATGCATTAAGCACAAAGCGCAAAGCCAACCTTTGAGCGCAGCCCACAAAAAAAACTCTAAGCATCTTCCCCCAAGGACCAATAAATCGACCTCCGCCACAAAACTAAGGAAGCACGGGAAGAGAGATTCCACAAGCAACATCGCCGACAAGGGCCAACACTGGGAACTTAGAATTTGGCAAGACAAATTTGTCATAAAATTACTATTGCACGGAGAAAGTTGGAACTTAGCCACAATGATTTTACTATTGCATTGCCCAAAAATGGATCCTAACCAATGTGTAATATCTGAAACTCCAAAATCATTTCGACCAAAAAGTAAACTGTTGAAATTCCCTGCTTCATCTTCGGATAATGGACTTAGGTGACAAAGAGGAATCTCAAGTCGGCTTCTGTTAATTTTGCAAGAGCGTCTGAAGCACCACCGATGGTCCTATATTATACACGGCAAAGAAGATGGTGTTAGATAGCTATCCTATGAATAACCAATTAATTTATAAAGAAAAATACAAAGCAAACAAATCGAACTTACCCCTCGAACACTAATTCCTTTTTCTCCTGTAGCTTTAGAATCCGGTCCTCAATAGTGTTCTCAATCACAAATCTCATAATTCTGCAATGGAGAAGAAAATATCAGATATCTTAGAGAAGGGGGACAATCCTGCCTTTTGAATAACATGGATTTTTCGGTTTGTAAAGTTTGTAACACTTCGTAAAAAATGGGAGAAAAATGTGGACCTGATCGGTTTGTACTGCCCTATCCGGTGGATTCTATCTTGTGCTTGCCTCTCAACTGCTGGGTTCCACCACGGGTCCATCAAGAAAACCTAGTCCAAAATGCAACGTCTCCAAATCACTTGATCCACTTGTGTATGACTCAAGTTCCAATAATTTAGACACGAAAACATAGTTTAAATCTGACATAAGACATTACTCACATGCGATGCAACTGTCAGATTAAGAGCAACACCGCCAGCTTTCAAGCTCATTAAGAAAATCCTGCAATCTGGATCCTCGGTAAATCTCTTTATAGCATTATCCCTTGCAGACATAGTCATGCTTCCGACCAACTGAACACAATTGACACCGGACTGCAACAGTTTCTTTAAATTAGCATCGGTAATCTATTGATGCACAAATAGGAAACTGTTGTATATTATTTATTTTTACCTTTTGCAAGGAGTAGTTAATGATATCCAAGAACGATGTGAACTGGCTGAAAACAATTCCTTTTGCAGAGCCATCCTTTTCAACCATGGATCTGATTTCTTCCCTCTAGAGCCAGAGGAAGTTAGAAAAGCATATGAGGAAGCTAAGAAAGATAACGTGCACGCTACGACATGTGTACGTGTTCTAAGTATATCTGCATCAATGCAGAGTTTCCTATTTCGATGGCCTTATCAACAACATATCAATGATTGACGAATAAGAAAACAGTGACGTACCAAAGCCTCAATTTTTGTGCTAGTCTGAAAATTTTCAAGCTTAATTCTGTTCAAAATGCTTGAAGATCTAAACCCCTTAATGGTAGTCTTAGTCTGATTAGCAGGACCTGGTGTTGTAGTGAAATCAACAGTAACTGGTTTAGAGCATGTCGGGCATGAGACTTGTCCCAAAGAAGCAGCAAAATCAAGCAAGCAAGCCTTGCAAAATACGTGCTCACAAGCAGTAACCTGGAAATAGTTAGGAGCAAATCAATAACAGAACAGAAGCATTTAAAATGCATGCAAGGTACTCACTATTCAAATGAAAGGCAGTCATTCTTCAAAATTTAACTGCTCACTAGCAACAAATAACGAAATAGCAATAACGCACAAACAAGCATGTTTACTTTTAGATCAAAAGTACATTTTGTTATTGTCCACATTTTGTTATTGTCCTGCTTAATCAAGCCATTTCAACTCTTCAAAGCTGACACAACACAGGGTTTTAGTTATTAACTAGCAATTGAGGTAATATAATTATCATTGCAAAAATTAACGCAGCAAGTTTTCTACGGAAATCCAGAACATAAAGTTAACAGCAAAAACACATTCTGACAGATCTACAAGCGAACAAATACTGAACCACCCTTCCATGACAAACCTATATTGGTAAACGTGATTGACATATCACATAATCGTGAAAATATAAAATGCACAAAGAAAGTAAGAAGGGGCGATTTGGCAAAGCCATTCATTTAGTCTGAAAGAAAAGATCAACTAACCACTGGATCTTCTGCTGCTTCATGACAAATTCCACAGATTTTCTCATTGACATTAATGTTGCTTCCATTTCTCAGTGCAGCAGATGCAGAATACACCACAAGGTAAGGATGATTAACAGCCTGTAGTGAGTAAAAGAAAAAATAAGTGCACAGTACTAATGAACCAAACAGAACTTTGCTGATGAAAAAAACAATAAGCAACAGAAAGGGAAAAAAGTTAAAAGAAGAAAAAATTACAAATTTGAAGATCAAAACTGTTACAGATCAGATTTAGCCTTTCATCTTATCTATGCTTATAAAACAAAGTATTGACAAATGGCTATAGAACAGCTTATCTCGTAACTGAAAAAGCATAGTGCACACTCAATAAGTATATTGACCTGTCGCAAGCGTGTGAGAAGGTCAAATATGTGAGCATAATTGTTCATCACAGTTCCCTCTTCGACAAATCTGTAACAAAGAAAGCATATTATTCGCCAAACCAAATACTCAGTATATTCAACAGCAATAATGGCAATGAGCATGCCAACAGAGGCAAAGCATTGTCCACATAAGTTGTATGGGGCAACAAGAGAAGGAAAAAAAGTGTTTAGGATCACAAATTAGTCACCGTAGTAAAATTTGCAAGTAGCATTTCACATTCATGTCCAATATGAGTACTGAAACAGCAATAGTGGCCAAATGAAGAAGGAAAAGAGAGAAAGAAAAAGGTGACATACGCATTAAATTGTGACTGAGTGTCATTATATATTGACTCATAAAAACCTTGTTCTTTGATATCCAAGGTATCCCGCCTCAATGAAACCTATAGGTAGCAGAATAAGAAAGGAACATAAGAAATCTAGACTTCAGAACTGCACACAGCCATATAGAAACAAAACTTACAATTCTAGGAGGTAGTGCAAGATCAGCAGCCCTGCCCTTTTTAGTTCGTCGCAGGACTATGTTCTTTAGAATTTTGTGTTTTAGCAAATACATGGCCCTTTTGCCTTGGATATGATTTCCATATATCTGTATCGGTGTCGCCACATACTTGCAAGGAACACAGATTACAAACATGTAAGCACATCTGTTTCTGTAAGGAAATCAACAAAAAAATATACCAAACTAGAAACTCACTTTATTCCACCAACAAAAATGTCTAACTGAATTATGAGGGCAATTCGAACATTGTGCTGCGGAGCTGCAGGTCACAATTACATTAGAAAAAATGATTAAACACTTGAGAAAAAAGTAGAAATACGAGAGAAAGAGCCAGAAAACATTTAATTAGTTACAAGCAGGCAGCAGTAACTATTGACAGAAGTCTGTCATATATACCTAACAAGGAAAAATGTATCCAACATAAGTAATACGAGATATCTTGATAATATGTATTGTATCATATAGGCATGCAACTTATAAATAATATGTATTATACCATACCTATGATCAAGAGTCCTGCAATCACAATCCTTGCATAAGTAATATGAGTAGGGGACTAACTGCAAGAAGCGGATCTGTGCAAATGCAATTCCAATTATATAAGCTAGATGGCCATAAAAAAACGAGTTTAAAAAATATGTTCTAAAATATAGCAGACTTTACCAAAGAATAAAGTTCTCCAACACGGTTCTGAAGAGGTGTGCCACTTAGAGCCCATTTGTATGAAGACTCTAAAGCAAGAACTGCTTTCGCGGTATTACAACGCCTTGATTTTATATAATGGGCCTAGTTTTAAACAAGAAGTTAGAGACATTTATTCCAAAATAACATATATCAAACAAGTAAAGAGAAGTTGAGTCTTGAAAAAAAAATGGTTGTCTGGGAATAAATCGAAGAAAACACAATCAAACAAAAACATGGACATCAGTTTTCCACTTCTAATTAACTGAAATATAAGGGTTATTATTTCAACATAAACATAGCCACTACCTTCCCCCCAATACCCGACTACAACTATATTAAGTCAACGCACCTCATCCAAAATGATACGGTTCCACTTCACAGAATGCAAAACTGACTTATCTAGGCTCAAGCGCTGTCCAATATCTTCTGAATCCATATCATCTTCCTCGTTCAGTGCTGATCTCTTCCTGGAAGCTCCATTCTTTCCTTTAGACTCAAATGTCTTCTGCGACACTGGTTGTGGATGCTTTCTCCTTTGTTGCTTAGACTGCTTCTCAGTTCTAAAAGCGTTAGGCCCACAAAAATATTTTAAGTGAGTTGACATTTTCTTCTCGTAATACAACTTTCCACAATATTGACACTTTTGTTTGGGAGGCATCACATTCTTCCTGTAGTCAGCCTCAACAATGGAGTATGTAGTAATGACAAAATCATACTCTGAGAAAATTTGGGAACTCTTCTCTCTATTAGCCCCATGATAAACCAAAACCTTTGTACTTCCTTTTGAAGTAAACCGCTCTATTTCACTCACCCATTGACTCACAGCAACTACAGGGCAAACTACAAGGGTGGTTTTGATTCTAGGAAAGCTTGTGGAAGAACCAGTGTCATAACATGTCGAATTAAGTTCCCGTTTAGCAAGGACAAGAGTAATGGCTTGAATAGTCTTCCCCATTCCCATCTCATCTGCTAGGATTCCTCCTCTAGTTTCAGACTCTTCCTGTTTCACGGCCCATGACAACCATTCCTTCTGGTACCTTAGCAAAGGCATAATCAGATCAGATGGTGCCTCAGCAGCATCGCATATCACATTCTTCTGAGTATCCAGATCAAAATCTTCAGTTACGTTGTCATCAAGCCATTTATCATGCTCCTCTTCCCACGTATTCCACTGCCAACGCCGCTTTTGCCCCCCAGATTTACGATTCTTTTTCTTTTTTTTGTCGTGCAACCTAAGATCGTCAATTTCACCTGATGTGAACCTGGGGACTGGCACCATCGAGCTTGGTCCTCCTGCTTCTGCCTTGTTCTCCACCACCACCTTCGACTTTTTTATCGCAGGCTCCTTCATTCTACCATTAGGTTTATCATTCAAGTCAAAAACAACTTCCACATTGTTTTGGTACTCTTCACCTACATGCATCAAAACACCAGATTTATTCAATAAAGCATGCAAACTCACCAATATAACGAAATTCAACCTTCCGCTAAACTGACATTGTTTGTTTAAATCGAAAACATTCCCCAATCAAGAAAGGAGCGCTAAACCAAACCACCAGTCACAGTAATCAGAACTAAAAACCTCGACAAGAATTGCGAATTTTTAACCAAAATCTAAACTCTTAACTTCTTATACGTATCTGGTTAAGAAAGATTTAATTTTTGTTTTACCTTCTTCACTCTCAAAATCAGAAGCGGAAGGCGAAGACGGTGGTACATAAGTATCCTCATCAGACGGTGAATAAGCATCTTCCTTTTCCTCGTGTTGCTCATTTCCTGCACATCCAACAAATATCCATAATTTTATTCAAGTCAAAAGCTTTCTCCTTGTTAAATTCCAACATCAAAATAATACATAACACACAACAACAAAAACAAAGAAAAAGTCCAAACAAAATTCGTATCCCTCCCGATCCAATTTAAGACTCAAAACACTTCAATTCGAACTTTCTCGGTAACCAAACAGGTCACATCCTAATTGTAAATTACAATTTTGAACTTCAATCAGAAATACACACACACATACATACACACACACAATTGAATTTGAGTGGGAAGATTTTACCGTCGGACGAAGGGCCGGCGGTGCGCTTGCGAGAACGAAGCTCCATTGACGGAGAAAGCGAGTTAGGGTTCTGCGATCGCGAGTTTCGATGTATTTGTACTGAGTGAGGACGAGGCGGAGTCGACGACAAAAGGGCACTATCTGGAAGCGAGCGGCGGGAAAGTGCGTACCTTTATATGGACAGGGACTAGCGAGTGAAGCAGCGGGAATCCACGTCGACGTCGCGCCTCTGGGGCTTCCCAAGCGTGCGCCACGCCTCTGGCGGCAACCGTACGCGTGCTGATTACTCTCCGTCGATCTGTGGGGCCCTTGGGACTTTAGATGGAGTGTACGGTGGATGTGGCATCGGGGAAGTGGTTTTATAGAGGCACGAGAAACACCTTCGTCTCTTGGAATTATTTGAATTTTTAATTACCATCTTATCCCTTTTCATTTTCTCCAGTCGCACCCTTACCCTGGAAGTTTTGTGTAAAATAAACAATTTGTTTTTGGTAAAAAAAAAAATGTTTTTACATTTATTTTGATCTTTAGTACCCTGCAAGCCTGGACAAATATTGGAAGATATAAACAAGTAAATATTAGATGAAATGTCTATATAAATCTTTTCGATATCGAAAGAATAGACTGATGATGAAATAGCCAGCTAATATCTTCTTCTTCTTCTTTTTTTTTGTTTTTTTTTTTTAACAGAAAATGGGATTAACCAGGACACAACGGCCAGCAAGAACAACGAAAGCCAACAAAGGCTAACAAAGAGACGGAACAAGCAATAGAGAGATGGGATTACACAAAGACGTAGCCACAAATGGCAGAAACGTCATCCCACAATCAAAGCAAAAATTACACAAACGGAGGATAAGGGAGCTCATCCTTGTTCAGAATTCTCACAAAAGAAGATTCGGGTCTTTCGATCCAAACTAAGTCACACATCTCCAGTGTGAAGTTAGAAGCAACGAAGTCCGCCGCATCATTTGCTGATCTTGGAACCCAAGACCAAAAGCAGAATTGGAAAGTCTTCCCCATCACACGAATACGGCTAATAATTGGGAAGATTTCCCAATCACAACTCATCGAGCAATCATTCAAACAGGTAATAATACTCTTTGTAAGACAAAAATAACATAACTTATTGGCTATTGTTACATTACGTCCAATTAGGGACTTCCGATAAAATATTGCTTTTATTTACAAATGAAATTGGAAGATAGGTGAATTAAGATTCTAAATCTAAAGTCATATGAAGGGAAGTTAATGTGATAAGTTTTGAAGTTTCAAAATAAGATTTTCTATTGATTTCATGTTATTTTATATTTAACGTTAATTCATGTATCAACAATATAAATCATTGTGCCAAAAACACAAATGGCAGAGAGTTCTACTTTTGAGATAGTCTCTTTAGCATTTCTCTTAAAATCATTTGAATTGTCACTTGGTACTACGGTTAGTGGTATTCCTCTTCACTTTTAAGTGAGATAACTTAGATTCGATTCTTGTGAAAGTCGAATTTGAACCACATTATTGTTAGCTCATTGTGAGACTAAGTATTGGTTTGGTACTGATGTATTTTATAAAAAATGGGTATAAAAAAAAACTGAGCTCAAAAAGTTGTTTAGTAAACACTTAAAAACAACTTATTTTCACAATTTTAGGTGAAAAAAAAAGTTGAAAACGTGAAGCAGCAAAAATGAGCTTATTCTCACATCATGGCATAATCAGTTTTTTTTCAAAGCATAGCAATACCGAACCAACTAGCTCACCCCTTTTTCTTAGTGTAGATAATATCGTTTGTTAAAAAAATAATAATAATTTGAACCAAACTATGTTAGTATGAATATTTGATGGCTAATGATGTTTACTGTGTGATAAGAAGACAAATTAAATCAACTTAAGCGGAAATTGTGGATTGATTACATTACCAATTCAAGAGATTAAACTCAATGTGCCTAAATATTTATTGTAACAAAAGACTGCTATCCCATTTGAAGCTGTTTTGCTGAATTACAAATTGATAACTAATAGAAGCTGGTGTCAATAGCTTTAACCGCACTCAGCCATGCAGAATCTACGTTTAATTTCGACCACCTCCACCGGACCCACTTCCAGATCCTTGGCCGCTACCGGCACCAGCTCCCACACCAATGCCAATCCCAATTCCAATTCCAATTCCTCCACCATGGCCACCACCACGACCACCACCAGCACCTCCTCCACCTCCTAGGCCACCACCAGCTCCGCCGCCTACACCCCCACCTGCACCAAAACCACCTCCATGGCCTGAACCTCCACCAAGACCGCCACCACCACCTCCTCCTCCTCCTCCTCCTCCTCCTCCTCCTCCTCCTCCTCCACCGCCAACACCTCCACCAGCTCCACCTCCGACACCACCTCCTGCACCAAAACCGCCTCCATGGCCTGATCCTCCACCCACACCGCCGCCACCACCTCCTCCTGCACCTCCTCCACCGCCAACACCGCCTCCAGCTCCACCTCCTGCACCACCACCAGCACCAAAACCGCCCCCATGGCCTGAACCTCCACCAACACCAACACCTCCTCCTGAACCGCCTCCACCGCCTCCTCCAAGACCACCACCTCCTCCAACACCTCCACCTACACCGCCACCAGCTCCAAAACCCCCACCATGACCCGACCCACCTCCATGACCACCTCCTCCACCACCTCCAGCACCACCTCCAACTCCACCACCTATACCACCACCAGCCCCTGCTCCTCCACCATGACCTCCACCACCACCAAAGCCTCCTCGTCCTCCAGCTCCACCTCCAAAGCCACCGCCCCTTGGTCCCCTACCACGATTTCCTCGATCAAACCGACCACCACATCTCCGACCCCATTGACAATCATCATCATCACCGCGAAATCTAGTTTTGTCAACTTTCCCATCACCTAGAGTGGTGATTGCACTCAATTGGAGGACAATGTACAGAACAACAAGACTCAAAGAAAGCCATTTTCGACAGACAACCATGGCTTCTCTCTTTTCTTCTGAAAAATGCTTAATTAAATCTCAGATAGCTAGCTGAGCTTGCGATCTTCTTCCTTCAAAAGACCATCCTTTTATGGGCCTGAACTCCTTAGCCAAAAATACAGTACGTACTGCTACACTAAACAGCCTTTAATGGCTGCATGTTCATGCCACGCGTTGTCACAGTTGGGAAATTTGGCCAACCATTAAATGCCAAATGGAGGAGTAAGTCAAAACTCAAAGGCTGACTTGGATATATAGATCAATTCAGTTTGCATTGAACATTTGACTTATATGTACATTCACTTCTGCTTCTTCTCGCATTGTTACATATGAAAATTAAATAATAGTGCGTAATTGGTATGAGACACGCGAATATAGATCAGTTTAGTTTGCATTGACCATTTGACTTTTATGTATATTCACTTCTGCTTCTTTCTGCATTGTTACGTATGAAAGTTAAATAATAGTACGGTTATATTTCTCCTCTATATTGAAATTTGAAAGGTAAATGATGTTTAGTTCATCTTGCATTGGATATATTGACATGCATTTTTTCACACATTTCTCCACTATATTTCATGAATATCCCATGAATGTATGAATGAGGGAGGATTAATTTCACTTATCCAAGGGCTGTAATTCATTTGTTTGACTCTCACATGTTTGATTTATCTCTAATTCAATTTGATGAACATGTATGCTTTAATGAAAGTTTGACATACAATAAGTAGGCCAAACACTTCCCAACCAATTTTATGTGAGCTCTGCAATTTTGCATCTGCAGGGCCATGCAAATTGAAGCGGGTCAACTCTACCGACGCTCTACCATTAATATTACTCTTTGCCAAATTAAATCACCCACCTTCCACTTTGCAATTTGCAGAAACAAGTGGGAAAATTGCTGTGGCCTGTAAATGTTCATGCAGGATTGTCAAGTTTTCGGGAACAAGTTGGGCTGGAACGTGCGTGGCATTGCGAGTGAATCCATTCGTAGCCAATTGGTTTTGAGTTGGGTTAATTTCACCCGTTGCTAATTGGTTTTGTGTCGAATGGTTAACTAGCGACTGAGTGACTTGATACTTAGCATATATTTAAATTTGGGAATTTTAACGAAAAACTTTCTGTACTGTTCACTTTAACAAAAAACCACATTTTTACGCTAAAAAATAAATCCTGGTACTTTTCACTTTACCCTTTATTTTGTCCTTATCGTTAAAGCTCAAAGTTTTCAAACCATTTTCATTAGTTTTTCTTTTAAATTTCCATCAAGAACTGGTGTGATAAGCCTTGACTAACAGATTGGACGTTATTTTTTTATTTATTTGATGCAAGTGAAGCGATACTGGCGGGAGGAGTCGAATACATGATCCCAGATGCACAATTTCATGATATTAATCAACTGAGCTACGAGCTACAAGTAATAGGTTAGAAGATAGGTTAGAAGTTATGCTTTCAAGTGTTCGTCACATTAGCGATTAGTTTCCATCATCCAATTGAAATTAACGATCGAAAATAATTTTCTTTTCTGATTAAAATATGTTAAACAAAGAATACAAGATGGATAACAATCTATCTTTAAGAAAAGATCCAGAAAGTTTGATTTGGATCACACAGAGAAGCCACAAACTAACAAAGGGTGACGAATGGCTCGAGTTAAGCCCCCCTACATCTTTGATTTGCAGACAATATCCTCTCCTAGGTCACATCTACGACCCTGACAATGCTCACAGTTTCACGTTCCGAAAATGCAGCTTTGCTTAAAGAGGCCGAGTTCTACGCCCCAATGCGCGACCACATAGAAGAGCATTCTTTGGGATCGGATATTCATCCCTCCATGAATTCGCAGGCGAGTAGACGCGGAAATAGAATTGCTGGCCTAAGTACTGCCGAGCCCAGTTCTCAGACCTTATGTTCCACATTCCCACATTGTCCAACGGCATGTAGAGTGCAGTCCATGAGCTGGGATACACCTGTTCGTAGAAAGCAGACACATATAAGTTCGATCACGAAGACATATTTGTAAATCGCGTATAGGATTTTTCAAAACTGGATTTATCAATGTACCTGAACGGTGGAGCGAGATATAGTGTCTCTCAAATTGTATCTCAATCTGCTTGCAGGTGTCCACTGTCCACCGTCCATCCTGCCCAATATCGGAATCACCACAGTTTTAAGATATGTGTTCTTATGGAATTTCTGGCATTGTATAAAATTCGAAAAAAAGCTCGAACTTCTGAAGTTCGAGAAACCTACCCTACAACAAAGAAATTATGGCCATCAATGTGCCATGACTGCACAGTATCCTCTGGATTCTCGAACACGAGTTCAGCAAAGCCTCGGAAATCAGCATTCATGACAGAAGTCTGAAGATAAGCGCCGCCTCCGGTGGGGTTGTCTTGGATGCTTCCAAGGGAGAAAACCCCTGAGATCTTGAAGTAGTCAGCAAGTTTAAGTGGCGTGTCTGGTTGAATGTACGATACACTGTTCACAGCATATCTCTGTTTGCCATCAATAATTGGAGCAGAGCTCATGAGCCTAATCGTGCGGGTGGTGTTGATCAATCCGTAATGATATGAGCCTTGTGGGTTCGGTCTTGGACCACTTGCTGTCAAATTCCGTCTGGTATTATACACGAAAAGGCATGAGTTATATAAACATTCAACAATTCTTTTATGCTGCTTGTATTCATTAGTTACCTGAGAGATCGCGCTTGTTCAAGAGACCAGTCAACCTGAGTTGTTGGGCCACCGGGGGGAGGACCAGAAACACTTCCTGCAGAGTTACTGTAGTGCAGAATGGAGGTTGAACTGAGCACTTGTGACGTGAAACGCGAAGAGACAACAATGTAGTAATCTTGCGGCGGTTGATCAGCTGTAACCAATACAGAATAGGACTGACCCAAATGAATGTCAAGAGAACTGTAAGTATTTTGAAGAGAATGGGTGCCTTCCACCTCAACCAACATCATCGTGTGCCCCTGTATTCTGAAATTGATGGAAGTTGTAAGCCCGACATTCGATATCCGCAACCTGTATGTCTTGCCTGCCAAGCAAATATAACATCAAAATGCCGCGAGTACTAAAAAAATGACAGAAATGGTGATCAAAATGCTGATTATATTCATTAGTTACCTTGATCAACTGTAAATGTAAACCCATTGGATCCACGGCCATTGATGAGGAGTCCGTCGGGGAAGGGAAGATTATTCCCACCATCTAAGATTGCTTTCAAATCCTGTAAGGATTCAAAACAATCCCATCAACGAACAACATATATCACATTCCTCATTTTGTACTATGTATTCAATTACAATTATGATAACGCAATAACGACCAAATTTTTATACCACATTATGTAGTAAGCAAACAACTGCGCATAAAAATTGTTACAGATGCTTACAGTGTGATTTTTACTGAACCAGTCTCCAGCGAGTATAGTGAAATCTCCAGCAGGAGGAGGGAAAGGTACGGGAATACGTGGGCGGCTGTCAATTTTGATACCACCGAAACCTCCTGCAGCCTTGTGGAAGCCAAGGGAAGGGAAGTAGAAGTAACTGCCAATCTGATCCTTGACTTGAAGAGCATATGTGAAGTTCTGTCCCGGTGGGATGGGGCAATTCGTGCCAAACACCCCATCCTGCCAGGAGTTCCTTCTCTGCTGTACTCCATTCCTAAACAAGAGTTGCAGGATTTGTTGGTGATGAAATTGAGGTTCTACCATAAAACCAATTGGCAATATAGGAAGTAGTCTAAGACCATATAAGCACATAACAAACCTTGTCCCTCACTAATGTGGGACAACTCTCAACACGTCCCCACACGTGTGGCGGATTTTCAAGCCTACACGTGGACAACAACTGAGTGACGTGGAGCACGTGTGACCTTTTGGCTTCACACGAGGACAACCCGCTCTGATACCATGATGAAATTGAGGTTCCACCATAAAACTAATTGGCAATTTAGGAAGTAGCCCAAGATCATATAAGCACATAGCAAACCTTGTCCCTCACCGATGTGCGACAACTCTCAACAGTTGGTTAGTCGAACTAGAAATTTTGCTAATGAAAACTACAGGAAAGAAGACAAATTCGATCGAAAACCCTAAAGACTGTTACATGAAAAGCTCGATTGGGAAGTAGTATATCTTTTAAGAAAAAAATTCGCAAAAACATCATATTGCTGAATTGAACAGCTGGATGTGCGCTGAAGAATCCGAGTTTAGCCGATGGATCTGAGAGACTGATGTAAACCAGAATGACCAATCATTTTCCATGTTTTCACTTTTTGCCACATGAACCAAGTGACGAAAACGTGCCAATTCAAAAAGGTGAAAAATTAAATTCCATTAAAGACGATATTCTAAACTGCTTTAATCTAGAGGAGGGAGATTCAAACTTAATTCCAATAGAGCAGCACCACCTATCATGACCAACCAACTAGCCTAACTCACGTCTCATTTCTAAGTGCTTCAGTTATGAAAAATAAAGGCATAGATAATAGGTATTTAACAATAAACATTATATTAATGAAAAAATAAATAAACAGGGAACGATGACTAACCAAGAGATGAGAAAAGGTTCATCCAAGCTATTGAAAACGTTGATGATGAGGTTATCATTGGTGACCGAATCGATCTGCGGCCCTGGAAATTGCCCATTTATCAATATCCCCTGCGTTTCCATTCAAACCCCATTTTATTAGCAACAAAATTTCCCACAACACAGGAGAGAGAGAGAGAGAGAGAGAGAGAGAAGGTAGTGATAAAGTTACCTGCTGTTTAACTCCAAGGGGGTAAATATCACCATAGGTGACATTCCAGTTGTAGAACCTGTACGGATCTTCCCCATTTGTGCAGGTCACCGTAAGCAGGGCAACCAATACCACACAACAAGCACTTTTGTACACTCCCATCTCTCTCTCTCTAACCAACCCAATATTCTTATATGGATGTTTGAGAGAAATCAATGGAGAAATGGGAAAATAAAACCCTCCCAGAAGATAAAGATTCAATCTTTAGAATCTTTATCTTTCACTCTGTAAAGCTCACCTTCACCTCCTCTGCTTTTATTCTCTCTGTTTTTGCTTTTTCTTTGAGCACTTTTGAGAGGGTTCTACAGAAGTGCTTTTGTCTGCTAGATGAGACCGCTTGGATATTTTTAGTACGCCAATAGGGTATGAGTGTCTATGAGCTGTACTAGTTGCAGTCCGGTCTCTATATGTAAAGCAAATAAATAGGTTTTGCTGCAGTCACTGATCAGTCCACAGTCCACACCGCGTATTTAGGATTGCGTGACGAAGTTCAAAATTTTAGGACGTTTTATTTTATATATTTGGTAAAATAAAAAGAGCTTGATTAGGGTATTGGGATTATCATACAGTTGCAGGAGAAAGTCATTTTGCTTGGAACTGGATCATCTTCTAAGCTCAGGATGAAGATCTTTCTGAGCAGTCTATCTGAACTATTAAAATTTGATCTAACGATTTCAAACAAGTGGCTCATATAAAAGTTATAATAATTACAGTTGTTGAATCGAATTTGAACGATCCGAATAAGCTGCTCATGAGGATATCTATCCTGACCTCAGAAGATGATCTAGTTCCATTTTGCTTGGCTTGTGATTGGTGAAAAAGGAGCTCAAATAAGGGAAAGGTGGACTAAATTTCTATATTCCTAACACGGACGATGTAATTGAACTTAAAGTTCTCCGTTATAAAGGCATTTTGAGATATTTCTCGTGTCTAAAATTTGTGTATATTATGTCAATCCTAATGATTTTCCTATTTCAGCAAAAGTGGTTTGTGATTGTCATATAACAATCAATTTCCCTAAAATTTATATTGTTTAGAGAAATGTTGCATATGTTATAATACTTCAAATCAATCATATTACTTTTAATTTAGTTAATTTCTTTTTAATATAACATTTTTACATATATCATTGCATGATTAACTTCAAATACTGAAAGTATTGTAGTTGTTATTGTCTGAACGAGTAACATGCCTTGTTGAAGTAAAAAATTGACATCTTGACTAAAATATTCATGGGGCCTTGTCGGTAATAGGCAAGACAATAATATAAAATTATGTGGGTGATCCTTCACTCCATCTGACTAAACACATTGAATTAATAGCTAAATAAAGATATTAGATTTAATTATGCATTTTTAATTGGGCAACAAATCTTACTGACTACCGAAGACTTTGGTTCCAGACGGTGATAATTTAGTATAACACGTGCACCTCAAGTCTTTCAAGATTTTTTATTTAGTTTTTTATTTTCTCAAAGAAACCGACCGACACAGCTAATGGGTGGTAATTGAATTCCTTTAATTTGTGTCCTTAAGGAATCAGATTTTTGTTCCTAAATTACCCTCAGAATTCGTCTTCTGCAAATCCACCCAAATTGGGAGGTGGCAGGTGTGGTGGGAGGACGTGAATATGGGAGGCAGTGTGTCCTCGGCCCGGGCTCCCATCACATCTTGAGCTCGACTCTGCCGTAGCACAATATTGTCCACTTTGGACCCTGACCACATCCTCACGGTTTTTGTTTTGGAAACTCACACGAGAACTTCTCAATAGGTCACCTATTATGGGATTACTCTCGCGCAAACTCATTTAACTTCGAAATTCCGATGGAACCCGAAACCAGTGAGCTCCCAAAAGGTCTCGTGTTAGGAAGAGATGAGAATATACATATAAGACTTAAATGATCCACTCTCCTAAGCGATGTGGGATGTTACAATCCACCTCCCTTAGGGGCCCGATGTCTTCGTCGGCACACATCTTGCCAAGTATTGGCTATGATACCAAATTGTCACATCTCGACCCGAACCCCCATCACATCCTGGGCTCAACTCGATCGTAGCACGATATTGTCCGCTTTGGGCCCCAACCACACCCTCATGGTTTTTGTTTTGGGAACTCACACGAGAACTTTCCAGTGGGTCACCCATTATGGGATTGCTCTTGCGCGAACTGATGTGAGAATTACTTGACACACAAATTAAACCCTCTTTTTGACAATTGTAGTATAGATGTAAGTAGGGTATCGTTCTAGGCCGGGGATTAGGAGGGATTGCTAATCTATTCTAAATTAATTTAAAAAATATTAAATAAGACTCAAGGACACAAAACTAGGCTAAAAACTCTAATAACTCGAAACACACTTAAAATGACTCAAAATAATGAAAACAATCTAATTAAACACTAAGAACTGAAATGGACGGAAATTGAATTAAAAGACTAACAATAATGAAAACTAACTAAATAATATAATATTTAATAATGGAGGGGTGTTTGGTTTTGATGAAAAATAAATTAAACTTAAATAAATTACAGAATTTATAAAAACATGAAATTAAGATGAAAAGATAAATGACGGACTAGCTAGAGGGTTCTTCTCCACACATGACACATAAGCAACCTAAATTGATTTTCAGTTGTTCTTTCAATAAGTTGTGAATTTCAATACTCCAGATTAACCGTGAACAGCACTTTTTTAACCCTCAGTTTTTCCACAAGTTATTGGGTTGGATGATTGCATACGACAACCCAAAACATTCCCTACAAGTTCCCTACATGAATTGCATAATAGAGATACAAGCAAGAATCATTAAGTTCTATGAAAAACATAAGCATTGACGAGACATTTGTAACTATGAAAAGCATGATACTCTTGCCAAGAATTTACTTAACACGATTGTGGATAGCAACCTTCACTACTTGTGAATATAAGTTCATAACGATTAGGTGAAATTCACTTATATTCTAGCATCAAATTCATGCATGTAAATTAAGTATGCATCCTTAATCGACATACAAAAATAAGTTATCAATCAAGCAGTTAAGCAAATTAAATCACAACTCAGAAATCACAACTGAAGGTAATCAATTCATATTACAAATATATTCATGGTTTCGAATTAACCTCTAGCCAAAATAAGTTTAATTACACATTATTAAGACAAAAATAAAATAGAAAAGGTTGGAAAGATTAAACCGAAAGAGAGGGCAGCTTGCTGCTTTCTTCACTGGCGTCCTCCCTGCCTTCCTGTTCTCACGCTGCCAAGGCAGCTCTCCCCGTTCTCACTCACCTATCCTCTCCGCTGCTTTCCATACCTCTCTGCCTCACTGCGTCAGCCTTCTCCTCTCCTTCCTCCTGCACGTACTGACCTCGTTTTCTTTCTTTTTTTTTTTATTATTTTCCCTTTTTGGCAGCGAGGCTGCCTTCCCCCAGTCCTCTTTGCGTCAGTCTTCACCTTTTTTCTGCATCTGTTCCAGCTGCCCAAAGGGCAGCCTCTGGTCCGTTCTTTCCTTCCCGTACTTGGTTCGAACCCCTCTGCTCGCTGACTCCTCCTGACTTCTGCGTTGAATCCCTTCCCGCGTTTTCTGACCGTTGCGCCTACTGCCTTCCCTCTCTCCTGCTCTTCTTTCACGCTGCCCGTGGCAGCTCTGCTCTTTCCTGACCTCGTTCTTGGACCGTGTCTCTGCGAGCTGCCCAAAGGGCAGCTCTCTCCTCCTACTCTCCTATTGCACCAATATGCGTATAGTAAGTTATTAACAAAGTTAATATAATATTCAAATAATTCAAAAACATAGAAAATTGTGTTACTACTAAATAACGTAAATAGCGTAAATAGCTCAAAAATAACGTAAATAGCATAACAAATCCTATAAACACAAAAATAACGTAAATAGCTCAAAAATATAAGGAACTAACTAAGAAAAGACGAGTGAATTCGAAGTAAAAATATATATAAATATGATCCGATCACGAACTCGCTTAACTTCGGAGTTCCGATGGAACTCGAAGCCAGTGAGCTCTCAAAATGCCTCGTGCTAGGAAGAGATGTGAATATACATATAAGGCTTAGAGGATTCACCCCATGGGCGATGTGGGATGTTACAATGGGATTGCTCTTGCGCGAACTCGCTTAACTTTGGAGTTCCGATGGAACCCAAAGCCAGTGAGCTCCCAAAAGTTCTCGTGCTAAGAAGAAATGAGAATATACATATAAGGTTTAGAGGATCCACTATCCTAGGCAATGTGGGATGTTACAATCCACTCCTTTTAGGGGCCTGACATCCTCGTCGGCACACATTCGGCCAGGGATTGGCTCTAATACCAAATTATCACATTCTGGCCCGAGCCCCCACCACAACCCAGGCTCGACTCCACCGTAGCACGATATTGTCCGCTTTGGGCCCCTATCACGCCCTCACAATTTTGTGTATGGGAACTCACATGATAATTTCCCAGTGGGTCACCCATCATGGGAATGCTCTCGTGCAAACTCGCTTAACTTCGGAATTCCGATGGAACTCGAAACCAATGAGCTCCCAAAATGCCTCGTGCTATATGGAGGTGGGCATGTACGTATAAGGCATAAAGGATCCACTCCCATTGGTAATGTGGGATGTTACACAGTGGGTGTATTTGTGAATATGGGAGGTTGTGAAGGCTGAGAAGAAAAAGATATGGAGGATTGGGAGAGCATGGAAGACCTATGAGTATGATATGTGGTGGGAAGGGTTGTGTGGGCTGGGAAAGAAAAAGGCAGCAAGGCATAAAGTCCTCTCCATTTTATAACTTGAACATCTGAAATATGGTGTAGAAATGTACATTTGGATGGCTTTGGTACCTGAAGCCTTTATAGACATAGTTGCAAGCTTTTCCTCCAATTCTTGCTTTACAGATGTAAGGGTGGATGTCCGGGCTTGCTCTTCTGCTAATTGTTGTCTCTCTTGCTACAAGAAATTTACCACTATTTAAACGAAGATGTGTGGGAGACTGGGAGTGCTCTGGAAGTTGGTGAAGAAAAGATAGGAATGAGAGGATGAGAGGGAGAAAAGATAAAATTTTAAAGATAAATTTAATTTTATATAGATAAACTTAATTTTTAATAATTATAGTATAAAAATAAATTATTTTCAACAAGGACATTTTAGTAATCAAGGTAGTTTTAATTCCGATTCCAGTGAATTAGTAAACAATATATACAGAACCAATATCATTTGTATTCCGATTCCAGTTTAGTTTAGTAAACAACTTTAACAATAATCTAATTTTGTTTCCTCCTCAATCCAATTCCTCTTTAATTCAATTTCCTTCAACCTGATTACAGATTAGTAAACGAGCCTTAATGATTGAACCCTCGTTGACTGGATTCAAGTTTTATGGTTCTTTGTGAGAGTTTGCTTCAAATTCATTGAAATCAAAAATTTCAAGCTCGTTTGGATGTATTTTTAAAATGACTGAAAACGTTTTTTGTGAAAATGTTTTTGGAATCAATTCTTAGTAAAAATGCAAGTAAATTCTGAAAAAGCACTTAAAGTGCTTCCTGGAAGAAGCACATAATAACTAGTGCTTCTTGCATAAAATACTTTAAATGCTTTTAAAACCAAAAAGCATTTTCTCTGAAAACGTTTTCAATCATTTTAAAAGTACATTCAAACGAAGCCTTCAACTCACAGTAAAAAAATCAGTTTCTTTTCAATCTAATTTCTCCAATTTTAATTACATTTAAGGCAACGAAGCCATGAGTGGGACGCGGAGACCGCATAAACTCTAATCCAGTGTGGAAGAGCTGAGTGTGATGACCTACCAAGATCTTTTACTCACCAAGACACATGTCTCCATACACCAATGGGCTTAATGCTTGGATTAAAGTAAGCTTCATGAGTGAAGTGCTTTTCTTTTTTTAAGAAACAATTCACTGAAACTTGGTCATGTATCCCCC
Organism: Malus x robusta; assembly: GCA_963082935.1. Taxonomy (NCBI): domain Eukaryota; kingdom Viridiplantae; phylum Streptophyta; class Magnoliopsida; order Rosales; family Rosaceae; genus Malus; species Malus x robusta. Next base: position 25,789,435 of record OY720335.1, read on the forward strand.
ACAAAATCCAAGCTGTCATCAAAAAAATTTCTTCTTGACCAAAGCATCATCATAATTGGTTTGTTATATATTAATAATTTCAATTTCTTTTGGGCAAACATATTTTCAATTATTAGTTACGATCTTTCTTCCATAATTCCAACGTAAATAAATAATGAGAGCTGACAAAAGTAAGTGGCTCTTTACTATAATATTAGAGTTGAGTATTGCATTTGCGTCATGGTGTGGGTTTGAACATTATTGACTCCCTAATCTAATATCTAATCTAACACATCTATTGTGTGATAAAATAAAATAAAAAGATGGCAAAAAAAAAAAAAAAGTCAAGAGAAATTTTAAAACTTGGTGGCCAAAAATATACTGTGGTCAGAGATGGATATAGAAGCCCAAGCTGAATGGAATTGTTGCTAGGAAGCCCAAAGACTTTAGCATTCTACTACTCTTTGGGCAAGGGACAACCATTTTCAACCCTTGTTTTGGTTACATATCAAACTTACAATGAATTCATCAACTCTAAGGATTTGATTTATCCTTTCAGATTGGATAAGCTAAAAGATAATTAAGTGACAAATAAATAAATTGTACACAACGAGAAAAATATGTATAAAATTCAAACTTTTCCTTCTGCAACTCGATTTTAATATCATTTTTTCTTGTGAAATTCAAATTTCATCATTTAATACGAACTCGAAATTTGCTTGGGCTTCCATTTATTCAACTAAAATAAGATCAAATTTGCTGACGAGGAAAGATTCCATCATATTTTTCGAAGGTTGCACAATTTAATCAAAGACTCCTATCCTTTTTCTCTGCATACGGACACAATTCTGTCAACGTCCAACCAAACAAAATGGGTCAATTATTTATACATGCTTTCAAAGCCACCTCACTCGTAATTTAAAAAGGTTACGTTTTGCCCGTGTATTCCAATATTTTTGGTAGGTAAGCAAGTGGTGGGAGAACGGCTGGTGAACGATGCTCACAAGTGCTTTCTACCAAGGCTCTACCAATCGAATCAATCTGATAAGTGCTTTTCTAGTTTATTGGACGGCTGAGATTTGCAGTGCACATGTTGTTTTCCCACATTGGTGGGACGCACTACCAATATATACAGGTCAGAAAAAGCAGATTCAACAGAGAAAAATTGTAGGAGCAAAGCTGCAAAAGAAAGATAAGATGGGGGTGATCAAGGCAGCTGCAGGAGACGCAATTTTGACCTCCGTGTGGGTGTTCTGTGCACCCAGCATGGGAGTTTTCACATCCATCATAGCCTCGTTTCTTGGCATCCAAGCTAGGTCTTTGTCAGGTCTTTTCATCACCACAATAATTTCCACAGTTCTGATTTTAACAATCAGCTTGATAGGCAAGCTCTTGGGTGGTGCCAGCTTCAACCCCTCCACCACCGCCAGTTTCTACACTGCCGGTCTCAACCCGGGAACTTCTCTCCTCTCCATGGCAGTTCGGTTCCCGGCTCAGGCGGCCGGCGGAGTAGGTGGCGCCAAGGCAATTTTACAAGTGATGCCAAAGAAGTACAAGCACATGCTTAGAGGCCCTTCTTTGAAAGTGGATTTGTATACTGGTATTATGGCTGAGGGGGTGATGACTTGTCTTCTTTGCTTTGCTTTGCTTGTGATTATGCTGAGAGGGCCTAGAAATCCAATTGTGAAGATATGGATGCTTTCGATCGTGACGATTGGATTGGTGGTCGCCGGAAATGGGTACACAGGACCTTCCATGAACCCTGCCAATGCTTTTGGGTGGGCGTATGTAAATAATTGGCACAACAGTTGGGAGCTTTTCTTGGTTTATTGGATTGGCCCCTTTGTTGGAGCAACTGTAGCGGCTTTGGCTTTTAGGGTTTTGTTTCCCCCACCAGTACCAAAGGAAAAGAAAGCTTGAAAAAGAAAAGAACATTAGGTTAATGCAGATATTTGATTCAATAGTTATGGTGTCTGTGATTCTCTTCTCTTTCTCTTATGAATGAAATGATTTACAATTGTGAATTTTAGGATTCATTATGTAGATTTAATATTACGAAGGCCTTCGATGTTGATACTGATTTCGTTACTCATTTCTTAGCGATTTGCATTCCAAACTGAATATTTTACAATTCAACAGAAGCAAAATCTTAAACCAATTTGCTTTGGTTTTGAAGCAAATAAAATAAACTGTATTGTAACCCAACTAAAGGGCTTGCATCACGTGCAAGAACTTTGTCTTGGGTTTGGTCCGAAGCAGACTGTGTACTTTCTCTTTGCGTTTTCTTTTGGCTGGCTAATGCAAAATCTAACTATATCGTCAGAAACTAGAGCTCAAAGACTAATAGAAATTATAAAGACAAAAAATTTCGTGACATTAACATTGATCAAAAGACAAAGATTCTGACAAATATTTTTATACTTCTTTTTAACCTTTAGATTTTATATCATCCAATGGTCCTAATTAAAAGTGATGTGGAGGATTTGAATCAATGAATAACATGAATGATGACATTGAATATAAGGGGGGGGTGTATTCAATTGAGATTTTGAGGGATTTTAATTCTTTTAATGAATCTAGGGGTATTCAATCAGGATTTTAAGTGATTCTTTGAAATTCAAGGTGTATTCAATTAGAATTTTAAGATAGTTTATTAAAATTCAATTAGGATTTTAAAGAAGTTAACATTCCAAGTGTATTCAATTAGAAATTGATTTTAAAGAATTTGATAGAGTTGAGGGATTAGAGAGAATTAGAGAGATTTTGTAGTGTCTTTTAAGCATCCACAAATCTCACCTCTTCTTATGAGATTTCGAGGGAATTGAATCCAAATTTTATATGAAATCTCTACAAATCAATTAAAACTCCATAAAAATCCATGGATTTATAAATCCATTAAAGCCTCTTAAATTTTCAATTGAATACACCCCCTAAATAATCATAAATAAATAAAATCTACAAAGCGTAGGAGTGAGGGATGAAGACCTCCATTGATTTCGTGATTGCCCAGAACAACCAAATTTGGTCTTTCTTCATGACAATTTGACCAAAAGGAACAAAGAGTGATAATACAACTTAAGAACTATCTAAGAATGAAGATATCAAAGTTTTACCATAACCCAATTCTCACCCAAAGATGCTAAGAATGAAGACTTAATTTAGGGTTTAATTTTGTTTATTTAACAAAAGATTCAAGAGGTCGAGTCATAGCTTGATATGCTTTGTGTGCTTTGGAATAGTGTATGAAGTGAACTAAAGTAGCATTTAGTGAAGGCGTTGGAAACTTCTTTATCATGACATTGGGATTAGGTTTTGATGAACAAGTTATATTCTCGGTAATTTTTGGACCGTGCTCTTGCAATTCAAGAGTTAAAACCATAAGCACTTCTATAATTAAATTCTACTCTTATGTTTTTCTTAAGAAAAATCTATCGGTTTCATTGCGCGTATATATATATATATATTAATCAATTATAATCTACGGCATATGGGGTTTCAGAAATATGAAAATTGAAAGAAGAAGAGGAAGAAGGATTGTTGAGTTTTTTCTCTTTACATGATTCTTTTTCTCTCTTTTTTTTTTGGTAAAAATTAAATTAGTTTATTTATCTATTTCCATGTCACTGCTATGTCAACGAGAACAATTTAAGTTTTACTTAGGGACCGCTAGATTAAACTAGATCTAAAGATTGGGAAGAAGTGTAACAATATTTGTCAAAATCTTTGTCCCTTGATCATATTCCTATATATATATATATATATGCAACTTGTTTAGAAAGGCACAAAATGCACAACTTACCAAGTGATCATCTCTCACTTAAAAGATTGGAAACACAGAGTTGTACACATTTAACCATCAAATCAAAGAGAGATTCTTTAAGAATGGAAGCACAGAATTATGCTTGATCAACTTGAATTTCCCCCCAGATTCCTTCAGGAAGAAGTGATCCGGCATCCTTTCGCTTTGCATCCCTTTGCGTCTTTTAGGGTTGCTTTTTGGCATATTAAACCAAACTACAGCATCAGAAACGTTTCTGATAAATCCTCTACAGACATACAGAATTGATTCATGGCATTGACAAATCTAAAAGGATTTGTGTACAAATACAAATGCTGCAGCATGATTCCCATCTATCTCATTGAAGGCATCAATGCAAAGGAGTTACCATGGAAACGAAACCCAAGTTGGATGGAGAGTTTCATTTTTGTTCTATACATTTGAATGACTAAATGATCTCCGATTTGAAATGAGTATTGTTGATATTTATATATTTTAATAAGAAGATTCAGGACATTCCGTACTTTAAAGGAAAGCCATCTAGCTCGCTTTATTAAACATTGGAAATGATAGGAAATCCAAAATCAGCAAACTAAAGCATAAAATCAAACAGATTAATGTTGCTCACAAAATCAAATAAAATTGGAAATATACAAACTGCCACCAATGTTTATCAAAGTTGAGGAAAAATAACAGGGGTAGACTGTGTGATCAAGTGCACTATTACACATGAACAGAAAATACTTGAAGTTGCTAAGGGGAACTCGTCAGTAGAACAAAATAGAAACTCCCTAGAGAGAGAGAGAGAGAGAGATCCTAGTGTTCCATACTAGAAGATCCATGTGGAATTGATCATGACCGTGATGATGATTGACGGTCATGATCATAGGGGGGTCAACAAAAAGAGGACAATGTAAACTGCCATTCTTGGCCAACTTGATCTGATCATGAGTGGTTACCATCTGCCCTTCATCCAAGTCAACATGTGATTCTTCCAAAGCCTATTTTATTTATCAAAATAGAACATCAAATAATTAATTAATGGGTAGCAAAAATCCAAATTATTAAGTACTTAAATCATGTTAATTTTATTCCAACGATATTCTATTTAATCTAATCTAAATTATGGACATATTAATTTGAATTTAGGTGCAAACGAATGAGCCTAGTGTTCTAGTCAGCATGGATACGATCAAGGATACAATGCTTAAACTCTGTTGTAATATCTTATTACCTGGCTAATGTGGCACCAATAAGTGAAGAGCAAACCCAATCATGGTGCAGATGGGCACTCTAACTTGGGAAAATTCTCATTGAAATGGGGGAGCTTTGACTCTTGTTTAACTTCGACGTCTCCTATTTTTAGCCCACTCCTTGCCCTTATTTGCTTCCTCCGGCCACCTCCTCCCTTCCCTTTCATCCTGACAGAACAATAGTAGTGGCATGATAATATTGCCTGACTTGAATATTGACAGAAATTCTTGAGGAAAATGCAAAGTAACTGCAGCCACATCCGTGGCTTGAACTTGAAAGCATTTCCAATAAATTGGTGCAGTATGTCTTGGCTGCCCAGGATTGCTATTTGCCGGTTCCATTTCAACAGTAAGCTCCAATTACATCCAAGCCTTGAAATGAAGCCACATTCAAGACCTCTTCAACAAGAACACTGCTACCAGAAATCGGGTTTAAGATATCGAACGGGGCAACCATTTTGTGCAAATTCAATCACCCCGTGACATCCTCAGCACCCCCTGAACAAATTAGATATACATATTTGTAATCACATGACAAATTTCCACAAGCCCATAGGAACAATGTATGTTGTAGACTATATAATGAATGGCAAAAAGGAAGAAATATATAGTATTACATTTTAAAACCAGAATTAGACTATAATGTAATAATATGAAGGATTATTTTAGAACCCTTGAAAGATCACTGGCTTCTAATAATAATATATAATAAAAACATTATTAAGAGAACACTTTTTTCTCATAAAAAATTAGCAAACCGAATACGAGATCAAATAAAACACACGAGAAAACAACAAAACCCCAGAAAGATTGTGCATAAAGGACAAAAAGCAACAAGGAAATTTGATCTGGCACGAATATATACATACATACATGCATACACACACACACCAGGGGCGGATCCACACTTGGACCACAGTACGTCTAAAGAAGTGAAAATCTCTAAGGACCACCTAGCGGATTCAACATGTGATGGAAGAGAGAAGACCACCATGACTCTGCTATTTTTAAACCTTGGTTATAACTTATAACAAAGAATAAAGACTTGTTCTCTTCATTTCCGACCTGACCATCTCTCACTTTTTTTGTTTTTTTGTTTGTTTAAATTGTTGTCTATGCCACCCTAGCATTTCAATTAGCAAAGGGATGGTGTATTACTTAATCAATATTTTTATACCATATGTAATTGACATATATTATTTTTTTTAATTCCTATAAATTCATACGACCTCTGAAATGTATTTCATAATGTACTATGAACTTGTAGTCGCTTGCACTTTCATCATCAAATTCATTAAATTATCAAAGCAAAAATTCTATTTTTTTTGGTATGTTCTATGTTGAATAATAAATCTCAAATTCTCAATACAAGTATAGTTTTTTTTTTTTTTTTTTTTTTTTTTTTTTGTAAGTGTAAATAGGCATTACTTGTATATATGATGTATAGTAAGTTTACTTAAATCTGCCTATTCAACCTAGTTTGTCGCCTAGACCCTGTCTAGGTGCATAGGCGCCCCAATCCGCCACCTGATTAGCGCTTAACGTCCCTTGGTTAGGAGAGAGAGAGAGAGAGAGAGAGAGAGAGAGAGAGAGAGAGAGAGAGAGAGAGAGAGAGAGAGAGAGAGAGAGAGAGAGAGAGAGAGGAAACGTACCATGGAGCTCAAGGAAAGAGGTTGAAGAAGAAGGAGAGGTAGTTATAAGCAGGAGCAGTTTGAGATCGAGAAGCTTTCAGCAAAGGCCATGACACATATCAGGAACAATGTTCTGAAATCCCTCGATCGCGCGCATGCATACACCAACTCTCTCTTTTTTTGTGGCGTCTAATCCGACCATGAACAATGTTTAAATAATAATCAGCACAGCAAAAAAGTAGGTAATGTTTTCAGATTCATGGAACCTGGCCCTGAGTGGATCTTGAGCTCTCACTACTTTACACAGAAGGAATATTTACACGCTGATGATCCCAGCCATGCATGCGGTGTGTAATGTTTCACGACCTCTTTATTTATACTATTATTTAAGAAAATAAGTTTTGTCAACCTCTTTTGAAGAATGACAATTATGTCGTCAATTGCTTAATATATGTTGGATTCTACAACTCAAAATTAGGATGATGCAAAAAATTAGGTTTGTGTTACCTATTTAATTTTGGTGTTCTATTTGGATTTGGATTTTGACTTCTTAGTTGATTTCTTTGGTGGAGAGATTTTATTAATTACCTATTTAATTATGATTTGGATTTACTTCCTATTAGGATTCTTATTGTAACCTAAATCCTATGCACTATAAATAGGACCTTAGGGTTAGTGTATTTCGTGTGGCTCATTCATGTGACAATTTGGTGAGAGTCAACTTGTGAGTTTGTGAGTTAAGAAAGCAATTTGGGAGAATCTTCTCCGTTAGGTTTGAGTTCTCTACTCGTTTGGTTTAAGGTTTGTAATTTGTGGGATTTGGGTTGTGAAAGTTTAAACACTTTTTTGTAATCTCTGTTTGTTTAGTGAAATTGCTCTCAGTGCTTCGCCCGTGGATGTAGGATTTACGCCTAACCACTTAAATCTCTTATGTTAGTTTGAGATTGTTTGTTTTAGCTTTCGCCTACGACGTTGATATTTGGTACTTTGTTATAATTCGCTTCCATTTGCGCATAAAAGTACAACAATATATGCATAGCATATATGCATGATTACTAATATATACATAATAAAAAAGATTATACGATGTATTGGACGATGATGTATTGGACGATCAAAGTCACTTACTTATTAGACAGTTTAATTGCTTTCAGTTATGACCCTTTTGAGATTGTTTGAGATTGTTTGTTTTAGCTTTCGCCTACGACGTTGATATTTGGTACTTTGTTATAATTCGCTTCTATTTGCGCATAAAAGTACAACAATATATGCATAGCATATATTTGTTATAATTTGCTTCTGTTTGCGCATAAAAGTACAACAATATATGCATAGCATATATGCATGATTACTAATATATACATAATAAAAAAGATTATACGATGTATTGGACGATGATGTATTGGACGATCAAAGTTACTTACTTAGACAGTTTAATTGCTTTCAGTTATGACCCTTTTAAAATAAATATTAAACACATAATCTCGTAAGCAAATAATTTTAACTACTTTAATTAAAAGTCGTTTTATTGCATTAAGATGACGCTATTGAGAGGTGAAAATATGATAACAGTACTTTTGATACATTATGAGAATACCTTTAAGAACTTAAATATATACAAAGCTATTGCCGTACACATGAGATTATGTGTTTGATTATTTGAGGATAACACTTTGCATTCTCTCTTTGGGTGATGAACTCATTTTTTACTTGCTAATAACGTATCTTAACTATATAAATTTCAAAATCTGAATCATTCAATATCTGAATCTTTATTTGAAGATCACCTTTACAAAAAACAATTTCAATCGGAGATATTTAGTCATTCATGATAAATTCCGTCCATTTCTTTGACACGTTAGATGATTAAACGATGTCGAATTCAAATTATTTTTTGAAGAATTAATATTCAAATGAAGATTAATAAATTGAATAATTCATCGTTTAGGTCTCGATTCCAAGGGGATGAAACACAATGTGGTAAAAATTTATTGACAATTAATAAACAGAATTTATTTAAATTTTGACCCTGTCATATACGCATTCACTAATTAACATTTTTTTCCCCCAAGAAAAGGACAAGACCACATGACAGAATTTAAAATAGGGTTAGGATAGCATGGATGCTTGTAGTTCGTGGAGATAATTTAAACTGAGGATGTCAATATATAAAAGTTTGCCTCAACTATTGTGAATTTATGGACTTTGAACAACCCCTCAAACTTCTCTCAGCCTTTTTCTTTCTTTTTATAATTTTTTTCATTGAGACCTAAACGTCGATGTATGATATTTGCATCTCTCATTCTATTTCTTGAGAATAACTTATCTTTATTGTATAAATTTCATCATTAAAATCGTTCATTTTTTTAATCTTCATTCATTTAAAAAAAAAAGAGTTACATGTTCCAATCCATGAGCACACATCTAAGAACTCTTCAAAGTGGTAAAAAAGTAATCATGTCTTGAGGTTTGAAGAGCATGTGAACCAACCCAATTGGGCATGTGTTTTGTCAATGCTGCCTCCTCAATTGTATATGGCATCGGCACTCGACGGCAAAAGCTAAGGCACTAGAGACTTTTTCTTCCTTGTTTTTACTTTTCAGTTCAATTCTAGTGATGGAATAATTTTGTTTCTTTTTGTTTAGTAAATTCCACATTACTCATAATTTGGCCAGTTAAAAAGTGCGTGTGTGGGCTTTAGTTTGCCGAGCTTAGTAACGTGGAGTTGTGACTCGATGTTGGGCCAATAAATGTTTTGAGGATCTCTACCAACATTTGAAATAGAAGTATTACAAAATCAAAAACTAGTTTGGTTGTACATGGCGACAGTTAATGCCCCATGGTGCGTAGTCAACGCATGCTATATATTGAGATGCCCAAGAGTGTTGAGGCCTTGAAGACGGGCCTTGGGTCAGAGTAACCATTCATTCTCACTGCCAAGACGTAGATCAAACCCCAAAGCAGTCCAATCCATGCCGTGCGATCCAAGAAAAGAGTCCAGTTTTAGTCCACTCCAACGCACCGTAACGCCCCCTCTATATATAAATGTAGCAGCATATGTGAACTCCTACAACATTTGGTTAAGTTCTTGATTCGCTCAGTTATTTTTGGGAGATTGCCGTAGGAAGACATTATAGTGTGGGGTATCTAACTTAGGGAGGTGTATTCAATTGGAATTTCTTGGATTGCACGGCACAATTGCCATCGAAAATCAACTAATTACTAATTAGCTGTACAAATATCAGTAAACACTCAAGTTTCTTCTTATAAATGTAATTCCCATTGAAAACGGACCCATAGTTAACTTGTGCACTTAATCAAAGAATTCCTTGAGATTTTAGTTTGTCGAGCTTGGTAATGTGGGCTTCTGATACGAGGGCAATAAAGGTATTGAGGAAGATGAAAAACCTTAGGGCATGTGCCTTAGGAATATTATATGTAGAGTTAGCCCGTTATGTCCGAGGGTGTGCCTTTCTAAACACAAAACGATACACGAGAGTGCAAGTGGAAACTACACCCGTAACTAGGACTTGCCTGTCTCGCTGGGCGGCATTAGCTTTCTAGAGCAATGGCTCTAGCAATGCATATATAATTGCGTAACATGGCTTACTCTCTCGTCTCGACACAACACTCATTTTTTGTGTAGTTCTCACATTTTAAAGGGAAAATTGACAATATTATCAATAGAGGAAAGGATTATAATTTACAACCGAAAGGCCAAAGACCCAAGTCGTAGAAGATTAGATATACAAATAATCAATAGAATCACACAGAACACACAAATATGCATATATCTTCTTTGTTGGGTTTCATGATTTTCGAAAACTTCAAATACTTGCAATGCCTTGGAAACATTTTCAGAATCAATCTCGGAATTCGATTCGAAAAGGGTTTTAGCAATCCAGGATGACACCTGAAATTTTGCTTGTAAAATCCCAGCATTTGGTTATGTGCTTAATTTGCTTAGTTATTTTTGTGAGGCTGCAGTCCGAACACGTTGCAGTGATGGGTCTTTAACTTAATTAGTTGGCTCAACAATTTATTATTTATTATTTATTATTTTATTTATTTATTTATTTTTTTGCAATTTGTTTCGAAAGTTGGATTGGAGGCAGGCAGGCCGACAATTGGTTTGAGGTTCTCATATATACACAGTTGACTCTATTTGCTTAGTTTTCTTGGATGATATTCATGGACTTAATAAGCTAGCTCTCGAGTGATCTCTAATGGTCAATTTTGGTTTTATTTTTTAACCTAGGTTACCAACAAAAACAAAAGTTGATGTGGAAGAACAGATTGATGATTAGCTTGGACACTGCACACATTCGACAGCAAAGTACACGTGTTACAGATTTGGGCCTCAATTTGGACCATGATTTGTCATTTTAAAGAGAATGACATCACGAGTGTAGCACTTCTCTAAGCCGTGACATATGACATTTTGGCCTTGTTTGGTAGGTCGGACTGCACTGATTATTTCTGTCGGATATGATAAATAGTCACCGGATAGTACTGGCTAAATTAGTCGGACGTTTGGTGCAGTATCGGACTATTGACCGTATTATTTATATTGTACTTGGTATTATATCGGATAGGAGAATCAAACTTCAAATAAAATTAAAAAAAAAAAAAACAGAAAACATCTCTTTTCCTAGATCTCTCCGCCACAACCCCCAAATCCCTCCCTCTCTCCATTCTTCTTCTTCGTCTGCTCCGCCATTTTCAGCACCACCATCGACAACTCCAGCTACAACTTCTCCAAATCCTCCACCTCCTCCTCCGTCGCCTCCCTCAAATCCTTTAAATCCTCCCTCCCTCAAAACCCCCAAATCTACGACCTTTCCGAGATCCGCTTCGTGACCTCCAACTTCCTCCCCCACCATCGTCTCTCATCCTCCTCCTGGCGCTGCTCCATCCGCTTCGAAGACGCCGTCGTCTTCCAGCGCAAGTCCCGCAACCTGAAGAACCCGAGCTACACCGTCTTGTGGTCGAGTTCGAGAAGGCGAGAGAGAGAGGGGGTCGAGTTCGAGAAGGCGAGAGAGAGGGCGAGAGAGAGGGGGTCGAGTTCGAGAAGACGAGAGAGAGGGCGAGATAGGGGGTTGAGTTCGAGCGGAGAGGAAGGAGAGCGAGGCCGACTAAATTATACCGTGAATTTGGAAGGTATAAGCAGTCGGGTAAACGTCGAATAAAAACGTGGGCCCGGATGATTTAATCCGATGCTTATTTAATCCAAACGGCACCAAACACCGTACACCGTATTATTAATACTATCCGGTGTGCCAAACAGGGCCTTTATGTTGAATTTCAATGTTTACTAGGTTAGCATCATTCTAAGTTTTAATGATATTTTTGGTATTTTGATATTTTGTTTCTATTAGGATTCCTAACAATCCTAGTGTTGAGGTATACTTTAAATGGTGTTAGGTTGTCATACTATTCAATCTTAAATTTTGAGAATTTTCTCATGCCTTCTAATAGTTGTCATACTATTCCATATGGCTCCATTTTTCTTAATTCCTTAGATTTCATAATAAGAACACATTAAGTGTTTACTGGACTAATCTGTCCCAAGATATGTTGTAACAAGGGACTCAAGAAGCAGAATTGGGTACATATACAGAACAAAGTTAATTAACCTAATTTGCATAGTCTAGCTTAAACTACCCTATGTGTGTATGCTTTGTATAACAGCATGGCCAAACTATATATCTATGTAGTTTGATCATGTTGTTGTCTAGATAACCAGTTGGACATACACTGATGCTAAGTGCAGAGAATTTTCTGTTCTTGAACAACATTTTCCATAATATATTTTGGGGTTGTACCTACTCACCTACCTCTAGAAATCACCACATACTTGGATTTCGCTTTAAGACTTAATTTGGTATGTGGGAGCCAAGTCCTTGGAAAAGTTGGTCCAATATATGAGTAGTCGGTAGCAATAATTAGTTTTTTTTTTTTTTAATGAACGATTGTGTCTACACTAAAGAGGTGGAGAGAGTGGGCTAAATCTCATAATGAGTTAGGAATAATGTGATTCAAACTCACATTTGGTGAGAATCGAACCTAAGACCTCTCACTTACAAATGAAGATGAATATCATTAGAATAATAATTACGATCTCCTAATTTCATTTTAACTTATAAATGATTATAATTTGTATATATGCTTCTGGATCATCCAGAGGCTACTTTTCAGCTTAATTGGGATTTCACGGGTGCGTTGCAAGAAAGTTTTTCTCATGCTTAACATCAAATATGTGATGCCAACTCATCTGAAAATGTTTTTAAAATGACTGAAAACGCTTTTGACGAATACGTTTTCAGGCCCCAAAAACACTTGAAATGCATCTTGAAAGAAGCACCAGTTATGTGTGCTGCAAGTGCTTTTGGTGAATGCATTTTTGAGTTCCAAACGCTTTAACCTAAATATGTTCGTATAAGTGCTTTTTAAAAGATTCACTTGCACTTTTACAAAAAATTGGTTTCAAAGAACTTTCTTCAAAAGTTTTTTTCAGTCATATAAAAATATTTCCAAACACACTTGCAAGCAAGGATTTTTTTTTTCTCTTTGACATACTTAGCTATAACTGAGAGTATATTCCATGCGAATATAACACTTATCCTGTGAATGAGTGTTATACTTATTTAAAGAGACATATTTCGATTACATGCAAGAATTTCTCATATTTCACAACAAATAATGAATAGCCCTACGTGGAGTCCCTGACTAGTTAAGGGTTAAGCACTAAGCAGAAAATAAATTAGGGAAATTGTTGAGAGTTGTCCTACATCAGTGAGGGACAATGTTTGCTATGTGCTTATATGGTCTTGGGTTACTCCCCATATTGCCAATTGGTTTTATGGTGAGTAACCCAAGACCATATAAGCATATATCAAACCTTGTCCTTCACCGATGTGGGACAACTCTTAACACGCCCCCGCACGTGTGGCAGATTTTCAAGCCTACACGTGGACAACAACTGGGTGACGTGGAGCGTGTGTGGCCGTTTGGCTTCACACGAAGACAACCCGTTCTGATACCATGATGAAATTGGGGTTCCACCATAAAACCAATTGGCAATATGGGGAGCAGCCCAAGACCATATAAGCATATAGCATACCTTGTCCCTCACCGATGTGGGACAACTCTCAACACGCCATTGGTTCGTTAATTTTATTGATGACTACACACGTATAACTTGGGTTTGTTTGATGAAATCCATAAGTGAAGTTACTTCTTTGTTTCAACAGTTTTACAAAATGGTACAAGTACAATATAAGTCACAAGTACAGGTTCTTAGGAGTGATAATGATGGCGAATATGTTAACTCTGAACTTCGTGCCTTTCTTGATCATCATGAGATTATTCATCAAACTACATGTCCATATACTCCACAACAAAATGGGGTTGCCGAATACAAGAATTGTCAGCTTTTGGGGGTTGTTCATGCTTCTTTAATCAAGGCGCGTCTCCCGTTATCCTATTGGGGAGAAACTCTCACCTCAGCTGCATATCTCATTAATCGTGTTCCATCCCGATCGGTTGATTTTCAGACACCCATTCATGCACTTTCTTCACATGTTGATACTCCTGCAGTCCCTAATCTTCCACCTCATGTGTTTGGTTGTGTGGCATTTGTTTATCTTCATAAACAACAATGAAGTAAGCGTGAAACTCGAGCCTTACGATGTGTGTTTATGGGGTATGCATTAAGGCAGAAAGGATATCGTTGTTATCACCCACCGAAAACTAAGTTGTTTGTCACTATGGATGTTGCGTTTCAGGAGAATGATATGTACTTTGCCAATCCTAAGTCTTCACTTCAGGGGGAGAATCAGAAAAAAGTTCAAACTCTTGATTATACTATTCCGAAAATAGATAGAGTGGATGATTTGGATTTAAGTGGTGATGTCTTGGAAATAAGTGGTGGTCATTCACACGAAAATAATGATGTGAATGAATTGGAATTAAGTGGTAATGTCTTGGAGACAATTGGTGATCATTCACATGGAAACAATGTTGAAAACCTTGAAAAAGACGAGTCGACATCGCCAGATAACTCATTACCAGTCTCCTCACCACCGGACAACCCTGTGTCGCCAGCTACCTCACAGTCGATCTTGAGTCTTAATAACTACAATCAATCGTCTTCGATCCCGGATGCACCACCACCACGTTGTCTTCCTGATCACGTCAACTGAGGTATTTCTAAACTTACTTATGAAGCCGACCCTAAATGCAAAACTAGGTATCCGGTGAGTAAGCCCATCCCTGAGTCTAATGTGTTATACCCGTTAAGTAATTACGTGTTTACTAGTCACCTGTCAGAATCAAATAAGTCGTTTGTGCATCAATTATCTACTATATCTATTCCTAATATTGTGCATGAGGTTTTAGTTGATCCACGTTGGCAAGCGGCAATGAATGAAGAGTTGAAGTCTTTGAAGAAGAATGCTACTTGGGAGATCACAGACTTACCAACTGGCAAGAAACCTGTGGGATGCAAATGGGTCTATACTGTGAAATACAAAGCAGATGGGACGGTGGATCGTTTCAAGGTAAGACTGGTAGCAAAAGGATACACTCAAAAATATGGAATCGACTACACATATACATTTGCACCTGTAACCAAGATCAACATAGTTCGTGTTTTGTTGTCATTGGCTGCAAATCTTAATTGGCCCTTACAACAGTTCAATGTGAAGAACGTCTTCTTGCATGGAGACTTGACAGAAGAGATTTATATGGATCTTCCACCATGATGTAATGCTCTAGATAGATACAAAAGAAAAGTGTGTAGGTTGAAGAAATCCCAATATGGTTTAAAACAATCCCCTTGGACATGGTTTGGAAGATTCACAAAATCTATGAGAGCATTTGGCTACAAACAAAGTAACTCCGATCATACTTTGTTCCTGAAAAGACGAAATGGGAAACTTACTGCACTTATTGTGTATGTAGATGATATGGTGGTAACAGGTAATGACCCATAAGAACGTGTAGCCTTGCAAAGATATTTGTCTACAAAATTTGAGATGAAGGACCTTGGATCCTTGAAATATGTTTTGGGGCTTGAGGTATCGAGAAGCAGTTCGGGAATTTTCTTATCACAGAGGAAGTATATTATCGATTTGTTGAACTAAACCAACATGTCAGCTTGTCAACCAGTAGCTACACCATTAGAGGAAGGATTGAAGCTTAACGTTGACCCTAATCAAGTACCAGTTGACAAAAGGAGATACCAAAGGTTAGTAGGTCGTTTAATGTACTTGGCACACACAAGACCGGACCTTGCCTCTGCCTTAAGTGTAGTGAGTCAATACATGCATGATCCCGGAAAACAACATATGAATGTAGTGATGAGAATTTTGAGATATTTGAAGCGAAGTCCCAACAAAGGAATTTTGTTTAAAAGGAATAATCATCTTAGAGTTAAAGTTTATACTGATGCAGATTGGGCAGGTTCGATTGACGATAGGCGCTCAACATCAAGTTACTTTACATTCGTTGGGGGTAACTTGGTTACATGGAGAAGTAAGAAACAGAATGTGGTTGCCCGTTCTAGTGCAGAAGTTGAATATAGAGGTATGGCTTTGGGGATTTGTGAAATTCTGTGGCTTAGGCTCCTGCTTCGCGATTTGGTATACTACATAATCAGCCCATGAAATTATTTTGTGATAATAAAGCTGCCCGTGACATTGCACATAATCCAGTTCAACATGATAGAGCAAAGCATGTTGAAGTTGATCGGTTCTTCATCAAAGAAAAATTAGAAGAAAAATTAATTGAGCTACCGACAATAAGAACAAAAGATCAGTTGGTAGATAACCTCACAAAAGCTGTTTCAAGTCATAAGTTTTCAAGTTTCTTACACAAGTTGGGTATGAGTAACATATATGCACCAACTTGAGGGGGAGTGTTGACTTTGTATTTTAGGTAGGATTTCTAATTGATATCAATTCCGTGTAATCTCCTGTAATCTCGTGTAATTAGTTTTCTTCCTATTACATTATGGTTGTACACCTTGTATAAATACCTCTCATTGAGAAGAATAAAAGCATTCTCTTCTTGGTATCAGAGCGGGCTGTCTTCGTGTGAAGTCAAACGGCCACACGCACTTCACGTCACCCAGTTGTTGTCCACGTGTAAGTTTGAAAATCCGTCACACGTGCGATGGCGTGTTGAGAGTTGTTCCACATCGGTGAGGGACAATATTTACTATGTGCTTACTCCCCATATTGTCAATTGGTTTTACGGTGGAACCAATTTCATCAGAAATATGAGTCAAAATATTGCCAATACGTACATAAACACAAAAACCGTTTCAAGTTGGGACAGGTGAGTTTTATGAGCCTTCGTCTTTTGCTTCCGTTTAGGCAGCAGGTGATGTGGGCGAGATGTCAAAAGCTAGCTAATAAGTCAAAACAGAAGAAAGAAGATAAATGCATCAAACTGGCCGTTTTTGTCTATAAAAAGCATCTTTTTAGAGAGAGAGAGAGAGCTGCAGTTGGGTTTTTCAGTAGTTATGGAGGAAGAAGATGCACGCACAGAAGAAAGTCTGGTTCAATTTCTAGGTTTTGATGGAGAAAGTTGTGAATACATAACAAAGGTATTGGCGCGCCTCAATTTGAACGCGTGGCTAATATTGGAGACTTAGCCATACGATTCTAATTGAGCCGCGTCAATATCTCCTTTTGCATCTTTCTTCATCCATCCCTTCAACTCATCATCAGATATTCATGGTATGTTGTTCTTGATCAAAATCCCCCTTCCTTCTTTTATTCCTAGAGCCTCAATTTCTCCCTGGGTGTTATTAGAAACCCCATGATTTAAGCGCTAATTTTTCTTTTAATTGATTCTCTCTGGGTTCTATTAGAAATAGTCTTTTGTGTTAAGATATAATTGTACATCCATGCATGCTTCCTATTAGATCCATATATATACCTTCTATATATCAAACCAATTAGGCAAAGAAAATTGGAAAGAAACTTGAAATGATCATAACATATATGCGTATATCATCACCTCCTCCCCGCTAGCTAGGGTTTGCTGCTGACTGGTGATACCATATGTCTGAGAGAGAGAGAGACAAAGATAATTATTTGGAAATTGGAAAGGTGCTGAAAAAAGCATCACCAAAGATAATTATTTGGAAATTGGAAAGGTGCTGAAAAAAGCATGATGATGTAGGTGATTGTCATTCAAGAGAGTAGGTAGAAAATTAAGGGCAGATGCTCCAGGTCGGGCCATGCCCTTCTCTCTCACTATATCATTGTATATTCAATTATCTAGGGAGAAAGATCCTTCCAGATTTTTTGAAACAGAAAAACAAATAAATTATAAAAACAAAAGAAAGAGAAGAAAGCACGTTCATACTTGCTTTAACACAGATGAGATATCGATTAGTATTTTATGTATATGTTAAATAAAATAAATCCGGCAGGAACCTTAAAGCAGGAGCAATGCTTCAAAATTGCTTAAATTTTAAGATCGTGTAATCAACTCATCATACACGCATGATCTTTGTGCGTATTTTATGTATATGTTAGAGTATTTTGGTATTTTATGTCTTAGGATTTTCTAGTGAGATAAGGATTATGATTCCTTTCATATTTTATGTTATGGTTAGATAACTTAGATTGCTTTCCTGTTTGTTTCAGAATTAGGGGCATGTTTACTTAAAGATATAAGAGAAGGAATAAGAGAACTTAGAAATAGGGGAAAGTAAGGAAATAAGAGTGCATTGGGCTAATTTATCTGATTCTTAAAGTTTAGGTATTTGATTACGGATTTCATAGAAAAACTAGCATTTTTCTTATTTCACGTGTTATTAAACACATGAAGTAAAATTAAGAAGTTAAATGATTCTCATCTTTGGTACATATACTTTAGCAAATGCAAGGAGCTCAAGAACCAAAATGAATTCAATTCCTATTCCATGTAACATGCACTAGGTGTTAATATCCTCTTGTAACTCAATGTAATTTAAGTTTGATAAGATGTATTTTCACGTTATGTAGTGGGTTTGGAATAATAATACGAGTTTGTATTCAGTTTGTTCTTCTTTTCTCTAATTCTTTGATTTTCTGTTGCTTTCCGTAGCATGTTCAAACCTATGTTTGTGCAGGACCAGCATATATAAATTGTACCTAACTTTGGCTATTACCATTGACTCGAACATAGAAGATAGAACAGTCCACAGTTGTATATATCTTGAGGTATAAACCATTCATTCGTTGTTTCGTTTTCACTAGAGGAATAGAACTGATCTGAAATTTCAGATGAAGAAAAAATTACAGAAAACTCTAAAAACATTAAAAGTGAAAGAGACTTGGGGAGAGAGAAAACAGACATGCATGAAGGACTGTCAAGGAATCGTATTAATTAGATATGGGCCAAAGGCTTCAGGAATCTCAGATCCAGAACCGAGCTGGTGAATCGGTAACCATAACTGCAATGTGAGTAGGTCCTACGACCCTTTTCTTTCTCTTGGCTTTGCATTAAACATTTCACCATCTCTGTGGCCAAGTACTAGCTTCTCCAACGGCTAGTCTAAGGAATATATGTGTCTATCACTGTATCACAACGTATCTCATATGCGCAACACCGAAAAGTTTCTTTCATACAACTGCGAGTATTGAGCTAGTTAATCAGTGTTGTAGACTTATGGAGATATAATCTATGAAACAAACAAATCTCTCATAAAACGCCCAATTGAGTATTTATATGTGTGGTTTATGGAAAGAAATTACATATAGCCGATCATATACGTCTCCTTGTTTATATAACATTTATGAAAAAAAAAAAAAAGGAGTGTTGTTGTTTACTTGTTTTGTACATGTAATTGTATGTGTATGATCTTTATCTTTTTAAGTAATGGATGAAAGAAAGAGTGTCTATGCTAAAAGAAAAGCACTAGAGTACGTTATATGAGTTTTCTCAATTTGTTACCAAAAAAATTGGTAAGAAATCCTAACCCTTTTGGTTACTTGTTTATAATATCTTGAGAAATTATTGTCTGTTGTGTTTTCGTGCTTTAATATGATCACATCACATGAGTACATGTAATAAACTGTGTTGGAGGCTAATTTCATGTTTATGGAAGGGGTAATGCACTTTTGTTGTTTCTTGTCATGTGGTCCTTTTCAATTTACCATATATATATATATATATATATATATATATATATATATTGATAACTACCGACAATGTAATAAACTGTGTTGGAGGCTAATTTCATGTTTATGGAAGGGGTAATGCACTTTTGTTGTTTCTTGTCATGTGGTCCTTTTCAATTTACCATATTGATAACTACCGACATTACTCTCTCCATATGATACTATATCTTAATACTTCGATTGCATAGTTGTAAAAATGTTTGTAAGTAGAAATCTAAACAGAAAAAGAGAGAATGATTCGGTTTTGATCAATATCACCATTGAATGTGGTCCTTTTCAATTTACCATATTGATAACTACCGACATTACTCTCTCCATATGATACTATATCTTGATACTTCGATTGCATAGTTGTAAAAATGTTTGTAAGTAGAAATCTAAATAGAAAAAGAGAGAATGATTCGGTTTTGATCAATATCACCATTGAAATCGAATCAAACCAAATAATTGGGAATTGGTTTGGTTCAGTCAGTAAGCTTATTGAACGTATCAATAAAAAAAGTTCAACATTTCAAGAGTTTTAATATTTTAAACATCCAAACATCTCACGCATTTCAATTCGATTGAAAGATTTAGTTTTTTGAGACATAAAAAGTTTATCAAGTCAAATAGAACTAAGTTTTAATTTAATACAATCTCATGCTAGCAAACAATTTATTAATTACAAACTCACATAAGAATAAAATACATATAAATAGGGCTGTAAAGGAGGCGAGTCGAACCAAATATCAATGTTCTTAAGTTTAGCTTGTTTAATAATTCGTGCTTGAGCTAGTCTTGGCTTGCTTCTTATTCAAACCGAGCTTGAGCAACCTTAAAAAGTTCAAGTTCGATACTGTGTCTTTGACTTGGGCCCCCAAATACATGGTAGCTTGACTTGTTTTTAAATCAAGACGAACTAGGCTTGACTTGGTTCTTTCATGAGTCAAGCTTTGACGAGCCAAACACAAGCCGAACTCTTTGCGAGCTCGATCTATTTCGAGCAGATTTACAGCTTGATATAAAAAATCTCTTAATCGTTAATAATCATTACAACTAATAATATATTGAGACTTATAATATGTGTATGGTAAAACCTCTAAATAATTAACTTATAATAAGTTGATGTTTTAAAATAAATTAATTAATAATTAAAAGATACATGGTTGGGTTTTGGTTTTAGTTAGTTTCAAAAGTATCAAAACTGAATCAAACCAAAAGTATATTGGTTCAATTCAAATTTTAAATTATTTGATTTTTTTTATTGGTCAAAACCAAACCAAACTAACAAATGTGATTCGAATCGGTTGGTTTGATACTCACCCTAGAGATCATCTTCTTATGTGACATGACTCAAAAGTTTGACCTTCTTTTCATTTCATCATTATAAAACTTTTACTAAAGCCTCTTGATACGGAAAACAACTTAGATGACATAGGAATATAAGCATGTGATGTCTCATTTCAATAAAACAAAAATATGTGGAAAAAAACTTAAACATGCCTATATCTTTTTTTCATTAATGGTATACATGTGTTATACAAGTCATTTTCTTCGATATGACTTCAAACTATCATTCTATTTTTTACCCTTCAATTACTAAAATTGAAACAAAAAGGGTGTATACTAGTATGAATCCGGATCCTCTATATGAGAATCCCGAGGATTCGTGAATCATATCCGTTCATCATATATCGTGCGATTAGAAATTATTTTAAATATTTTTATTTAAAATTAAATACAAATAGTACCTGACCGTACGATGTATGATGAACGGACACGATTTATAGATCTCTAGGATCCTCACCAAAGAATCCAGAGAAGATCCTGTTGGTACTAGTACTTTCATTTTACATGTATTCATACACCTTTATAATGAAAAGAAAAAAAGAAACAAAGATTTGAAGAGCAAATACTAGGAGAAAGTATTGGGTACGATAATCGTGTCACATAACATACCTGTTCAAAACATACATAACAAGACTCCTGCATTCAAATCTCACAGGCACATTTTGATAGACCTTAATGAAGGGTTTCCTTTGTTCGTATCTTGGACAAAAAGATCGCGTAGTGCAATTACTTGTATTCATAACTTTCTTCAAAATTAAGGAAAAAACTACTTCGGTTATGTTACTTAATAAGATGATACGACGTCATTACTTGTTTTTTCATGTAGATTTTTATTGATAAACATTTCGACAGCTATGCAATACCAAAGTATCAAAATATAATCTCAGTAATATAAACATTATATCGACAATCAATAACCTATCGATATAATTATTGATATTAGATGGTTGGACGTGAAAAACGAAAAGATTCTCTCCAGTAGCATTTAAGCTTGGCCATGCATTGATGTCAGAGAAACATCATCAATAGCATCAGTTGCTGGTAGAAGGGCTCTTTGTGAATGTTGTGTGGGTAGGTGGTGGGTGAGTCAAGAAGAAGATAGCAACCAGAGCTGCTAGATTTATCATTTATGGGGCTATTGACAAGGACCCATGGCCCCCTTTCAATTTTTGATAATTTGATGGATTCCAACTTTTCTCTGCTCCGTTTGTCTTGCCTCCTAAGAAATCAAATCCTAGTCCCACTTAGCAGATATGTTTGGATTTTGAGTAGAAATCATGGAAATATCTGATTACTTTTAATTAAGTTTTCTTTTCCTTTTCACCAGCTCTTTAATAATTGGTGTGACAATGTTCAAATTCAAAGTACCCTGTAAAGCCAAATAGTAGCTTCTTCTTCCTTTCGAAAAACTTACTTTTGCAAGCAAACCCTTTTGTTGTAGCCGTCTTGTTCCTTCCAAACAAAAGATCTTTCACCTTTTCTTATCTTTTGCTAGATTTTGCATTTGATTTGAGGGAAATAACTGTATTCTAATTCGTTAAGTTGGTCAATTACTTGTGAAGCAAAAAATAGTACATAAAATCTTGGAGCTGACACGTGACTTTTATTCACAAGTGATGAGAATGCTCTTATGCACTAAAGTCATAAACTTTCTTTTTACAAAGAAACTAACTTAGGCATCGAAGATTTGCTGGCCAAACCCCCTCCCTCTCCCAACACCTCGTGGGCTCGCGTGTGGCTTTGGCCTTGATCAAAAGTGTTTATTTGTTTTGTAGGTACAATTTCATCAAGATTGAAAACGACATAAATTTGCTACCACAATACTAATGACTAAGAATACTTATACTTTTATTATGTAGTTTACACATTTGTATGATTATTATCATGATTTTATATTATAGAACGCAATTAGTTCTATACATATAATGAGTTATTTCTCATTACTCGAAAATTACAGCATGCCACCTACAAATATGTTGTAATTATAACCTTAGCATACTCAGATTTACACGCAAGTTTCCAAGCAATCAAACAACCAATATGAGATGAACACACACCTGCTGGTGAAGAAGATAAGAACTTAAAACCTCGTGCATCAGGTATGCAAAGCATTCTGGCAACCTCAACTGGGCCAAGTAAACCATGGGGAAACACCATTGGGTCAAGTTTTAGGGCCCTCCTACCTTTAAATGAGACTACCATAAAATGGATATGGATTTTGAACATTGAAAGCAAAAGCCATCCTTGAGTCATGGGAATTGTGTACAACTACAATTTTTTTAGGGTGAAACTCATTTGGAAAACCAAAAAATGATAAGGGTAGCCACTAAAATATTGTGAAATTATTCAAATAATAAAATTTAAAATTTGTGGGTGTTAAGGCAGTCTGTCTGCCTCTTTTCACCCAAGTTCGATTGCTCTGACAAACTCAAAATATCAACAATAAAACTTTAGATTTATGCATTGATATGTCTATCTTTCTAATTACTCAACAAACTTAATTATTTGTTCTCTTATAAATAAAATCAAGGAGTCTTAACGTTTAAGATTCTCGACTGCAAATCAAATCTTGCAGGTAATTAAAAAAAGAACTTTTCACATAACGATGTATGATTTATTTGAAATATCGCTTCGTGGATGGTTTTCTACCAGACCGGATTACACGACCTTCTTTTTATTGACGACACAGCCCACAGGCCCATCTAAAAAGCACAGAAGCTCCAATCCAAAAACAAAAGAAAGCACAGAGAACACGACACACCCGATGACCCGAATGCTGAAAAATATGAGGGAGGGAAGACAAATGATTCAGTTGAGTTGCCCTCCACAAAACCCAAAAAGGGAGAAGATTATGAATTATCCAATACCTCCTCCATCACAAAACCAAACCTCACCTTCTTAAAACAACACCTACCAGAAAACCACAGAAATAAACCATGATCATTAATCTCTCAGCATCTCCACCCTCCTCTTCTTTCTCTCTCATCAAGTTATCCAATTCCAAATCACCCATATCTGATTTTCCATCAAAACCCAAAACCCACCCCCCAAAACCTCCATCTTCTTCCATTTGCTGCTCATTTTCTTCACCAGACCTTGGTTTTCACTGCAAGGATCGATTTTTCATTGAAAATGGCAGGTGCCCACATGGGAAAAGGTTCAAGTTTAGGACTTGTGCGATTCCTGGGTTCGACTATGGCAACTTTGAAAGTGCTCAGTCGGTTTTGGAGGCGGCTGCTGTGTTAACGGCCATAATTGTTGTCCATGAGAGCGGTCACTTCCTTGCTGCTTATCTCCAAGGCATCCATGTAAGTAAGTTTGCAGTTGGTTTTGGTCCAATTTTAGCTAAATTCAATGCAAACAATGTGGAGTATTCTATTAGAGCTTTTCCTCTAGGTGGGTTTGTGGGGTTTCCAGATAATGATCCAGATAGTGATATTCCAGTTGACGATAAGAATCTGCTTAAGAATAGGCCAATATTGGATAGAATAATTGTGGTTTCAGCTGGTGTGGTTGCCAATATTATTTTTGCCTATCTTATAATAGTTACTCAAGTGTTGTCTGTTGGTTTGCCTGTACAAGAGGCCTATCCTGGGGTGCTTGTGCCCGAGGTTCGCCCTTTCTCCGCTGCTTCCCGAGATGGGTTGCTTGCCGGTGATGTGATCCTTAAGGTTAACGGAAATGAATTGCCAAGAGGAGGTCCTAACGGTGTTTCAGAGATTGTTGATGTGATTAAGCAGAATCCCAAAAGATATGTGGTTCTTAAGGTTGCGAGGGGACAGCAGGATTTTGAAATTGGGATCACACCGGATGAGAATTATGATGGAACAGGCAAAATCGGAGTGCAATTATCGCCAAATGTAAAGTTTACGAAAGTTAAACCTAAAAGTGTTTCAGAAGCTTTTAATTATACTGGGAGAGAATTTTGGGGCTTGTCATCTAATGTTTTAGATAGTTTAAAGCAGACTTTTCTAAACTTCTCACAGACAGCTAGTAAGGTTTCAGGTCCAGTTGCAATCATAGCTGTAGGGGCAGAAGTTGCAAGGTCGAATATTGATGGACTCTATCAGTTTGCAGCCTTGCTTAATCTCAACCTTGCAGTAATCAACCTTCTTCCGCTACCTGCTTTAGACGGTGGTACCTTGGCTTTCATCCTCATAGAGGCTGCTAGGGGTGGGCGAAAGCTCCCTCTAGAAGTAGAGCAGGGGATTATGTCATCAGGGATAACCCTTGTTCTTTTCCTAGGATTGTTCCTTATCGTTAAGGACACGCTTAATCTCGATTTTATCAAGGACATGTTGTAATTGCTTGCAAAATCTCAGAAGTTTGGATGTAACTTGGGTTCCGGGAAAGCCCTGTGGTGCTGGCATTAGATCATCTGATGCCTGAAGAAGGAAACAAACCAAGAACATTGGTGATTCTCGACATATATCGTTGCTTTGATTCGAACAATGTGTAGAAGGTACTTCGGGCATCTTCTCTTTTCAAGTTGTTTAACAAAATGTGGTTCTTTATGGTCCTGTAAATCATAATTTTTTATAAACCCCGTTGGCAACATTGTTTACATTTTTGCTTTGACTTATGAAAGTCCATGAATATAACTGTTATACTCAAATTCTGTGGCAAATATTTGGTAATTGGGTTTGTGTTTATCAGCAAATTTATGTGTAAAACAGTGGAGTCATCACTGGTGTTTGATTGCTGCTCATGCTCTTTGTGTACGAAATGAAACACCAAATGAGTCCGGCTTTGTTAGATTTGACGGGTTCAAGACCTCTATCAGGACTTAGCTTTGTTAAATGTTACTAGCAAGTAGAGTCATAGCAATTTTTTCCAGGTGTGGTTTGCACTTCTATTGTGTTGTGTTAGAATTTAAACACAAGTGGCAACAACTTGAATTCACGATGCAGAAGGAGGTTTCTCGTCCTCCGGAGAATCAATGTAGTAAGTTTTTCTGTTTCCAGCACAATGATTAGAAAGAAATGCGAAATTGTCTTGGAAGGGAGACTTACTACAGACCAATAGATATACTTTCAGACTTTATATTGGAGTTAGCTGTGTTGAGTTGGTCTTTAAAAGTCATTCTTCCTTATTTGAATGCAAAAGGCACCAATTGATTTGAAGATCATATGGTATACTCTGGTGCTACTTCGGTCTTCGGAGTATGAAGTCAGGTTGCACAAGTTAGAAGATGTGCCGTAAGCGATGATGCAGAGGTTAGAAGATGTGGTGAAGATATCAAACCTTTGTTTTTATTTTTGGTGTTGGTATTTAGAAGTCAGAAGATCACTCCTTGACTCGTATCTAAGTTGAGAAACTTCCATGTCGTGGGTGTGTGTCGCGCGGCACTATTTGAGAGAAAGAGGAAGGCTTTTAGATACCTTTATCACAAAGCTTACTGGTGCACTTTTATATGGGACTATAAAGCTTCATTGAGATTAGGCTAAAATTGTGAGTAATGCAATACAAAATTAGAAAATACTAGAGCAATACATTTGAGAGAATTTTCAAATGATTCCTTGGTAAGTCTCATTGAAAGTCCCTTTTTTGTGTCTTTAAAGTGCATGGGTAGTGTTTTAGTTAAAAGTTTGTAGTGTTTGAGTAGTTGATTGATGGTGTTATAGTAGTGCGTTTTAAACTATTATATCTAAAGTTCTTTAATCCTTCAAAAAGATATTATTTATATTTGGCTTTATTCTACATGGGCCTGAAAACCTTTATGGGCCGCAATCTTTTGTAGTTCATGATTGTCCTGTGATTGGAATTTTAAAAATCAACAAAATGTATATTTTTTGTTTTTTGTTTTTAAATCCAATGTATCTTTTGTTACTTAAATTCAAATGAAAAAAGATAAATGATTTTCTCATTCTCTGTTGTTTGTTTATTTAATTTGTACAAAGTAATATGAGAAAAAAAAATTGAATTTGCAACTTATGCAATGTCTACAAGAAAAGTATACTATGCTAACACATTGAGGAACAAGCTTGTTAACCAAAGCTTCAACACAAAATTGATAAGAAACGAATATGTAAGTTCATACAAAAATATTTTATGAAAAATATGTCTGTATTTGTTTTTTTATATTATTAACTTAATCAAAATATTATAGATTATTCATTGAAATACTTGTCATTAATTGTTTTCGACATCATCTCTACTTGACCGAAAAATGTGTATAAAAAAGCTTGTAAAGTATAATAAGTTTAAATTTAAATAATGTAAAAGAGTGATTAAAAGTATCATGTAAATTGTACAAATCTTCTACATGTAATAGGCATTGAAAAAGATTATTGTATAAATATGATATTAACACGACAATTACACATGTAATATGATTGAGTAACAAATGTAAATGTAACTGAGTAACAATTACAATATTTTAAGACATGGATCCACAGATTTTGAACTTGAGACTACGAAAACTAATTCCATTATTGTAAAATTAAATCAAAACGATTACATTTTCTAATACTTTTTTTATGGGAATAATCTGTATAAATTGAACTCACAACTTATTATTATTTTTTCTTTTAAGAAGAACAACTGGTGGCAAACCATGATTATCCATCCATTCCGAGGGCCGGAAAGACTCACAGAGGTATTTTAGCCTCTCATTGACTACAAGTCTGACTTCCACATCAGCAGCAAATTTCGAACCCGAGACCTCTAGTTTTTAGTTTGAAAGTAATCTCGCAATTCGTCATTTATCACCGAACCACCAACTTGTAGTTGAACTCACAACTAATTTTCAAAATTCTATAACAATTAGCATTTCATTTAGATACCTCCATCACAACTTCGAATAAATAATTAGAATAATTCATTCTAGTAATGATAAATAAAAATGGTCTTAAGAAAAAAAAATTGTATTTAATTCCTGGTGAATATACAGTTGCAGACAATTTTGCTAATATGGGATTGTCTTCTCAAATGACGGTTCATGTTGCTTTGCTTTTAGACTATGTTGGCTTGCTTGGGTTCCACTTCTCAAATTAATGTCTCTCGATATACATGTTTGTCTCACTTTCTTGTTTTTTTTTCTTAACCTTGTGATGTTACTTGTTTTTTTTTTGCAGATTTAGACCTTTAGGTTCGGTTTTAAAGGGATTAGGTTTCATGTCCCCCCTCTTTTCCTTGTATCTTTGTTGTTTTTATTTCTAGAAGGGTAAAGTTTATGTCTCCTTTCTTTTCATGTATTTTTTTTTAAGGAAAACTAATGAAAATAGTTTGAAAACTTTGAGTTTTAATGATAAGGACAAAATAAATGGTAAAATGAATAGTACCATGATTGACTTTTTAGTGTAAAAATGTGGTTTTTCGTTAAAGTGAACAGTACCAGGTGTTTTTCGTTAAAGTTCCATTTTTTTTATCCTTTTTTTCTTGTATTATAAGGGGTTAGGTTTATGTCCCCTTTACTAGGTTTTACTAAGTGTATCTTTTTTTCGATATTAATAAAATTCCCTCACACCTTCGAGATTTTTTTAAAAAAAATATAAAAATCCTGGTGAATATAGTTTCGTACCAGACAAGGCTGCATACCACAACTAAATATAATAAAATAGAGTTAACTTCTATAACTTTTAGGATGAAATTCAAAGAACAAAGGATTGTGGTTGACCCAATTGAGTTTCTCGCCATGTTGTTTGCTTACATACCAAACAAGCTACTCAACTTCTAAAAAAGAAGAAATTACTATTTCACATTACTCATAAACAAAATTTTCTAAAAACACCATGTTCAAGTAATAATTAATATAGTCAAAATGCATATACGTTTTTAAGGAAAGCCATTAACATTTTATAGAAAGAAGAAAAAAAAAATTCAAATATTTACTGATGGAAAGAAAGGGAGTGAATATAAAGTAATCACAAACATACAAAATAAAAGAGAAGGTAACGTTCATTTTAATAGAAATACAAAATTGCCATTGAGTGCTCAAATAGCAAGAGAGGAAGGTGAAAATGAGTGAGGACTAGATTAAGTTTAAATGTTCCTTCCAATGTAACTAAAATTTCACTGTTAAGTATATTAGTTGACAAACTTATGATGATACTCTTAAAATATGTTGTGAGTCAAGTAAACTTCAATAGTACTACTTAATCTTGATTGATAAATTAAACTATTTGTATCATATTCATAAATTCACCCAGCAAATAAAAACTTAAGCAAGCACTATAAATTAAGTGGTGTCGAATTTTGCATATTTTATATCCATGTAATTAATTATTAAAGGAGTCAGAAAAAGAGAATTGGTGATAACTTTGTTTTTTCCGTCCTTTTATTTTTCAAATAAAAAATGCTCTAATATATTTAAATATAAAGAGAAAATTTCTCCTGGAATAAATTTAAGACAGCGATGCGAATTCTTCCCTTGATAAGTTCGATGAGAATTTCATAATAACATACGACAAAAACTAATAATACAGACCACAGCTGACGTAACTCTAATAATAACTTTCAGTACTGATTGGATAAGAATGCCAAGAAAAGTCGTCCGCCTTTTAATTCTGCGTGTCGTTTTAGTCTTAAAAAGGTAAGATATCTTTTGTAATTAACTCTCGATGGACCCCACATGAACTCTGAACTCGTGAGAGGTCCGGCGAGCAATGCCGTTCGTAAATGTAGTCCAAATTGGTTTAGTATATGGTATATTTCAAACGTATTTCTTAAAATGTATCTTTGAAGTTTGACCTAAGAAGAAGAACAAATGAAATTAATATGATTTGAATTTACAATACTTGATTTCTTTTATATATAGGAAAAAAGAAATAGGGGAAGTGGAAATGTCCAAAATGGTGCTCTAGAAGTGAAAGAGGGGAAGAGTGTGGCGTAATAGCAATGAAGGGCGGACATAAAAAACGTGTCCATGGACGTACCACTTAGCATGCAACCCGGACCGAAATGGAAGCTCATACCTCTAAATAAATCACCCCCTCCCTCCTCTCTCCTCACACACTCACCCTCCCCACCAAAGTCCCCAAACTTCAGAGACCCTCCTTTCTCCTCTCTCTCTCTCTCTCTCTCTCTCTCTCTCTCTCTCTCTCTCTCTCTCTAAATCTGAAATCCCTATCTAAAACAAAAACAAAGCTAGAATAGAGACAAGATCTAAGCTCTAGCTTCTTGTATCTGTCTTTCTCTCTCCGGATTCCAATTCTCTCCCCTCTTTCTCTCTTGCATTTCTCTCTCACACCCTGGGAGAGGAGAGAGAAGATCAACCCTTCCAAACTTTCATCTCCTCTCTCTCTCTCTCTCCCAATTTCTCAAAGTAACATTTCAAGCATCCCATAAAACAAAAAGCCACATTGAACAAAACCAACCTCAAAGAATTAAGAAAGAAACATAGGTGGCTTGTAACTACACATATAACCAATATAGAGCTAGCTAGGTATAGGCCTAAAAATTATCATGATGCTCAACAGCGGAGTCATGGACGGGGTTCATGAGGCGGCGGTAGGAGCTCAGAGAGGCGGCTCCCACCACCACCACCAGCAGAGCCTCAAGAAGGGGCCCTGGACGGCTGCAGAGGACGCGATTTTGATTGAGTACGTGAAGAAGCACGGAGAGGGAAACTGGAATGCGGTGCAGAAGAATTCAGGGCTGGCTAGATGCGGTAAGAGCTGCAGGCTCAGATGGGCTAACCATCTGAGGCCTAATCTGAAGAAAGGCTCACTCTCTCCTGAGGAGGAGAAACTCATCATCGAGCTTCACGCTAAGTTCGGCAACAAATGGGCTCGCATGGCTTCTCAGGTTAATTTTTTGTTGTTCATTCATTTGTTTTTGGTTTTCTTTATTTTTTGGATTTTATTTTATTTTATTTATGTACTCTATGGAATAATTTTTTTTCTTTCTTTGTTTCTTTTTTCTTGTCCCTTGGTCTAAACCTTTTTATGTGATTTTTCTTTTCTTTTTTCGTTCTTATCTTTTATTCTGATTGTGACCTGAGTTACTTTCACTTCCTTTTTTTGGTCTTCTTGGACTATCTGTCTAAAATGTATAAAAACCTAGTGGAGGATTCGCTTCCTTATTCTATTTGATTAAGAAGTATAAAATTCTAAATTCTGAGTAAGTTAGAGATTCAGAGTTTGAAACCCCTTTTCGTAAATTTTTTTTTTTGGTGTAAAAATCTTAGTTTCTGAGTTTTGCTAGCTCAATTTTTTTTATTAATAATGAATCCATTGTTCTTGTATATGCCAAAAATTTAATGTGTTCTTATTGTATATATGGTACTGATCTCATTTTTTTGACCAGATTCCCCATTTCCCTTAATTTTCTTACCTATTTGATTATCTTCTTTTTTTAATTTTCAATTTGTTTGACTTTCTCTTTCTCTGAAGCTCATGTTTGTCTGTTGCTTTTTTTTT
Source organism: Malus x robusta (assembly GCA_963082935.1). Classification (NCBI taxonomy): domain Eukaryota; kingdom Viridiplantae; phylum Streptophyta; class Magnoliopsida; order Rosales; family Rosaceae; genus Malus; species Malus x robusta. The sequence goes on from OY720335.1 coordinate 25,820,947, forward strand.
TGGCATATCATCGATCATCAGTTACCCGGCAGGACTGACAATGAAATAAAGAACTACTGGAATACTAGAATGAAGCGTCGCCAGAGAGCCGGTTTGCCAATTTACCCTCGTGACCTTCAACAAGAAGCACCGGCTGCCGCCTTCCAGCACCACCACCAACTTAGACATTCTTCTTCGTCTTCTGCTTCTTCATTCTCATCACTCTTCTCTTCCTCTCAGCCTCGGGAACCTAACAATTTCAGTCCCTCGCAGCTTTCTCTTTACGACCACATCACAAGTACTTTCTCCTCCACCTCAGACCACCAAAACCCTAATAACAATTACTTTCTTCAAAACCACCACCACATTTCTTATTCTCTTTACTCCAATCCCATGACTCAATTCCATGGAAATGGTGGCTTTGCTATGCCTTTGTCCCCGTTTTCTCCATTCGGGTCGTCATCGACTTCAGCTCTCTTCAACCAAAGCAACATTCCAAACCAAGCCTTAATAGGTCAGTACAATTCTCATGGAGGGTTTGGTGGTTACAACAATCTTAGTCCGAGCTCCATGATCATGGGGCCTCCTACTTGTGACCCAACCCCTTTGGTTCAAGGGTCCAATCCAGAGCTCCCTTCCAACCAAACACTGCTGAGTATTAATGGCCTCGGTGAGGGTCAGATGGGGGGCTCAGGCTATACCGCTGGTGAAGATCACTATGATATTGCACCTGTGCCGTCCCAAGGGAATAGTGGTCTGTTGGATGATGTTTTGGTGGAGGCTCAGAATAAATCGAATAAGAAAGCAAAGAGTGGCGACAGCTGTTCGTCAGGGTGGTCCAGTAAAGAGAAAGGTCTTATGGTGGAAGAGGAGGAAGAGGAGGGGGAAGAGTCAGCTGAGGAGGAGGCCGAAGACACCGTTCAGGTTGAATCGAAGAGTAGCGGCGAGAATAGTGCTGACAATCAGAGGGATGGTAGCTCCTCTCCGTCAGCAATTGGTAAATACAAAAACTTTTGCATGCCTTTTGTGTTTTAGTGTAATTAATAGTGTCATCAAAATTGTTCACCAAATTGAATAGAAGAGTACGCATGTTATGGTAATACTATCTTGTTAGACTAATGTTATCTTGTACAACACATTTATAAACCGACTTAATCAATAGTATGACAATATAAGCATTTTATGTTGTTAGTCGTTAGACAATATCTAGTGGGCTCAAATTATAACTGAAATACTAACTCTTTACGTTTGGAGAACAAAATTTAGTAAACAAATTCGACGAATGTAGCAAGTTGATTTTTATCATTTGATCATACTGATATATATATATACATGCTATGTATAATCCTGTGGTTTTGTTGCACAGGCATGAAACAAAATGAGGATCCATTAGAGGATATGGATGATGACCTGTTGAGCCTGCTCAACTTTCCCTCTGCACCTGCAGTGTCTGAGTCATGGTACGTGCAAGGATGCATGTCCAACCGCGCATCGATGTCAGGTGTCGTTACTAGTGACAATGTGAGTCTAGAGATTCAGCAAAATGCACCATTAATGACACCATCAGTCAAGACCAACACTGCGGCAACATCCGAAGTTAAGCGCTCCCTAGGATCTTGCTACTGGAACAACATGCCCGGCATATGCTGAGAATTGAAAGCTGCATGTTGAGATCATCTGCTTCAACAGACTAGAGATAGTGAGAGTGTCCATACATATGAGTACTGACGAGGACTAGAGCTTAGTGTGCATATGGTTAGTATGCTAGAGAGTTTCACTAGGCTAGTGAATCCGTCTCGCGGGTTTTATCTTTTTAGTTAGCTAGAGTTTTCATAATTAGGGCTAGTTATTCTAGCAGTAAGGAAGATAAAAATTGTCTTAGGGTTAATGAAACTTCTCTTCTATTTTAGTTCAGCGTTTATGTTGAAGTCGAGTAACTAAACTCAAAAACCAAAATCAAAATGTTGTTTATGTTATGCGTGTGTTGTATATATCATCGGTGTTTAACTTAATTAGAGTTTTAGTTTCAGCTTTAGTGGCACCAGTTCTTCATGAGTTAGAACCATTTCATGGATTCTTGTTAAATTTATCTTATTTTATGTTTTCCTTTCTTAAATATCTATTAATTTGTGGGGTTTTTTTTCAATTAATTTTCTTGATTTTCTATAATATGATAAAATGCTAGCTGTTGGATTAAACGAACCCAATGGAGAAGTTTTATGCTTCAAAAAATAGGAACTCAACCAACCCAATGAATAGAAACTTTTGAGTGTTGGCTGTGGCCGAACAATGTCATCACGAAAGTTTATGTGACCTTCACATTTGTCGTGACGATTTTTCATCTATTTGTGACGTTTCCTAATCTGCACTAAAATTTAACTTTTTTCTAAATTTTTTAGCACACGCCATGCCAAACTTAGGGCTTGTGATGTAATAAATCCAAAATCCAAGAGACAAGAAGACAACATTATCAAGAAATTCAGCCAAAAATATCACTGAAAATTTGCTAAATATAGAGGTGTTCTTTGCAACCTTCGGGAGCCAACCCATCCTTCGATCTCAAGTTGGGTTGGCTTATTTTGGCAAAAAGAAGGGGTTCACACATAACCACTTTTCCCTATTCACCGCCTGGCTTCTTCCCCTCACTGATGTTGTAATAAAAAAAGTATTGAAAATGTAAGATCAAACATAGGAGTTGCTGCTTTTGAATTGGAGAGTGACCATGCACGCAAACATTTTTTTGCAAGTTCTACCCCATTTGCTTTTCTAATTCATCATAAATTGGTAATGATCGATGTATATATCACTAAAATTCCTTAAAAAGCCCAAAAAAAACTTTTTTAAAAAGGTGCAGAAAATAACTTTAAAAAAAAAAGCCAATAGTAAACTTCAACTAGTTTTACTAATTGACCACTACTATAGAACCAGTGAGTCGAGAGGGAAGGGAAATTGGTCAATGGGGAAACAATGTATATCTTGTATCCGTTACTGATTTTGCTTGACCTTTTTCAGTTTCTGGTTCACATCTATGTACTAGATCAATTGTTGAGTTGGATAAAAAAACAAAATATACCTACTTAACCATTGGCATGGTCAATGTTCAAGTACCGAAGTGCGTAGCGTGCGTTTCATAGTTGACTTAAAATATATAAATTTTTTATGAGTGTTTGCACAATGAATTATTATTAGTTTCAATAATAGCATTCTTTTTCTTATTCATTGTTCGCTTATATGCAGAAATGTAAAATCAGTCAAGAGTCAAATATTTCCAACTTAACCTTTTCACAATGGGTTGGGAATTTGAGTTTGATTCTTATGAATTAAAATTAAATTTACACAATGGGCCGGAATTTAAACTTGAACTCCAATTGATGAGTGTAATGTGTCTCATGAGTTTGATTCTGATAGTATATGGGAATCAAACTAAAAAAAACTCACACCCCGCTAAAGAAATCTTGTTATAGCAATCAAACTCAAACATCTTGATTCTCTTGTAAATGGGGAATCAAACTCACATAATAATGTTGTTCCTCCTACGGGGAACTTACTTGTTTCCACATTTATAATTAACGTATCTTTATCGTACAAAAATCATAATCAGAACCGCACATTTTCTTTATTATCAACTAAAGATTATATCCACACACAAAAAAAAAAAATTTAATTTAGATGTCTTTTAGCCCTTCATATGCCTCAAACAAATGAATGGTTCATCATGAGGTGCTACTTGTTACCAAAACCTTTGATTGGTTTAACACGCATGAATAGCTAAAAGACGTCCAAAGTAAATGAAATTTTGCAGATATGATCTTTAGATGATAATAAAGAGAATGGATGGTTCCTGTTTTGACGTTCATACGACGAAGATATGTTAATTATAAGTGGTGGGACAAGTAGGTTCCTCTGTGGAGGGAACACAGATCATTATCCATACCACTATGGAAGTAGAACTTCCACAATGCTCTGGTGGTTTGATTCATATAAACAGAAATCAAAACCCTTGATGAGTTTGATTCCTATGATAATATTATTGCTACAATAGTGACAATAAAGCTAAATTGTACTATTAAGCGTGGAACCTACTTAATTTTTCGTTTTTCCTATTTTATGATTAATTATTCTCCACTGTGGAAGGCCTAAGTCTAATGTAAGAGTTTATGTTAACCCAATCATTTAAGTACCTCATGCAATTTCTTGCAACAGATCATATGTAAGATAGTCAGGACTGGTAGCTTGCGGGGATTGTGGGAGAATAATATTGGCCTGAGGGAATGGAGGTAACGCATGAATGTTCACTACATTGGCACATTGTGATAAGTGCCTGGGGTTTTTAGGGAACATAAAGATTGCATGAGCAAAAGATTGGTGGCATTGATATACTTGTCCGTGTAACTCATGAGTAGATTTTATATTATATATTATACCCTAATCTTAGTATATTTTGGTTAATATATTGGAAGAATTTTGATACTTTAAATTGTATTTTCAATATAGGACTTTCGACTTCCTCTGGAGCAAAACAGGACCAAATGGACGAATTTTGGAGTAATTCCAGTTGGAGGACGTTCGTGAGTCACTTAGCTTGATCGTATCAAAATTTGGGATTTTTCCACAAAGCGGTTATTTTCTGGCGATGAAATAAAGAAGCAGTGTGCAGTGCTGGAAAATGACGTTTTTGAGCTTAAATTACGTTTTTGGAGCCCAAGATGACCTCGGATGGGTTCGTGGCCTTCTGGAAAAGTGTTCAGAATATTCCAAACATTAAATCCAGCTATATTGGGCCAGTTTTGGAGCAGCTTATGGGTCAAAACGTGGCTGTTCAGATTTTAGACGAATTTTATTATTTAATTTAGGGTTATGTTTCCTAGGGTTTGGGGGTGGCTTGGAAAATATATTGCTTAGCCGTCTACAGTTTTAGACTACGCTTTCCTTTATGCAATTTTGGAGACAGAGAATTGTTAGGTTTTGAAGATTTTTTACTTGAAGGTGCTTTCAATCCTTTTCTTGAATATATTTTCTATGATTTCAATTATGAATATGCGGAACTAATTTCTATTGTTAGGGCGAAGCCTTGAGCCTTAGCATGAATATTTGATTTTTATTTAATTGCTTATGATTGATTGCATGCGTACTTTGAATTGTTAATCACCGGGATAAAAACTATCTAATTGTCGTAATGCCTGATCACCATTAGGATCTTTAGAAAAATAATTTGATACAATTTTGATCGGAAGGTTCCCTGAAATTGACGATGGCTTATTGTGATTAATAATTGTAATTTCTCTTAGGATGAACATCACGTCTTAAGGATTGCATGGTTTTTCAAAGGATTTTCATAAAGCATAATGAGTCTTTCATGTTTATATTTGATCCGAACGTCCGGACGGGTTGCATGTTAGATATACGTTCTATGTTGGAGGTCCCAAGTAGAATATGAATTAGGAAAATCTAACCTTCAAAGTGGCATGTGTAGATTATAAGTAATTGGTAAAAATTCATAGGTTTGCTAGGTGATGGTGGAACCCTAGTGCTTTCTTAATTTTATTCTCACAAAACTGTTTTCTTTCTCTCTAGCTCTAATATTGCAGATTGTTTATTTTAATTCATTAATTTCATTTTTATTTTAATTAGGTTATAAAATCAATCACTTCAATTTCTACTTTACAATAATTAAATGGAATCTGAATAGTTCGAATTATTTAATAATTCCTGTGGAGACGACCTTACGAAATCCGTTTATACTACAATAATCTTGTGATTCTTGCAAGTAAAATATGAGATTTAAGCCCGTTCACATGAGTAGTAAAAATCCTATCACGGGGATTGTGGGAGAATAATAGTGGCCTGAGGGAATGGAGGTAACGCATGAATGTTCACTACATTGGCACATTGTGATAAGTGCCTGGGGTTTTTAGGGAACATAAAGATTGCATGAGCAAAAGATTGGTGGCATTGATATACTTGTCCGTGTAACTCATGCACAATGTGAGGCAGTTTCCACACCACCCCGTTTCTAGCGATTGAATCCAATTCCCCTACAAACCTTGTGTGCTCTTTTCTTAATTCTCTGGCAATTTCTCCTACCAACCATTCAAATATGTTTCTTTATCTAACTAATTCTTTAACTTTTTTTCTAAACTAAAAAAATGTGTCCATAAGTACATATGTCAATTTTGTGTATCTAAATAATTTTATATTAATTAGTATGAATGCTTTTAAATTCTTAACAACTTAGCAATTCTAGAGACTTCAATTTCAACGAACAACCATGGCTTAATGACATCCTTTTCATGAAGCATTGATGCCTTAACATAGATTTACTTCAACCGAATATTATTACTTGACTTGGATTACTAGTCTTCCCACATTAGAGTTGGTGAAGAGAGGTCCTAAGCTCTCCAAGAAATTTTCAGTTCCATGGAATGTTTTGAGCTTAGAATAACCAATCTTGCCTTCCTTTAGGTGGCTCCTTCACAAAATCCCCCCAACGATGCAAGTATGAACTCACAATTCCACCATTGCATATTCACCTCCTTTCCGATTAAATTCATCGAATTCCTCACCCCCTCTACCAACCTGCACAAAATAGATGAGCTTTGCATTTGAGAAACGGACGAACATATGCACATGTCTAGATATATAAATTTCCAGTAACATGTCTTTTTATGCATGTGATATTGGGTCATATTGCTTACAAATAATTAAATATATGTGTATGACAGTTATACGTATGAAGAAGACAAAGGGTAGTAATGGTTTTAAATAACTTTACTGTAGCCTGATATCATGCCACAAAGAGGGATCTTTGCATGCTTGTTGACATGGTTGAGAGCAGCCTCAAGCATTTCAACGCCAACATTGTCAAGGTACACATCAATTCCACTGGGGAAATATCTGTAAAATTTTCAGTCTTCATGTTCATATATATGTTTCTCAGAATCTTAATGCTAATTTGTTAAACAATGATTACTTGGTTAAAGTAGCATCAAAATCTGTCTCGGCCTGGTAGTGAAAAGCGTCATCATATCCAAAATCCTCCTTGATTAACCTCACCTAAAAACCACAGAAATTTATAAACCATCGAAACAAACAAAAAATTGATCTATATAAGTTAATTAGAGAAATATGTATATCTCTGTTTTAACAAACACTATAATATTCTATTATTTAATAATTCAACTGTTTAATGGCCACTTGAGAGGCTCCATCATCACATATCTAACTGGGTTTGTCGTTGTCGTTACAATTGACATCAAGGACTCCGTCGTCCCAGATTTAATGGCCTTGGTCGTCGTCCTTGAATAGACTAGCCCAATCTTGTCAAAATTTCCACAAAATTCATCACTCTGTCGTCGACGTATCCATAGTCCACGACCTAGTCAGCGTGTGGAGTAAGAACAGTGCAGCCTGTACAGGAAGAACATTGAAATAAGATTTGTTTATGCATAGTGAGCCTGCGACTTACTCCCTTCCTCGCTAAATCTAGCGAGGGACTATTCACAGTGTCAAAGTAGCGAGACATATAGCGAGCCTCTTAGAGCTTAATTAGGTTTTGTGATTTTTCCATTAAAATAGCCAAACAGCATCATCTACTGAGGCTATTTGAGATGCTGTAAGGGAGATATTATTGGAATTTTTGTACAACAGTAAGGTGTAAATTTATAAGGAAAATGATATTTTTTGAGTGTCAATCACTATAAAAAAATTGGGCACTGCACACAATAAATTATTTGTGCTCTTTGGCCTCAAAGGGCACCAACATATGTGATAAGTGTAGACACATGTCATTAGTAGAATAAGGGTGTGCGCCATGTCAGCTAAAAAAAACAGTTGAGAATTGTTGGTAGTTAGTTGAATGGTTAAAAGTTAGTTAGGTGGATGAAGAGGAGATGACAAGTGTAAAATGCTATATATAGCATAGCTTGTAAGCATTAAGACCTAATGAAAGTAATCTGAAAAGTCTCTACATTTCTCTATCTCTTTCTTTTTCTCTTTTGCTATTCTCTCGGTAAACTTTTCATTTCTTCAGATTCATAGTGTTAATATGGTATCAAGAGCCATCGGTTTTGTTGTGGGTTGGGTTATTTCAGGATTATCGGTGCTGAAGGTTTGATCATCTTGGGGTTCGTCGGCGTATTGGAATTTTTTTTTCCGAAGTTTTGAGTTGGTGCGAATCAGGTTATTCTTTTCGATTCTCTATCATGCTTTAATTCTGTGGAGTAGTAGATTTAGCTTGTTTGCGGCACGAAGCCATTACTGTTTGTTTGTGGTACACAGTCATTTCAAGATTGATTGTATTATTGGGCATGAAGCCATTTCTGTGAATGTTTGTAAAAGATTAGTTAATTGAAGATTGTGGGCACGAAGCCATTTCTGTGAATTTCTTTGAAGAGTTGTTGAAATTTGAGGGCACGAAGCCATTTCTTTGAATGTTTGTGACGAATAGTTGAATTTTTGTGACCACTGTTAGTTGAAATTTGAAGCATTTCTTGTTATTTTTGCTCTTTTTGAAGTGTTGAGGAGAGAGTTGTTTCTTGATAAGACTGTTAATCTAGACCATAGCGATGGCATCTTCATCTGTAAAAATTGAAGGCCTTTTGGGAATGTAGACAATTAACTTGAATGACAAGAATTTTTCGAAATGGGTATTTCAGTTCAAATCTGTTCTCAAAGGATATAAGTTGTTTGATCACTTTGATGGGTCACTTTCACCTCCACCAAAATTTGTGGTTAGTACTGATCGTGATGTTACAAATGAAATCTCTGAGGCATATACAGAATGGGAAGCTGTTGATCTTGCTCTCTTGAGTTTGTTGATTGCTACATTGACTAATGAGTCTATTGAGCATGTTTTGGGATCTAGGACTGCTCATGAGGCCTGGACTAATCTTCAAGATAGGTATGCTTCTGTTTCTAAAGCAAGGGTGAATACATTAAAGACTGAATTTCAAACCACACAGAAGGGTAGTGACTCTATTGATAAATATCTGTCTAAACTTAGAAATATTAAAGATCAGTTGATTGCTGCGGGGGAATTTGTAACTGATAATGATTTCATTGTTACTGCTTTATCTAATTTACCAAGGGAATATTCTGTTATTAGAACAGTGATTTACACAAGAGACAATACTATGTCCTTAAGGGAATTTAGAGAGCAGTTACTATGTGCAGAAAGGGAGGCTGAGTCTGTGGTGAGTGGTTTATCTCAAATTTTTTTTTGGAATGTATGTGCAAGGGAATGTTGCTTCTTCTTCATAATCCACAATGGCTCAGGGGTCATCAAGTAATTCTGAGGAGGTTGTGTATAGTACTGGAGGGATTCTTACACGGATTTCAAATGCAGCTCCGTCTTTTGGAGTGCCAAATCAGGGAGCATCATCATCTAATTCTGTAATGCATCCATCGCTACCAATGCCAGTTTCTCATATTCAGTATCCATCACCATTTCCTAGTACTCAGTCTCCTAGGGTGCAGCCTCAACCTCCGGTGTATCCTGATTTCTCTAATACATCACTATTTCCAAGTAATCAGTTTCCTATAGTGCATCCTTAACCTTCATTCTATCCTGATTTTTCTAATGCATATGGCTTTGTTGGGAATACTATTGCACAGAGACAATATCCTAATTCCAATACTGGTACAAGAAATGTCTATGGTACAAAACCAAATGGTAATGGTAATTTTAGATCATCAAACTATAGTGGTAATCATGGGAATACCTCAGATGGAGGACAAAATGGTGGAAATTGGCAGTCATGGTCTGGAAACACTAAAACTAGGCCGAATATTGTCCCTGAATGTCAGATATGTTCCAAGAAGGGACATACAACTCCAAATTGCTGGAAGAGGTCTACCAATCTGAGTTCAAATGGATCAATTCTTGAGTGTCAAATTTGTGGCAAGTGAGGACACAGTGCATTAGACTGTCATCATAGGAAGAATTTTGCTTATCAAGGTTCTGCACCTGCTCCTACGTTAACTGCCATGCAAGCTCAAGCTCCAGCCAACTTTGTTCCTAATGATTCATGGATCATTGACACTGGAGCATCACATCACATGACAGCAGATCTCAATTCTTTGCAGCAGATTTCTCCATATGAAGGCAATGATAAAATAAAAATTGGCAATGGTGAAGGTTTGCAAATCAAACATATTGGTTCTACATGTTTGAAGATATTACCTCATTCATTACTTTTGAGAAATGTCTTACATGTTCCAACTATTTTTGTTAGTCTTTTATCTGTCAAACAAATGTGCAAAGACAACTATTGCTGGTTCATATGTGATGATACTAACTTCTATGTGCAGGACAAGGTAACCAAGGCAGTAATATACCACATAAGGAGCAGTGATGGTGAGTTGTTTTAGATTCCGGTCAAGATGTTTTCAAAGAATTTAGTTTCTCCAGCTTAAAAGTCAACTGCTTTGCTTGGTCAGAAGGTTAAGTCAACAGTGTGGCATCAAAGATTAGGCCATCCTAGTAATGAAGTTCTCTCTGTTATGTTGCAGCAATCTGATATAGTTAGTGCTTCTGATGATTCATAGCATGTATGTTCCTATTGTATATCTGGGAAAATGTCTAAACAACCTTTCTTAGATAGGAAAGAACAATGTAGTTTTCCATTTCAAAAAGTCCATTCAGATCTCTGGCGTCCTTCACCAACTAAGTCTGTAAAAGGGTTTAGATATTATGTGAGTTTTGTGGATGAGTTTACAAGACATGTATGGATTTTTCCCTTGATAAATAAATCAGAAGTGTTTGGTATCTTTCAGAATTTCTATCATTTCGTTTATACTCAGTTTGATGTTAGAATTAAATGCTTGCAAACAGATGGGGGTGGAGAGTTTAATAGTAAACAATTTGAGGGTTTTCTGCAAACTAAGGGAATCTTTCATATGGTTTCATGTCCATACACACCTCAACAAAATGGAATTGCTGAAAGAAAGCATAGACATATCATAGAAACAGCTATAACTCTGATGACAACTGCTCAGTTACCTCAAACCTTGGGGTTTCATGCTTGTGCTCATTCTGTGTTTTTAATAAATAGGATGCCATGTAGGATTTTGGGAATGAAGTCTCATTATCAGTTGTTATTTGGGGTTAAACCTCAACTTCAAAACCTGAAAATATTTAGCACTACTATATATCCTTACATCAGGCCTTATAATAATAACAAGTTGCAACCAAGAGCATCGCTGTGTGTTTTTGTTGGCTATGCACTAGGATATAAGGGTGTTATATGTTATCATGAACAAACTCAGAAGCTATTGATAACAAGACATGTGGTTCATGATGAGAGTGTGTTTCCCAACAAATCTAAATCTGGTGTGTCAAAGTGTACAATTCAAGCTGAGTCCAACAAACACATCGTGTATCAGAATCAGGATCTCTGGCACATGACTCACTGGATATTGCTAACTCAAGTCCAGAACATAATTTTGTGCAAGAATCAGCTACTTCCGTTAGTCTCACATTGTCACAACCATCTGAAACAACTCACTCCCTTCCAGTTACAGCCTCAATGTTACCTGTCCTGGATCCTGCACAATTAGAGGTACATCTTCCTTTTGATACTCTTTTATCTTCTGATTTGCCTAATGATCATCCAGTGCACAGAATGAGTACTAGGTTACAAACTGGAACCATACAAAGAAAGGATTATTCAAGCTATATTGTTACTCTACCTCAATTGACCACTCTTCAGATTGATAATCAAGATCAATATGCAGTTGGAGGTTTCTCTTTTGTATCTCAATGCAGTGATATAGCTGAACCTACATCTTTCAAAAGTGTTGCAACAAGTGCACATTGGCAGAAGGCAATGCAAGAGGAATTTGATGCTTTAAAAAGTCAAGGCACATGGATTTTGGTGCCTCCACCAAACCATAGATCAATCATTGGTAGCAAATGGGTTTACAAACTAAAGAAGAATCCAGATGGTTCGATTTCTCGGTATAAAGCACGCTTAGTGGCACAAGGGTTCACTCAAGAACATGGTTTAGACTATTTTGAAACCTTCAGTTCGGTTGTCAGACATACCACAGTTAGGATGATTATGTCTCTTGCAGCTTCTTATAAATGGGAGTTACGGCAATTGGATGTCAAGAATGCATTTTTGCATGGTGATTTAGAAGAAGAAGTGTATATGAAGCAACCTCAAAGATTTGTGGATTCATCTAAGCCATGGCATGTTTGTAAACTTGTGAAGTCTCTATATGGTTTGAAACAGGCACCACGGGCCTGGAATGCTAAATTCACAGGTTATCTTCCCGCAATGGGATTTCAAATGTCTCAGGTAGATACAAGTCTCTTCATTAAGCATGATGGCACTGATGTAATTGCTTTGTTACTCTATGTCAACGACATAATATTGACTGGGGCCAATACTTCAAAGGTGCAATATGTCATTCAAGAACTTAGTGATGTGTTTGATTTAAAAGACATGGGCAAGTTGTCTTACTTTCTGGGATTACAGGTTGAATACAAGACCAATGGGGATATTTTTATCAATCAATCAAAGTATGCCACATATTTGCTTCATGAGGCTAGTATGGATAGTTGCAAGCCTACTGCAACTCCATGTAAACCTTAAACACAATTTCTTGCTTCTGAAGGTACTCCTTTGGATGTTCCAAGTATCTATAGGAGTTTGGTTGGTGCCTTACAGTATCTAACCTTTACCAAGCATGATCTATCATATGCTGTTAATTTGGCATGTCAATATATGACTAATCCAACACATGAACATTTTGGTCTTGTCAAGCGAATTTTGAGATATGTACAGGGCACTATTCATTGTGGACTCACATATTCCTCATCTTCAGATCATTCTATCACAGCTTTCTCAGACTCTGATTGGGCTGCATATCCTAATACTAGAAGATCTGTTATTGGTTTTGTAGTATTCATGGGTCAAAATCCGATCTCATGGCAATCAAAGAAACAATCCTCAGTGTCTAGAAGCTCAACAGAGGCTGAATACAAACCCCTTGCCCATTGTGCTGCAGATATAGCTTGGGTCATGCTTTTGTTGAAGGATTTACATCAACCTTTACTTCATTGTGACAATTTATCAGCTATTGCTCTCTGTTCAAATCCAGTGTTTCACACAAGGATCAAGCACCTTGACATATTTTCATTTTGTCAGAGAGAAGGTTCAACGAAAAGACTTACAAGTGCAGTATATTTCAATAGAGCATCAGATTGCAGACATTCTAACCAAGGGACTGCATGGTCCAGCTTTCTTCCGACATTGTTACAAACTCAAGCTCGGGAAACCCAGCCGAGATTGAGGGGGGATGATAAGTGTAGACACATGTCATTAGTAAAATAAGGGTGTGTGCCATGTCAACTAAAAAAAACAGTTGAGAATTGTTGGTAGTTAGTTGAATGGTTAAAAGTTAGTTAGGTAGATAAAGAGGAGATGACAAGTATAAAATGCTATATATAGCATAACTTGTAAGCATTAAGACCTAATGAAAGTAATATGAAAAGTCTCTACATTTCTCTCTCTCTTTCTCTCTCTCTCTTTTGCTATTCTCTTTGTAAACCTTTCATTTCTTCAGATTCATAGTGTTAATAATATGTGCCCATAGACCAATGGCAACAGTTTAGCTACTATTATGTTGTCTGTGCCCTCTATGGGCGTCACCTTTGATGAAAGGGCCCAATATGACTTTTTGTGCTCAAACAGTTTAGCACAAACAAATGTCTTTTTGTGCCTTAATTCTAACAACATGTCAGATGACAGACAATCATACACACTAATTTCAAATCGTGCCCAATAAGTTCAATTTGAAAAGAAAAAAAAATTGAAAAAAAACAAAAATTCTAAATTTTCATAAAATCAACAAATCCCACAATATACATGTATTTCAGTTATTTACAACAAATCCCACATATTTACAACCAAGCCCTTCTTCAGAATCCTATCCTCCCCTACTACAGTCATTGGACCCAAGTTCTTCATGCAATGTAACTTAACCACATTCCCTTCTTGCCTATAAGGAATCTTAGTATAAAGCATAGAGTAAGAAATAGTTATACCTTACAAATAGCATCCATTTCATCAAGATTATCACATGCAAACCACTTTAGTCTCCTAGGGAATTAAGGACATAATGACATTAGCAATTATTGAAAAACCAACCTAAGTGCAATTGACATATTTTTTTCCTTACCATGAGCCATTTGATCATTCTCAGCATCAGCAAATAAATCCCTAACATTTTTCTTAGTTTCACCAATGAACTTGCCCAAAACTTCAAGGCCATTAACAATCTACCACAGTTCACAAAAACAGAAATCTCATCAATCACCAATCAATAGTACAAAAAACACTTTGCACGACGAAGCAAAAAATGTTGCTCAAAACTTTGCCCAACGAACATTCGTCGCGCGAAAACTGTCGCGGCAAGGCAGTGACAGAAGGCTTTGTGCGACGAAGGGGTTACATGCATCGTGCAAAGCCACTTTGCACGACACATGTAACCCATTCATCGTGCAAAGTTGAGCGACGCAGCCTAGTCGCGCAAAGTGGATTAGATCGCTTTTTGGTTTTGGTCAAAAATATTATTTTCTTAATTTTTTAATAATATTGTAATTAAATTTTAAACAATAATTAATTAACCAAAGAAAAGTATTTAATTATAAAATAGATGAAAATGTACATACAAGATGTCCGAATAAAAAAGAAAAACTACAAATAGTCTTCTAGGTAAAGTGGCTACTGGGTATCGGCAAGGTGAAGTAGCTCTGAGGTTGAAGGTGTAAGAGCAAGATTAGATACTGGTAGCGAGATTTGGAGGCCGGTCATATGTATAGCTCGTACCAGGCCTTTCATATGCCCAACATAGGCCTGCAACTGCTCGCCCTGGCCCTTATCTGTTCCCTCATCTGCTCGCTCTGTACCTCATGTTGACCCTTTAGGGTTATCACTTCCTTCTTCAATGAATCAACCTCTACGGTGATCTGACGGAAACATCTAAGTAATCAATTGGTTCAATGATCTGACGGAAACAATATGTGGTAGGTAGCAGTTAATTGAAGAGAAAACATCTAAGTAATCAATTGGTTCAATGATCTGACGGAAACAATATGTGGTAGGTAACAGTTAATTGAAGAGAAAACATCTAAGTAATCAATTGCTTTAGTGAATCTTCTATAGTATGGTTGCACTAATAAGAACTTTGATATAGTTAAGTCTAATCAAACTATTATAAGTAATCAAATTCAAGTCTTATTTTCGGTGATCTAGTTATGTAGTTAAGAACTTTGATATCAAGCAAAGTAGGAAACCCATTAATCCATTTAAAAAGCAGAACTTAAATTACTGATATGGTTAAACTAATCAAACTATCATAAAAATTAAAACAGAATAAGAAATGGAAATTCAAACTTTGATATTTATTATCTAGATGCAGAGATAGACGGAGTTGGACGGAGTTGGAGATGGAGATAGCTTTGACCAAAGTTTTGCTGAGAGTTAGACGGAGCTGAAGATAGCTTTGACCAAAGTTTTGCATTTGAAGCCCAATACCCTGAGCAATGGCAATAAACCAAATTAAAGCCACTAAGACATGAAGACCTAACCCAAATCTTCTTCTCTTTGACCAATGAATAAAAATGGTAACAACATTACTTTTACATTGGCAGCCAATGAATCATAACTTACCTCACATTTCAAGTTATTGAATTAAATAGTAAGCTCGATTTTATTTAAAAAACAAATAGGGCGTGTTCGCTTGGGTTAGTTCTAGTTCAAGCCCTCATTTTAACAAGGTCAAAATAAGGAGACTAGGTGAGGCACTAGTCCCAATTAGTGAGATTGCTAAATAGCACCCTGTTTGATACAACTTAGACTAACTCATACTAGCTCAATCCGGCTAAGTAATGCGGTGTAGCAAACATAGCCATACATGTAATTGGTTTTCTCAAATCATCGTAAACACAAAATATTGAATGTACAATTACAAGGGTTGTCGTACCTATGGACTCCTGCAGATGGGTAAGAATGACTTGCAGCAGGACGAGCTCTTTCAAAGGCCAAATGAGGTGAATGCAGCTGCCCTGGAGCTTCAGGCCCCCTACGTTGAAATAAAAATCAATAAGTTTTTAATACATAACGAAACCCAAATGCTCAATGGCTATTCAATTACTTTTAGCCATTTTCTTCTACGCACAATCAATATATATAACTAAAACCATTAAGTTATTATCCATTAGCTATTCCTTTAGTGTTTATGTGCTTCCAAGTGCAAAGTTATAATCAATCACAAAATCATTAAGCAGGTCAAGGTAATTATAAATTTCGAAGCTCGTAACAAGGAAGATTTAGAACTTGATAGAAAGCCAACCAAACAAGCAGGGAACAACAATTGCAGCTACAAAGTCAACCAAAATACATAAATATAAATAAAATTATTCCAAATCGTGAAAAAAAAAAAAGCTAATCAGTTAACAAAAGCCTAAATCCATAAAATCACCATATAAACTCCAAAAATCAAAGATCTAGAACAAGCATTCATATGAAAACAAGAAACAGAACAGAGCAACATAAATTAAAGAGAAGGAGATGCAATTAGCGAAATGTAGCAAATAATTACCAACCAAACTGAGGTTAAGCAAATAAAGCTTTGAGAGATTTGTTACGTGTCCCAAACAGTCCAATTGGAGTCTGGACTCTCTCTGCGCCTGCGAAGAAGCTGACTTCTCCAGCAAACCTAGCGTCAAATCTCTGCAAACACACAATTCCAAATCCAAAACCTTAATTGCGATTATTCGGATCAATTTCTAGGAGGAAAAAAAGGGGGAAAGGGAAATTTGTTTGCAGATGGGTGAAAAGGAAGAGCAATAGACCGAGTGGAATAAGAACAAAAGGGAAATTTGTTTGCAAATGGGCGAGACTCGAGAGGGAGATTTGTTTGCAGATGGGAGAGAGGGAAATTTGTTAGGAGGAAAAAATATAATTTGGGAAAATTTAAAAATAACGCCTATTATTTACAATTGTACCGCCAAAATTTTAACACTTTGCGTGACGGAGGTTTAGATTATGACGTTGCGCAAACATATTTAGCATGACGTATTTGTTGATATGTCGCGCAAAATAACTTTGCGCGACGCAGGTGCACCTATGTCACTCAAAGTGCTTTTTTTTTTTTTTTTTTTTTTTTTTCCTTTTGCTTTTCTTTTGCCCTTTTGCTTATAAGTACAAAATAAATAAATTAAAATCTACTTACTAAATATATATACCATTGAACTTGATAGGAAATGTATTGTACGAAATTAGTTTCAACGATCAAACCGTCAAATTTGTTTGTATATACTTAGAGATCACATACGCCAAAAATATCAAAAAAGAAACATTCAGAGATTAAGTAATGGGACAAAACTTTTCGATGGTTATAAACGAAAAATCACGATTTAACGGTAGTTTTAACTCCGATTTTGATGATTTTTTAGAGCCACATTCCTTGACCCTATATGAATACAATGAACTAATTCAATCTTCAATTTAAAATATTTACACTAGTGGATACCACAAAATCTTATGTTATATTTGATGAAAGTATTAAATAAACTCTAAGTGTTAGTGAATGTATCGTTTTGATGGAAAACGCATTGTACGAAACTAGTTTCAACGATCCAACCGTCAAACTTGTTTGTATATGCTTCGAGATCGTGTACGCCAAAAATGGAAAAAAACAAACATTCAGAGATCAAGTAACGGGACAAAACTTTTCGACGGTTATAAAAAAAAACTCACGATTTAACAGTAGTTTTAACTCTGATTTTGATGATTTTTTAGAGCTACACTCCTTGACCCTATATGAATACAATGAACTAATTCAATCTTCAATTTAAAATATTTACACTAGTGGATACCACAAAATCTTATGTTATATTTGATGAAAGTATTAAATAAACTCTAAGTGTTAGTGAATGTATCGTTTTGATGGGAAACACATTGTACGAAACTAGTTTCAACGATCAAACCGTCAAACTTGTTTGTATATGTTTCGAGATCGCGTACGCCAAAAATAGAAAAATAAAACATTTAGACATCAAGTAACGGGACAAAAATTTTTGACGGTTATAAACAAAAAATCACGATTTAACGGTAGTTTTAACTCCAATTTTGATGATTTTTTAGAGCTACACTCCTTGACCCTATATGAATACAATGAACTAATTCGATCTTCAATTTAAAATATTTACACTAGTGGATACCACAAAATCTTATGTTATATTTGATGAAAGTATTAAATAAACTCTAAGTGTTAGTGAATGTATCGTTTTGATGGGAAACACATTGTACGAAACTAGTTTCAACAATCAAACCGTCAAACTTGTTTGTATATGTTTCGAGATCGCGTACGCCAAAAATGGTAAAATAAAACATTTAGAGATCAAGTAACGGGACAAAACTTTTCGACGGTTATAAACAAAAAATCACGATTTAACGGTAGTTTTAACTCCAATTTTGATGATTTTTTAGAGCTACACTCCTTGACCCTATATGAATACAATGAACTAATTCGATCTTCAATTTAAAATATTTACACTAGTGGATACCACAAAATCTTATGTTATATTTGATGAAAGTATTAAATAAACTCTAAGTGTTAGTGAATGTATCGTTTTGATGGGAAACACATTGTACGAAACTAGTTTCAACAATCAAACCGTCAAACTTGTTTGTATATGTTTCGAGATCGCGTACGTCAAAAATGGCAAAATAAAACTTTTAGAGATCAAGTAACGGGACAAAACTTTTCGACGGTTATAAACAAAAAATCACGATTTAACGGTAGTTTTAACTCCAATTTTGATGATTTTTTAGAGCTACACTTCTTGACCCTATATGAATACAATGAACTAATTCGATCTTCAATTTAAAATATTTACACTAGTGGATACCACAAAATCTTATGTTATATTTGATGAAAGTATTAAATAAACTCTAAGTGTTAGTGAATGTATCGTTTTGATGGGAAACACATTGTACGAAACTAGTTTCAACCATCAAACCGTCAAACTTGTTTGTATATGTTTCGAGATCGCGTACGCCAAAAATGGCAAAATAAAACATTTAGAGATCAAGTAACGGGACAAAACTTTTCGACGGTTATAAACAAAAAATCACGATTTAACGGTAGTTTTAACTCCAATTTTGATGATTTTTTAGAGCTACACTCCTTGACCCTATATGAATACAATGAACTAATTCGATCTTCAATTTAAAATATTTACACTAGTGGATACCATAAAATCTTATGTAATACTTGATGAAAGTATTAAATAAACTCTAAGTGTTAGTGAATGTATCGTTTTGATGGGAAACGCATTGTACGAAACTAGTTTCAACGATCAAACCGTCAAACTTGTTTGTATATGCTTCGAGATCGTGTACGCCAAAAATGAAAAAAAAAAACATTCAGAGATCAAGTAATGGGACAAAACTTTTTTACGGTTATAAATGAAAAAGCACGATTAACGGTAGTCTTAACTCCGATTTTGTTGATTTTTTAGAGCTACACTCTTTAACCCTATATGAATACAATGAACCAATTTGATCATCAATTTTAAAACATTTACACAAGTAGATACCACAAAAGAAAAAGGTAATGCAAGAACCCTAAAAGAAAAGCCAAAGGAGAAAAAAAAACAAAACAAAACACTTTGCGCGACGTAAGTACACCTGCGCCACGCAAAGTGTTTTTTTTTTTCCTTTTTCTTTTCTTTTGCCCTTTTGCTTATAAGTACAAAATAAATAAATTAAAATCTAGTTACTAAATATATATACCATTGAACTTGATGGGAAACACATTGTACGAAATTAGTTTCAACGATCAACCCGTTAAACTTGTTTGTATATACTTCAAGATCACATACGCCAAAACTCTCAAAAAACAAACATTCAGAGATCAAGTAACTGGACAAAAATTTTCGACGGTTATAAATGAAAAATCACGATTTAACAGTAGTTTTAACTCCGATTTTGATTATTTTTTAGAGCTACACTCATTGACCCTATATGAATACAACGAAATGATTTGATCGTCAATTTAAAATATTTACACAAGTGGATACCACAAAATCTAATATTTAGAGCTATAAACTGGCTTCTTCTCTAAATCTCTAACATTCTAGTTTCCTCCTCCCAATTTGGTGAGAAATGAAATCTATCCATTTTTTAGCACACATCAATCTATCCCTAAATTAGATCAAGTTAACTGAGCAGTTTGCAGTTTCTTAGCTTTTGTTTCCCTACACTTATCAAAATCCTTCATACTCCTAGTTATTCATTCTACTCATTCAATTGTTCAAAACCAAAACTCAACTTGTTAAAAATAAGCATTGACAAAGATAATTAAAGAAAAACATAAATACAAAAAAATAAAAAAAATCCAAACATAAATGTAATCAATAAATAGTTAATTAATCAAATAAATACAAACCTGAAGGTGAAGATGGTGAGGGTTAAGAGAGATAGAGAGTTTGAAAGAGAGTGAAAAAGAGAGGTTGAGTGTGAAGAAAAAGGCCCCTGTGTGTGGTTATTTTAGAGAAAAAAGTCGTCGACTTTGCGCGACGCCACCTACGTGGCGCAAAGTAGGGAAAAAAAGTGGGAAAGTGTTCTTGGTTTTGCTTCAAAATCTTGCGCGACGTTGGTACGTCACACAAAGCTATTTTGCACTACGACACTTTTCGCGACGAAGGCATGCGTCGCGCAAAGATGTTTTGCACGACGTAAGTGTACCTTCATGGCGCAAAACAGCTTTGCGCGA
The DNA here is from genome assembly GCA_963082935.1 of Malus x robusta. Taxonomy (NCBI): domain Eukaryota; kingdom Viridiplantae; phylum Streptophyta; class Magnoliopsida; order Rosales; family Rosaceae; genus Malus; species Malus x robusta. Next base: position 25,841,716 of record OY720335.1, read on the forward strand.
CGCATGCCTTCGTCGCGCAAAATAGCTTTGCACGACGTTTTGTGTTTAGTGTTACACAAACATACTTTGCGCGACGAAATTTGCTGAGTCGCGCAAACATGTTTTTGTATTAGTGAATGTAGATAACAAGTAACTTATATAAGGATAAGTTGCATATCCAAAATCATGCATACATGCTTAAATAGCTTTGGAACCTTAAAATAATGTACTAGCATCAAAATAATGTGTTAAATCGGCATGGTTCAATGTTTGCAGCTGGCAGAACTTATAATCGATTTATTACCTAAGCCTATTATGAAAAATAAGAATACAAAATTATGACAATGAATACCTAGTTCTTAATTTCATCTCAGTTTCATGTGTCATCAATTGGTTAAGCTTATATCATATTACGGCTGAAACGTAGAAAAGTAATCATTCAAACGAACAGAACAAATTCTTAGTCCTAAGAGAATTGCAAGTCTCAGAAATTTGATTATTAAAGAAAAGGTGGATCAAACTCCAAACCTTTGGTTCTTTCCCGTTCAACGTCCTTCCGATTTGATGAGCCATGAGAGAAAGAAAAAAAGAGGCCATAATTCAAATAACACACTAGTTTGAGAAAAAAGAAAGCATCCTATGTTGAAAATGGATATGATCCAAAGTCCAAACACATCCAAACTCATACATGCATAATGTTAGTTCTTTTTCTTTCTTTTGAAAATTAGACTCTGAAACTTCCCAAAATATTAACATGCTTTTAATCATTTCATTAACTGTGTTTATTAAGCACAGTTAGGATACTAATACAAAAGATAGAAAACTAAATATCATGAGTAAAACCTACTTATATTTCATGTAAGGCTTGAAATACCTTATGTGGGACTTTTATTTCTCAAGTATAAACATTAGCAAGCTGTAAGAAACTTCACTCCATTTATCTCATTCCACAAAGTACCTATAAGTTACAACATTGTAGATACACATTTGTACCTGAGAACTATTAAGGTGAGCTTCCATTGTGGGTCGAGTGTCATATACCTTTTTTTGTAGTCCGCCAACGAGCTATCTAAGGAATTTAAACCAACAAGTTATCTAAAGAATTTGACAGCCTATATGTAGCTTAGGAATAATGAAAATCACAAATTTGATTTTGTAACAAGCTGTATAAATGATAAATATCACATTATCATTCAAGACCAAAAATCTGAGTCCTTTTTCAATCTCTTTGCGAAAACTCAAAAGGACTCAATTTCAGAAGGGTTTTTTTTTCCACCCATATGCACATTTGGGTTTCATTACCCTCCTCGCATCAATTTAAAAGGTACATAATTTCCAGTTTCATGTACAAATAAGATAATTATCACAATTGTTTCCAATGTGATCAAATAGTAAATGTAAAGACAATACCAAAGCATCTGAAAACATACACATATTAAAAAAATCCAAGAACAAGCCATACCGCTATAGGGAATGCCACACTACAAGGAAAATTTACGCAAGGCCTTGACATCATTGGAACAAGCCCAATGGTAGTGCACACATTGTAACCTGCAATTACCGCTTGATTCACTTTAGAAATTAAATGCAGTCTTCCAATGTAGAACAATTTTCAATCCAAATTAGATGAGAAAGGCTTCACACTCTCCTGCAGAGTTCCATCAATTAGACTCCAACAAAATTAGCATATTTATATTACATCTAAAGCCTAAAACCAACTATCAAACTCACATTTCTTCGATTTTCTTAGACTCCAACAAAATTAGCATATTTATATTACATCTGGTGGGAGTAAGTGTCGATTTCCCACAGATGGCGCCAAATGTTGATGCACAAAATCAGCGAGGACTTTGGTACAACAGAAAGTGTCAGGTTTTGTGACCTTCGCTTGGTTGCTTCGGTCACTAGTGAGGATAAGTACGTAAATGAATAGAGATAGAGAAGCAAACACAGGAAGTACGTGGTTCATCCAGATTGGCTACGTCCACGGAGTAGAGGAGTTCTCATTAATTGTGAAGGGTTTACACAAATACATAGGCTCAAGCTCTGGTTTAGTGAGTTCTAGTGAATAGTTTAGTACAAAATGACATTAGAGATTATTGTGGGAGAATGATCCCTATTTATAGAGGAGAGTTTCTAGTTTTGTTCTAACATCGACACGTGTCGTGTTGTGATTGACTTCTGATGTTGACACGTGTCGAGCTAAGATTGGCTTCTGATGTCGACACGTGTCGCATTGTGATTGACCTCCTGGTTGAAGGGAAGCTCTTCTAGGTCCTTGACGGTATAACGTTGACCGGTGCTCAGTAGTTTTGGGATTGGTCAAGTATGATACAAACAGTGCTCCCCTAAGTTCCCGAGTGAGGGAAGCTCCTCGGTTGGGGACTTGCAAGATTCAAGCCGCTGAGTAATCACGAAACTTCTAAGTACTGAGGTGTGGTATCGTCTTCACTTGCCTTATCTGTCTCATATGTAGATGTGGCATCTTCTCTGGAAGTACTTTTCCTCCATCCAGGGGTGGTATCTTTAACCGATGAAGATGCACAAGGTAATGTATCAATTTCACTTGAAGCTTACTTGTAGTTTCGGGCTTGGTCAAGTGCGATACAAACCCTATAGTAGGCCGAAACTACTGAGCACCGGTCAACGTTATACCATCAAGGATCCAGAAGAGCTTTCCTTCAACCAGGAGGCCAATCACAATGCGACACGTGTCGACATCAGAAGCCAACCACAACACGACACGTGTCAATGTCAGAACAAAACTAGAAACTCTCTTCTATAAATAGGGGTCATACTCCCACAATAATCTCTAATGTCATTTTGTACTAAACTATTCACTAGAACTCACTAAACCAGAGCTTGAGCCTATGTATTTGTGTAAACCCTTCACAATTAATGAGAACTCCTCTACTCCGTGGACGTAGCCAATCTGGGTGAACCACGTACATCTTGTGTTTGCTTCTCTATCTCTATTCATTTACGTACTTATCCTCACTAGTGACCGAAGCAACCAAGCGAAGGTCACAAAACCTGACACTTTCTGTTGTACCAAAGTCCTCGCTGATTTTGTGCATCAACATTTGGCGCCGTCTGTGGGAAATCGACACTTACTCCCACCATATGCTACTGCACCTTGATACTCGACAGTCTCACAACCACTCAGTGACTTGGATTTTTCAAGTCTCCAACCGAGAAGTTTTCCTCACTCGGGAAATTAAGGGAACACTACCTCAAACTACACGTTTCACTCACAAAGCTTCAACAATACAAGTTTCAACAAAAGAAAAAATTCAAAGAACTTTATGAAGAAGGCTTTGGTGTATTTAACACAATATGTTGAAATGAAGCAAAGCTTATTTATTAATATTTTCGATAAGCCACAAATATGTACATATACATGAGTCAAAATAAACAAACAAAAGGGAGCCTTCACAAAGGTTGCTTAGGGGAAGTCTCAGCAGTCGGTAGAGCCCCAGAAAGAGAAAGCACCGGAGGGTGGTTATCTGGAGCCTCAGTACTTGAAAAAACCCCAGAAGGAGGAGGCATTAGAGGTTCATCATTTGAAGCTTCATTACCAGGTACAGCCCCAGAGGACGAAGGCAATAAATGCCTTTGGAACAAACCCACAAACCGCTGATGATCAAGTAAAACCTTACCATCAGATTCCTTCATCTGGTCAAGCTTCCTCTTCATGTTCGTAGCATAGTCATGGGCGAGTCGCTGCAACTGTTTATTCTCATGCTTGAGCCCTCTAATCTCCTGTTTGAGACTCATCACTTCAGCAGCCAATGATTCAACTTGGCGGGTTCTAGCAAATAGGCGTTGGACCATATTAGACACAGAACCTGCACACTGAACACTAAGAGCCAGAGAGTCCTTAACAGCCAACTCATCAGACCGTTTGGAAAGTAGTCTGTTATCTTTGGGAGTGAGAAGGTTCCTGGCCACCACTGCAGCGGTCATATCATTCTTTATCACAGAATCCCCAACGGTAAGAGGACCAGTAGGGGATATGAAGGATGGGCGCCATATGTTGTCTGGAGAAGGCGTGGCTGTCTCTTCTCCAAGGTTCAAGTCAAAACGACGGTCGGAGGGTCCAGACATTTTCAAATGTGTTGAAGAGGGAAGAGGTCAGACAAATCAAGATCTTAGAAGTGCAAGAAGGGAACTTCTACTGGTAGAGATTCAAGTGTGTTGTGGAACTTAATGCCAGCCTCTATAAAAATCTGCACTCGACGGAGCTTCAGAAATCGAAGAGGCGTTTGCTTTCTCAAAAGCTGGGCTGCTCAGAGACCACGAGGGCTGATCTCAAAAATCGAAGAGGCGCTTCCTTTCTCAAAAGCTGGGCTGCTCAGAGACCACGAGGGCCGATCTCAGAAATCGAAGAAGCACCTGCTTTTTCAGCCTCGTCAGCACCTGTCACATGCACACTCAGCTTTGCGAAAATTACGGGCAATCTGTCGAAGATTTCTGGTAAAGTAGAAAGCACGTGAATCTTACTCTTCAATCACCACTCTCCACATGCACCATCAACTCCTCGGGTACCACATATAACTTTGTCAAAGATCTCTGACAAAGTTTAGGCACGAGAATTTAGAAGTTCCAGCTACCCTACTATTACCCACAAGGGTAAAGGAACAGCACCACTGCTTGACAACTGGAAAGTCCCTAGGTGTGTTGTCCTCCGTGTTTTGCGGCAAGACAGGTTGGCAAGAACGTCCAATCTTTACTCACATTCGAGAAAAGACTCCCAACATAATTACTTTCTCAAAAACCGAAACGGCGCTGCTCTCCGAATCTCGAGGGCCAGACTCCCAACGGGATTACTTTCTTGATAACCGAATAGGCACAGCTCTCAGAACTTTGAGAACCAGATCTCCTTAGATAAAGCTCGTCTGTAATCTTCACACGCAACATCAGCTTTCCAGATACCACACACCACTTTTTCAAAGAGCTCTGACAAAGTTAAAACACGTGAAGCTAGCAGCTCCCACTACATTGTTGTGACCAAGAAGGGTAAAGGAATAGCATTACTACTTGCTATTGGGAAATCCTTATATACGTCGACCTCCCTCCTCTAAGGACAGGCAAACCTGCAAAAATGCTTAACTCTTTCTCGCATTCGAGAAGGCACCATCAACATAACTTCTCGAAGTACTCAGCTTTATTTCCCCCCGATAATACTTCAGCAAATAAGCCACACCAAGAACAAGAGTATCTCATATCATCAAGGTTGAAAGCAAGAGTATCCCATATCATGCTTTCTCCTTGTCCTTGTCTTTGTCCTTGTCCACACCTGCAGGACAAGGAGAAAGAGAGCAGTCAGTCGGAACCTGAAATCAAACCTCCAATCTGGAACTGACTGCCTGAGACCTTTGCCTGGTTGCTTACTCAACATTGCCCTCGAGTACTCATCCTCAACTGCTGTCAAGGTCACGAATTCCACCGACAAATACCTCATGACAGTTGATCAGATATTGGCTCTTTACACTGAAGCTGCCATGCGTGGATGAGTCACTAGGAAGGAATGTTCTGAAGGACCATTTAAATGCAAAGGGTACACACCACTTCTGCCAGGCAAAAGATTGAAGCAGAAGGTTCAACGATGAGCTAAAACAGATCGCTACAACACAAGAAGCTTCAACAACCTTTCACTAGCACCGCCGCCGAAGAGCAAAACCTCGCTATACCACATTCACTACTTTGTCAACAGCAAGAGTATCCCATATCATCAGGGTCGATCATACTCTAGATTTGATGGACTTGTTTTGACCCTCAAATTCTTGAGTCGGCCTTATACTCTAGAGGGAACCAGAAAACCCTCCAGTACAGTTCAAGAATAAGCCTGTGGAAAGTTACTTCTTCAAAAGCAAAAGTATCTCATATCATCTCTTATCCATTTGTTTCTCCTTATCCTGGCAGTTGAATGAGAGACAAGGAGAAGGAGAACAATCAACCGGAAGCCGAAGTCGAACCTCCGATCCTGGGTTGCTTGCTTGGAACCCTGACTACTTACCTTGTCGGTCACCTCTTTCGACAGATCTCCTAGCTCAGCGACTTGGGGGACTCCTACTATAGGGTTTGTATCGCACTTGACCAATCCCGAAACTACAAGTAAGCTTCAAGTGAAATTGATACATTACCTTGTGCATCTCCACCGGTTAAGGACATCACCCCTGAATGGAGGAAGCGTACTTCCAGAGAAGATGCCACATCTACTTATGAGAAAGATAAGGCAAGTGAAGACGATACCACACCTCGGTACTTAGAAGTTTCGTGATTACTCAGCGGCTTGGATCTTGCAAGTCCCCAACTGAGGAGCTTCCCTCACTCGGGAACTTAGGGGAGCACTGTTTGTACCATACTTGACCAATCCCGAAACTACTGAGCACCGGTCAACGTTATACCGTCAATGATCCAGAAGAGCTTCCCTTCAACCAGGAGGCCAATCACAATGCGACACGTGTCGACATCAGAAGCCAACCACAGCACGACACGTGTCAATGTCAGAACAAAACTAGAAACTCTCTTCTATAAATAGGGGTCATACTCCCACAATAATCTATAATGTCATTTTGTACTAAACTATTCACTAGAACTCACTAAACCAGAGCTTGAGTCTATGTATTTATGTAAACCCTTCACAATTAATGAGAACTCCTCTACTCCGTGGACGTAGCCAATCTGGGTGAACCACGTACATCCTGTGTTTGCTTCTCTATCTCTATTCATTTACGTACTTATCCTCACTAGTGACCGAAGCAACCAAGTTGATTAATTTACGTACTTATCCCTCATTTGCTTCTGCTTTCATCGCCTCATATCGTTCAACATCATAAGATCTTCGCTTCTGTTTTACTGGTTTGGTCTTGGGATCAATACTCAAGTGGTGACAAATGATATCGGGAGAGATGCCCGGCATATCTTTATATGACCAAGCGAAGACCTCGGCGTTCTCTTGCAAAAAGAAGATCAGCGACAACCGAATGGGTGGTGACAAAGTGGTGCCAATCTTCACCATGCGGTCTGGATGGTCTTTGGAGATAGAGACATTCTCTAACTCTTCAGCGGGTTGTGCTTGCTGGGTGAAGGAGTCATCTCGAGGGTCGTCGGGTTGACTGTTGCCATCCAGAAAACCCGAGTTGGATTCATCTAGACTGGTCTTTACGACTTGGTTATGTATAAAGAGAGTCTCGAGGGCCGATCTCAGAAATCGAAGAAGCACCTGCTTTTTTAGCCTCGTCAGCACCTGTCACATGCACACTCAGCTTTACGGAAATTACGGGCAATCTGTCGAAGATTTCTGGTGAAGTAGAAAGCACGTGAATCTTACTGTTAAATCACCGCTCTCCACATGCACCATCAACTCCTCGGGTACCACATATAACTTTGTCAAAGATCTTTGACAAAGTTTAGGCACGAGAATTTCGAAGTTCCAGCTACCCTACTATTACCCACAAGGGTAAAGGAACAGCACCACTGCTTGACAACTGGAAAGTCCCTATGTGTGTCGACCTCCGTGTTTTGCGGCAAGACAGGTTGGCAAGAACGTCCAACCTTTACTCACATTCGAGAAAAGACTCCCAACATAATTACTTTCTCAAAAACCGAAGTAGCACCGCTTTCCGAATCTCGAGAGTCAGATCCTCGACGGGATTGCTTGTTCGAAAAATGAAGAGGCACAACTCTCAGAACTTCGAGAGCCAGATTTCCTTAGATAAAGCTTGTCTGTAATCTTCACACGTAACATCAGCTTTCCAGATACCACATACCACTTTTTCAAAGTGCTATGACAAAGTTAAAACACGTGAAGCTGACAGCTCCCACTACATTGTTGTGACCAAGAAGGGTAAAGGAATAGCATTGCTACTTGTTATTGGGAAATCCCTATATACATCGACCTTCCTCCTCCACGGACAGACAAACCTGCAAAAATGCTCAACCATTTCTCGCATTCGAGAAGGCACCCTCAACATAACCTTTCGAAATACTCAGCTTTATTTCCCCTCGATAATACCTCAGCAAATAAGCCACACTAAGAACAAGAGTATCTCATATTATCAGGGTCGAAAGCAAGAGTATCCCATATCATGCTTTCTCCCTGTCTTTGTCCTTGTCCTTGTCCACACCTGCAGGACAAGGAGAAAGAGAGCAGTCAGTCGGAACCAGAAATCAAACCTCCAATCTGGAACTGACTGCCTAGAACCTTTGCCGGGTTGCTTACTTAGCATTGCTCTCGAGTACTCATCCTCAACTGCTGTCAAGGTCACAAATTCCACCAGCAAATACCTCATGACAGTTGATCAGATATTGGCTGTTTACACTGAAGCTGCCAAACGTGGATGAGTCATTATGAAGGAATGTTCTGAAGGACCATTTAGATGCAAAGGTTGCACACCACTTCTGCCATGCAAAAGATTGAAGCAGAAGGTTCAACGGTGAGCTGAAACAGATCACTACAGCACGACACATTTCCATACCACATTCATGATAAGTTCATATTTATATATATTTTACATAAATTTCACTTGTCTTTTATTAGTTAGTTCCTTATATTTTTGAGCTATTTACTTTGTTTTTGCGTATTATAGGATTTGTCTAGCAAAGAAAATAAAAATAGAACAAGTGAAATTTTATGTAATAAATTCGTCAAAACTGTCTGTGTAGATCAGCTTTTAAATTAAATTAAAAAAAAAAAAGATAATGATAAGTCATGATGATGTTTGGAAACATCATCATGATTCATGTTTTGAAGGGAGAAGAAAATGAATGGATAGAGAGGAAGAAAACAAAAGAAGAAAAGGAAAAGAAGAAAAGGAAAAGAAGAAAGGGAAAAGAAGAAAAAAAATATAAAGAAGAAAAAGAGCAGAAAAATTAGAAAGAAGACAGAGAGGAAGAAACGAAAGCAGAGGAAGCACAGAGAGCAAACGGATAGCAGAAAAACAAGAAGAAGAAAAATAGAGAGTTCACGCCACTGCTTGGCAAGGGAAAGAGGAAACCTCTGCACTCTCTTATTTCGGATCTATTTTCCCAAACTGATATTTTACTTTTGGTTTAATTTGATAATGATGTGTAACTAATTTTTAGTAGTTAGGGGCTGTTTTGAAGCCCCGAATATGATTGTAAATTTGTTGTGATATTTTGTTTGAATGACTTTTATGAAAGGATGAAAATTGTTTCACTACTTATGTCATTGATAAATTCTTTATGTGTTTCTATGGATGCATACATAGTGAGCATATCTAGGATTTTAATGCTATGAATATATGTCTGCCTGCCCTTGTTGAATGAGGACCTACATATGTTTTAGAGTAGCACTTGTTAATTGTGGTTAACATGTGAAACGATTTCTAGGATAAGTAAGACAACACCAGTACTTATGATGCCTTGTGATGACTCAAACTCTTTTTATTCTTAATGATTTCTACTTGTTAAATCTATGAACACACCATTCTAGATTGCATGCTAGGAACTAAGTTAAGTTGAAAACGCCATTCTCTTAACATACTACGTAAGAAAGAGTAATAGGTTGAGTTCTAACATTGAGCCAACTTGAGCATCTTCATCTGGAAATAAAAGGAATTTGAATGAAACATAACATGTTTGCATGATTATTTGGTGGTGGATAGCATGTCCCCTAACTCATTTTCTTAATTTGTGAATTAAAATCTATTGGTATTATTTAAAATTGGTTTCTGTACTATTTTTGTACGATTTAATTTAAATAGCAAATCAACTCCAAAAATCCCAAAAATTTGTGTGAGCGTAGCTTGGTGTGTCTAGTTTATGTGTATAAATTTTCGTTGTATCTGGATAAGTGTAAGTTAGTCTAATAATTATTGTTCGGTGGCTGGTCAGTGGAGACAACCACCCTGTTTTTGTGACATTTTTAAGTATTTGGATAAAACAATCTTCTGCGGGAAAGACCCTTATTTTCATATGCTACAATTGACAAATCTTAGTGTTAATAAGGAAAATTAATAGGATTATTGTGTGCTACTTTGTGGTGCGTTATAATTACCTATCAAATTTTTGGCGCCGTTGCCGGGGATTGTTATTTCTGATTGCTTATATTTTATTTTTATTATTTTTATTTATTTATTTATTTATTATTTTCTATTTCTTGTCTATTTAGTGTTTTTGGTTTTGTTTTTATTTCAGGTACTTTTTTGTAGTATATGCAGACTCGAAGGTCCAAGAGCATTGATCTAGCTTCCTACGATCCAGAGATTGAACGAACATTTCGAAAGCTTCAGAGAAAAATCAAGCAAAAGTGTGCATCGGTGTCTTTACCACCATCTTCTCCACCACATCTAAGTTCGGAAGAGGAGGAGGAACCACAAGGAGACATGGCTGACAACCGTACTCTGCGGGAGTTGGCAACGCCAAACACGGATCAACAACCATTGTGCATCACATATCCAAATGACGAAGGAGGATGTGAGCTCAAGTCCGGCATGATTCACTATTTGCCTAAGTTCCATGGGTTCTCAACAGAGGATGCCAACAAGCATCTTATGGAGTTTCACGTGGTATGCTCAGGAATGAGACCAGCAAATGTGGATGAGGAGCAAGTCAAGTTGAGGGCATTCCCATTTACATTAGAAGCTAAGGCAAAGGAGTGGCTTTACAATTTACCTCCGGGATCAATGAACACCTGGAACCAGGTGAAGCAAGCATTCTTGGAGCAATATTTTCTGGCCACCAAAGCTGCAAGCATAAGGAAAGACATTTGTGCAATCCGACAACAACATGGAGAGCCATTTGGAGATTACTATGAGCGATTCACACATTTGGTTGCATCTTGTCCTAATCATCAAATTTCAGAGCATCTTTTAATACAGTATTTTTATGAAGGATTATGTGGTACTGATCGTATAATGCTTGATGCAGCAAGTGGAGGAGCATTCATGGACAAGACACCAATAAATGCTAAGGCATTATTAAAGAACATTGCTGGCAACACTCGACAATTTGGAGGGAGAGATGAGCTACCTTTTAAGAAAGTTAACGAGCTAAGTGCTAGTTCTAGTATTGAATTACAATTAGCTAACTTGACTAATCTTGTGCAACAGGTTATTGTGGCTCCAAAACAAGTGTGTGGTGTATGTTCAAAGATGGGACATGCCACTGACATGTGCCCTTCATTGATGGATCAAGGTGGTCTTGAGCAAGCTAATGCGTTAGGAGGGTTTCAAGGGCAACAAAGGCAAAAGTATGATCCATACTCCAACAACTATAATGCAGGGTGGCGCGATCATCCACACTTAAAATGGAACAATCAAGACAATGGACAACAATCTGTTCCCAACAACTATAACCGTCCACCTGGCTTCTTTCAAGCAAGACCACAAGCACCATTTCAGCCTCAACAACAACAAGCTCCAAGTAAGTCTCTTGAGGATTTAATTGCTTCTTTAGCTAACTCTACTCAATCTCATCAACAGAAAACAGACAAAGCAATTGAAAACCTTGAGCGTCAAATGAGTCAGTTAGCAAGTTTGATGGGGCAACAACACCAACCAGGAAGGTTACCTAGCCAAACTGTGACAAATCCAAATGCGGAGCAGTTGAATGCTATGACTTTAAGAAGTGGAAAAGAAGTTTTTGAGCAGCCAATGATGCAACAAGGGGAGTTACAAACCAAAAATCTTGAGCAAGATGAAGCTTCAACAGAAATTGAAAAGTCTTCTAAAGCAGTTGAATTAAACAAAAAAAATTCTAATACTATAAGAAAAGAAATTCAAAATTCATTTAACTCATGTGTCCCTATTCCTTTTCCTCGCAGGTTTATGAAGTCTAAGAAAGAGCAAACTGATAAGGAAATCTTGGATACCTTCCGGAAAGTCCAAGTGAACTTACCTCTTTTAGATGCCATAAAACAAGTGCCCAAGTATGCAAAGTTCCTTAAAGAGCTTTGTACAAATAAGAGGAGATTCAATGATCAAGAAACTGTGGCATTAAGTGAGGAAGCATCAGTTGTTTTGCAAAGGAAGCTACCACCAAAGTTAAAGGATGCCGGTAGTTTTACCATTCCATGTGTAATTGGAGGGAAAGAGTTTGGGAGAGCATTGTGTGATTTGGGGGCATCCATCAATCTGATGCCATATTCAGTGTATGAATCATTGAACCTTGGAGAGTTAAAGGAAACAAAGGTAATAATCCAGTTGGCCGACCGTTCAAATAGATATCCGAAAGGCTTATTGGAGGATGTACTTGTGCAAGTGAATGGGCTTATTTTTCCTGCTGATTTTTTTGTTCTTGAGATGGAACATGACCCTATGCCTACTGCACTTCCTCTTATATTGGGAAGACCATTCCTTAGAACGGCACGTACAAAGATTGACGTCTATGATGGTACCTTGACCATGGAAATTGATGAAGAAATTGTCAAATTCAGAATTTTCGATTCTCTGAAGTACCCTAATGATTTTGAATCTTGTTTTTCTATTGATGCGTTTGACTATGTTGTGCAGGATTGTTTTAATGAAAGTGTGGGACAAGGTAATTTAGAAAAGGTGTTAGTTCATAGCATTAAACATGAAAAGCTTAATACTTTCAAGGACATGAATGTTGCTGGAAAGCAAAGGAACCTGCAAGTGAATGAGCTAGATGAAATCCGGAATGATGCGTACGAGTCGAGTCGAATATACAAGGAGAAATCAAAGGCATTTCATGATAAGATGATCTTAAGGAAGAACTTTGTCATTGGACATAAAGTTCTTCTATTTAATTCTCGCCTTCGATTATTTCCAGGTAAGCTTCGTTCTCGATGGGTTGGTCCATTTGTTGTAACTAATATTTTTCCTCATGGTGCAGTGGAAATCCGAAGTACGAAGACCAGAAATGTGTTCAAAGTGAATGGGCATAGACTCAAGCCATATTACGAGCCTTTTGCCGAGCATGATGTGGAGGTTGAATTCCTTCAAGAACCAGAGCCCCTTGCATAATCACTCTTGGTACCGTCCGGCTGCGGACGTTAAAGCAAGCGCTTCTTGGGAGGCAACCCAAGCATTCAACTTACACCTTATCTTTACTGCTTTCATTTTTGTTTTGTTTAGTTAATTGTGTTATTTGGTTGATTTCTGTGAGTTTGTGTTATTTAGTTTAAGTGTGGGGGAAGGTTAACCAAAGTCTTTCTACATGAATTTACATTTATAAAAATAATAATAATACATATAAAAACACATACATAAAATAAAATTAAAAAAAAAAAAAAAAAAAAAAAAAAAAACATAAACTTAAAAATATTTTACAATGATGTGTGAACTAATAGCATTCATTGGTCAGGTGGTGCTTCAGTAGTCGGCGGTGCTTCAGCAGTCGGCGGGGCCACAGAAGGAGGAGGCAACAGAGGTTGATCAGTTGGAGCTTCACTACGCGGTGCAGCTCCAGAAGACGAAGGCAGATGCTGTTGGAACAGACCCACAAACCTTCGATGATCCTGTAAAAGTTGACCATCAGTGTCCTGCATCTGGTCCATTTTCCTCTTCATGCTGGTGGCATAGCTGTATGCGAGCTTATGCAACTCTTTATTCTCATGCTTGAGCCCTTTAATCTCTTGCTTGAGACTCTGTATTTCAGCCACCAACGATTCAACGTGACGGGTTCGGGCATATAGGCGTTGGGCCATGTTGGATACGGAACCCGCACACTGCACGCTAAGAGCCAAAGACTCCTTAACCGCCAATTCATCAGATCGTCTAGCGAGCAGTCTGTTATCTCTGGGGGTGACAAGGTTCCGGGCCACCACCGCAGCTGTCATATCATTTTTCATTACCGAATCCCCCACGGTAAGAGGACCGGTAGGGGATATGAAAGAAGGGCGCCATATGTTGTCTGGTGAAGGCGGAGCTGCCTCTTCACCAATGTTTAAGTCAAAACGTCGATCGGAAGGGCCTGCCATTTTTCAGAGGTGTTGAGAAAGAAGTGATCGGACAGATTGAGATTAAGGAAGTGCAAGAAGGGAGTGTTTACAGGAGGGCGCTTAAGTGTGTTGTGGAACAAAATGAACGCCTCTATAAAAAGAAAAAAATCAAAGAGGCGCTCCTCAGAAATTGAAGAGGCGTCCTCTCGCAAATCGAAGAGTCGGGGCTCCTTTCTCAAAAGCCGGATTCTTTTCTGAAAATAGGAGTCTCCTTTCTCAAAAGTCGGATTCTTTTCTCAAAAGAGGCGTTTCATTTCTTAAACGTTGGGCTTGCTCAGAAACCACGAGCCGAATCCCGGATTTCGAAAGATCAATTTGTCCAGACGTGTTATCACTCGTCACATGCAACCGGTAGCTTTGCGGAAATTACGGGCAGCTTTGTCAGAAAGCGCGTAATTTGTACTGTTCATCCATCCACCGGCTGCCGATAATAAATGAGAGAATAGTTCCGGTTGTGAAGAAAAGTCCTATAAGTCTCTACCTTCGCCTTCCACAGCAAAGGCACACCCTCTCAGCACTTCTTCATCTCCGAAAATGCATTCCCAAAGAATCCTCCTAAGTTACTATGTGTTCCTCATTCCTTGGGATACTCTTGCGAACAACCCATTCAAAGCAAAAGTATTTCATATCATAAAGGTTGAAAGCAAGAGTATCTCATATCATGCTTTCTCCTTCCTTCTCCTTGTCCTGATTGCTTACCTAGCCTTGCTCTCGAGTACTCATCTTCAACATTTTGTGCTTCCTCTTTGTCTCTTCATCTGTCTGGGGGGCAAGTAAGGGAAGTGAAGATGATACCTCGAAGCATGTGGAGACAATTTGCCAATTCATCCTCAGCTAGGGACAAGGAGAAAGAAAGCAAGAGGTGGGCACTTGGAAAGATTGAAGAAAGAATCAGACCAAAACACCTCTACCTCGTGCCTGCCCGCCGTGCTGAGGAAACAAGCAGAGAAGAATGCAGCTCGTACAATCAACCCAGCACAAGGAGTCCGAGTTGAAGAACTCAAGAAGCTTCAACAACATTTGGAGGGCACCTTCGCCAAAGAGCAAAGCCTCGCCGTACAATAGCATAAAATCATCACTTGCAAATAAAAAGCTAAGTGTCACCCTGTTCAAGAGGAAAGCTGTGGAAAGTCAACAAGCACGACCAATGATTACTTATTAGTTTTATTCATTATCTTTTATCGTAATTTTCAATTTTTCGTTTGCAATTTTTTTTTAATTAATTTTCTTGCGTACTTAACTGAATTATTTCTTTTCTTTGCAGGAACTTTTGGTTATTTCCACCTTTGAAGTTGATTGCAGAATTTTAGCTTGAGGGTCATCGCTTGATTTTACTGCAAATTAGGGAAGTTTTCAGTCCAATTGCTTTATTTTGTTTCTTATTATTTATTTATTTTATTCTATTTTTATTTGCATTATAGTGATTTCTGACATTGGGGACAATGTCAAGTTTAAGTGTGGGGGTAGAAATCTCTAGAATTTCATTTGTTTCTATGTTGTTGTTTTTTGTTTTCTTTAAAAAAAAAAAAAAAAAAATCGGAAAATTTAAAAATCCAAAAATATTTTCTTGTTTCCCTTATTGTTTTGAATTAGATTTTTGTTAGTTTCCCAACCCAATGATATAATTGGATTAAATTTAAACCATGATCATCAAGAACTTAGTTAACATGTGTTTTGTGAAATTCCTAATTCTCTTGTTAGTTTTGTACATGTTTGACCATCTTTGAAAAACCAAATGCACATAGCCTTATTAATGTGAAACTAGAGTATGACTTAAAGCTTCATATGTGAATTTAGTAACCATATACATCCTATGTGAGTTTTTGAGCCGATTGAAAGTGTGTGCATTTTTCATACACTCCTATTCTTTCATGTGTGATGAACTTATGTGAGATACATCTCTAGAACTTGCGTAACGATCTTTCGAAATATTTGTCATTGATTGCATGAACTTGTAAATGATAGAGGCATTAGGTTTACCACTATGGCCCAAATAACCATGTTTCCCAAAGAAAAATGATATCATTAGATTGCCAATTTGAGCCGTGTATGTTGAGCCTTTTATTTCTTATCACCAGATATGTCTACCCTTATACCTGAAACATTTTTCCTTACCCTTTCCAAGCAAGCTAGTGAGCAATGTGAGATTGTCTTATGAGAAATGTTTGTAAAGTACTTTGAAGGTGTTTGGCAAAAGAATAAGTGTGGGGGTATTTCATGTTTGTATTTAAAAAGAAAAAAAGAAAAAAAAAGAGAAAAAGAAAAAAGAAAGATTGTATACAAATGAAATAAAAAGTTGTTCAATTTTCAGTTTAAGGGTGTGGTTGGAGGTGCTAGAAGAATCGCTGGAAATATTGAGTTCTTATAAATCTAAACAAAAGAATTGCTTGCAATATAGCTTGGAACTTGTGTTTACCTATTCTTTCATTTCAATAACCCTCTCCCTAAACCTCATTACGTCCAATAAAAGTCCTCTTGATTTAAGTTTTGCAATTATGATTGTGGAGATGAGATCTTTATGCAAGCTTATGGTAGAAATTTCACATTTGATTCTTTGAGCGAAACACATTAAAACTAAACACATGTGTGATTGAGTGCATATCCCGTGAGAAGGTCGCTAGTTTGCATATGATGATTTTAAAAATAAAAACTTGAAATTGCATTAGCATGGCTATCTCACACACTACACTTCAAGGATGATTAAAAAATTACTGCTAATATTTGAATAAGGAAGATGAACTTGGATTAGTTCCTTGATGCTAGCTATGGTTCTTGATGATTTGTTTTCTTAAATGAAATTCTATGAGGGTCACATAGGGGGAAACTAATGTTTTTCATGTTTTCTTTGTTTTGCTCGAGGACTAGCAAAAACTAAGTGTGGGAGTATTTGATAAGTTCATATTTATATATATTTTACATAAATTTCACTTGTCTTTTATTAGTTAGTTCCTTATATTTTTGAGCTATTTACTTTGTTTTTGCGTATTATAGGATTTGTCTAGCAAAGAAAATAAAAATAGAACAAGTGAAATTTTATGTAATAAATTCGTCAAAACTGTCTGTGTAGATCAGCTTTTAAATTAAATTAAAAAAAAAAAAAGATAATGATAAGTCATGATGATGTTTGGAAACATCATCATGATTCATGTTTTGAAGGGAGAAGAAAATGAACGGATAGAGAGGAAGAAAACAAAAGAAGAAAAGGAAAAGAAGAAAAGGAAAAGAAGAAAGGGAAAAGAAGAAAAAAAATATAAAGAAGAAAAAGAGCAGAAAAATTAGAAAGAAGACAGAGAGGAAGAAACGAAAGCAGAGGAAGCACAGAGAGCAAACGGATAGCAGAAAAACAAGAAGAAGAAAAATAGAGAGTTCACGCCACTGCTTGGCAAGGGAAAGAGGAAACCTCTGCACTCTCTTATTTCGGATCTATTTTCCCAAACTGATATTTTACTTTTGGTTTAATTTGATAATGATGTGTAACTAATTTTTAGTAGTTAGGGGCTGTTTTGAAGCCCCGAATATGATTGTAAATTTGTTGTGATATTTTGTTTGAATGACTTTTATGAAAGGATGAAAATTGTTTCACTACTTATGTCATTGATAAATTCTTTATGTGTTTCTATGGATGCATACATAGTGAGCATATCTAGGATTTTAATGCTATGAATATATGTCTGCCTGCCCTTGTTGAATGAGGACCTACATATGTTTTAGAGTAGCACTTGTTAATTGTGGTTAACATGTGAAACGATTTCTAGGATAAGTAAGACAACACCAGTACTTATGATGCCTTGTGATGACTCAAACTCTTTTTATTCTTAATGATTTCTACTTGTTAAATCTATGAACACACCATTCTAGATTGCATGCTAGGAACTAAGTTAAGTTGAAAACGCCATTCTCTTAACATACTACGTAAGAAAGAGTAATAGGTTGAGTTCTAACATTGAGCCAACTTGAGCATCTTCATCTGGAAATAAAAGGAATTTGAATGAAACATAACATGTTTGCATGATTATTTGGTGGTGGATAGCATGTCCCCTAACTCATTTTCTTAATTTGTGAATTAAAATCTATTGGTATTATTTAAAATTGGTTTCTGTACTATTTTTGTACGATTTAATTTAAATAGCAAATCAACTCCAAAAATCCCAAAAATTTGTGTGAGCGTAGCTTGGTGTGTCTAGTTTATGTGTATAAATTTTCGTTGTATCTGGATAAGTGTAAGTTAGTCTAATAATTATTGTTCGGTGGCTGGTCAGTGGAGACAACCACCCTGTTTTTGTGACATTTTTAAGTATTTGGATAAAACAATCTTCTGCGGGAAAGACCCTTATTTTCATATGCTACAATTGACAAATCTTAGTGTTAATAAGGAAAATTAATAGGATTATTGTGTGCTACTTTGTGGTGCGTTATAATTACCTATCAATTCACTATTTCGTCAACAGCAACAGTATCCCATATCATCAAGGTCGAACATACTCTAGATTTGATGGACTTGTTTTGATCCTCAAATTCTTGAGTCGGCCTTATACTCTGGAGGGAACCAGAAAACCCTCCGGCACAGTTCAAGAATTAGCCTGTGGAAAGTTACTTCTTCAGAAGCAAAAGTATCTCATATCACCTCTTCTCCATTTGTTTCCCCTTATCCTGGCAGCTGAATGAGAGACAAGGAAAATGAGAACAATCAACCGGAAGTCAAAGATGAACCTCCGATCCTGGGTTGCTTGCTTGGAAGCTTGACTACTTACCTTGTCTGTCACCTCTTTCGGCAGATCTCCTAACTCGGCGACTTGGGGGACTCCTACTATAGGGTTTGTATCGCACTTGACCAAGCCCGAAACTACAAGTAAGCTTCAAGTGAAATTGATACATTACCTTGTGCATCTTCATCGGTTAAAGATACCACCCCTGGATGGAGGAAAAGTACTTCCAGAGAAGATGCCACATCTACATATGAGACAGATAAGGCAAGTGAAGACGATAACACACCTCAGTACTTAGAAGTTTCGTGATTACTCAGCGGCTTGAATCTTGCAAGTCCCCAACCGAGGAGCTTCCCTCACTCGGGAACTTAGGGGAGCACTGTTTGTACCATACTTGACCAATCCCGAAACTACTGAGCACCGGTCAACGTTATACCGTCAAGGATCTAGAAGAGCTTCCCTTGAACCAGGAGGCCAATCACAGCACGACACGTGTCGATATCAGAAGCCAATCACAGCGCGACACGTGCCAACATCAGAAGCCAATCACGACACGACACGTGTCGATGTTAGAACAAAACTAGAAACTCTCCTCTATAAATAATGATCATTCTCCCACAATAATCTCTAATGTCATTTTGTATTAAACTATTCACTAGAACTCACTAAACCAGAGCTTGAACCTATGTATTTGTGTAAACCCTTCACAATTAATGAGAACTCCTCTACTCCGTGGACGTAGCCAATCTGGGTGAACCACGTACATCATGTGTTTGCTTCTCTATCTCTATTCATTTACGTACTTATCCTCACTAGTGACCGAAGCAACCAAGCGAAGGTCACAAAACCTGACACTTTCTGTTGTACCAAAGTCCTCGCTGATTTTGTGCATCAACATTTGGCGCCGTCTGTGGGAAACACACTTATTCCTACTTTCTACAGCTCTGTCAAGCTGGTTTCCACCATTTGTACACTTTCTTTTGGCCAAGCATCTCTCTCCGACATGGGGAGCGAAAGAAGCCACAACACACAGAATGACACCCCCGCTGGACCTAGTATGAAGCAACGAAAGCAGGAAGGAAATAGAGTTACTCTTCAAGCTAAAGTCGATGAGCTAGAGGTTCAGAACAACAAGATAGCAATGAAGAATGAAGTCCTCCAGGAACAATATGAAAAACTTTTCGAGATGCTTCACGAGGCTAGGCAGGCTCAAACACATAAGCTCGTCGCCCCTGTTGAGGTTAACAATCAACTGAATGCCCCCCAACACGGAGGGTCGCCGATATTCGACACGAACATCCCTGATAGGGATCGAGCTACACATCAATGTGATAATCAACATGAGACTTCTCTCAACCCAGCTGCTTCAACCCGAAGCAGGAGAAGTAGAGGAAAACACCTCCTCACAGAGGGAGTGGAAGGATCAAAAGCTGTCTATCGCGATTGTCGAGACTTCCTAAAGCAACGTCGAGAGAATCACATCCACATAAGCTCGAAGATCAATGACCCAAGGGTTTCTGAAAGACTCGGTCCTCTTCCACGACCCAGGCCAGCCGCCAATCTAGAGAATGGGCAACAAGTCCCAGAAGAATATGAAGGTACTGGGGACTCGGAAACATTCCGACATACTCACTCTAGAAGTTAGTGTGGCGAGTCCAGAGAAAGATCACGCTATCTTGATCAAACTTTCCTACTTCCAAGAGGCGATGGGGACTTAAAGAAGAAAACTTTGGTGGTGCACGACTCCGCTCAGGACCCCCTTGTCCTGCAGCTCCTTGAGGAAGTAAACAAGCTGAAGGCTGAACGTCAAGCCGAGATACCTGACTGGAACCAACCCAAGCCTGGCCCTCTCACAAGAAGGATCTTCAACACTCCCCTCCAAGCGAAGACAAAGCAGAAGCTTGACTTACAGCTTTATACTGGAAGGGAAGACCCGATTGAACACCTTAACCTCTTTGAGTCTACCATGGTATACCGGGAACACACTGACGAAGAACGGTGCCTTCTCTTCCCCTCCACCCTCTCTGGCGGAGCGTTAAACTGGTATTGCCGTCTTCCACCTGAGACAGTAAACTCATTTGAAGAGTTGAGGAAGCTGTTTGTCTCTCAACACATCTTCCAGACCGATCGCTTGCATTCCGCAGATGACTTGTACACTATTCGCCAGAAGCCGGACGAGTCATTACGAAAGTACGCTGGCCACTTCAGCCATGAGTATTCTCGCTGCGCTGAGGCAGATGACAAGACCGCCCTCAAGGCTTTCACGGCAGGCTTACGTGATTGTTTCTTCAAGTACATGATCAATGCCAACACTTGGAAGACTTACTCTGAGGTGATGACACAAGCTTACAACCATGCCTCCGCCGAGGCAAGGACATATCAAGGGAAACCCCCTACAGTCACCCCTTATCAGCAAGTAGGGAGTGGAGGCCAGATCCAACCAAATGAAAAGACCTCAACCTTCCAAATGGTAGCAGCACACCCCCTGCCTCATTTAATGCTTCGCCAAGTCAACAGACATATCAATCTCAGGGCAAAAGGAAAGACTTCCATCCTCACCAATCTCATTTTAATAAAAAGAATAAGGGGCACTATCGCGATAACTCAGGATATCGTCACAATAATGCCCGCCCCCAGGCAGTCAACGCAGTGGGCCAATCACGTGTCAAGACAGGCCCTACCCCGAGGTATGAGACATACACCTCTTTGAATGCTACACGTGCTACCATCTACCCCAGTATAGCTCACCTGATACCAAAGCCAAAGCCAAGACAGCCAGATTACAAGTCCACGAAGAACACGGGCATTTTTTGCTGCTACCACGAGTATAATGGCCATGATAGTGAGAAGTGCATTATCCTCCGTGACCATATTGAAGCTTTGGCACGTGAAGGAAAAATTGATCAGTTCCTCCTTCACCCTCCAAGGGATAACCGTAACCAACGCCAGGTGAATGTGATATATTCCATAAACGGCGGCACACCCATGTCTGAATCTTCCAATAGGGCCATGAAAAGCAGTGAACGAACTTTGAGACCTGGCCATCAAGTGTTTCACGTGGAAAACATCAGAGGAGGCAAGTATCAAAAGCCTAACTGGGATCCAATATGTTTCTACCCTGAGGAAGAAAGAGGTATCATCTACCCTCACAATGACCCGCTGATCGTGGAAGCTCACATAGCAAATTTTGATGTGAAACGAATCCTGATAGACACAGGGGCTTCAGTCAATATCATGTTTGCTAAAGCTTTCAAAGCACTTAATGTAGCTGAACACTTGCTCGATCGCTCGATTTCTCCTCTGATAAGCTTCTCTGGCGATATCGTGCAACCTTTAGGGAGTATACAATTACCCTTCACCATTAGTACAGGCCCCTACACAGCTACTATTACCACTAACTTCCTAGTGGTCAACTGCCCGACGGCATACAATGTCATCTTTGGGCGCACAGGCATCAATGATCTCAAGGCCATGGTATCCACACATATGTTGTTGATGAAGTTTCCAACCCCTTTCGGCAATGGGTACATCAGGGGAGATCAACTTAGTGCTCGATCATGTTACAACACTTCAGTCAAACAACAACACATGCCTGTCCCCAAGGAGACTCTCTTTATACATAACCAAGTCGTAAAGACCAATATAGATGAATCCAACTCGGGTTTTCAAGATGGCAACAGTCAACCCGACGACCCTCGAGATGACTCATTCACCCAGCAAGCACAACCCGCTGAAGAGTTAGAGAATGTCTCTATCTCCAAAGACCATCCAGACCGCATGGTGAAGATTGGCACCACTTTGTCACCACCCCTTCGGTTGTCGCTGATCTCCTTTTTGCAAGAAAACGCCGAGGTCTTCGCTTGGTCATATAAAGATATGCCGGGCATCTCTCCCGATATCATTTGTCACCACTTGAGTATTGATCCCAAGACCAAACCAGTAAAACAGAAGCGAAGATCTTATGATGTTGAACGATATGAGGCGATGAAAGCAGAAGTTGAAAAACTCAAGGATATAGGCTTCGTCCGTGAAGTCAATTACCCAACATGGGTAGCAAATGTTGTCCTTGTTAAGAAAAATCCGACCAAGGAAAGTCTCCTGCTTCAAAAGGTCTTGTGGAGAATGTGTGTCGACTACACCGACCTAAACAAAGGATGCCCGAAGGATAGTTTCCCTCTTCCTCTCATTGATAGACTTATAGACTCTACGGCAGGGTGTGAGCTCTTGAGCTTCATGAACGCTTATTCAGGATACAACCAAATCCTCATGAACCCCTCAGACCAAGAACACACGGCCTTCACTACTGACAGGGGACTATATTGCTATAAAGTCATGCCTTTCGGCCTAAAGAATGCAGGAGCAACTTATCAGAGACTGGTCAATTCAATGTTCGCCGAACAAATTGGGAAGAGCATGGAAGTTTACGTTGATGATATGCTAGTTAAAAGCAAACATGCTGACCAACACATCACCAACCTATCTGAAACTTTCACCATTCTAAAGAGGTATCGAATGAGGTTGAACCCCAACAAATGTGCTCCTTTCTTCAAAGCACTCAAGGGAAATAAGAAGTATATTACATGGACAGAGGAATGTGCCAAGGCATTCAGGAACCTCAAAGAGTACATGAGTAAAGCCCCTCTGCTCTCCAAACCAGAAGTTGGTGACACTCTCAGCATCTATCTATCGGTTTCGGCTTCAGCAGTCAGTTTTGTTCTTATTCGAATGGACAGTGGTGTCGAACGACCCGTTTACTACGCTAGCAAGGCCCTACAAGATGCGGAGACACGATACTCCAACATTGAGAAATTAGCTCTAGCATTGGTCATGTCTGCTCGGAAACTTCGCCCTTATTTCCAAGCACACGCCATCATCGTGCTTACCAATCACCCTCTTCGACAGATACTCCAGAGTCCTGACACGTCTGGACGAATGATCAAATGGGCAATAGCATTGGGTGAGTTTGACATCTCCTACCAACCAAAACCAGCCGAAAAAGGTCAAGCAGTAGCAGATTTCATCGCCGACTTCACATATCCTGTTGACATTGCTTCTACACCTGAAGCAGTAGCTTCATTACCATCGGAAGCTCAGAAAGTAGAATCAACGACCCCAGCATGGAGTCTGTATGTTGATGGCTCATCCAACCAACAGGGCTGCGAAACTGAGGATAAGTACGTAAATGAATAGACTTAGTGTTCAGTGTGCAGGTTCTGTGTCTAATATGGCCCAACGCCTATTTGCTAGAACCCGCCAAGTTGAATCATTGGCTGCTGAAGTGATGAGTCTCAAACAGGAGATTAGAGGGCTCAAGTATAAGAATAAATAGTTGCACCGGCTCGCCCATGACTATGCTACGAACATGAAGAGGAAGCTTGACCAGATGAAGGAATCTGATGGTAAGGTTTTACTTGATCATCAGCGGTTTGTGGGTTTGTTCCAAAGGCATTTATTGCCTTCGTCCTCTGGGGCTGTACCTGGTAATGAAGCTTCAAATGATGAACCTCCAATGCCTCCTCCTTCTGGGGTTTTGTCAAGTACTGAGGCTCCGGATAACCACCCTCCGGTGCTTTCTCTTTCTGGGGCTCTACCGACTGCTGAGACTTCCCCTAAGCAACCTTTGTGAAGGCTCCATTTTGTTTGTTTATTTTGACTCATGTATATGTACATATTTGTGGCTTATCGAAAATATTAATAAATAAGTTTTGCTTCATTTCAACATATTGTGTTAAATACACCAAAGCCTTATTCAGAAAGTTCTTTGAATTTTTTCTTTTGTTGAAACTTGTATTGTTGAAGCTTTGTGAGTGAAGCGTGTAGTTTGAGGTAGTGTTCCCTTAATTTCCCGAGTGAGGAAAACTTCTCGGTTGGAGACTTGAAAAATCCAAGTCACTGAGTGGTTGTGAGACTGTCGAGTATCAAGGTGCAGTAGCATATGATGGGAGTCCCCCAAGTCTTCAGGCGAAGAGAGTTGCCGAATGAGGTGTTTCGCTTGTTACTAATTTGTCAAAGTAACGAATCCTTGTTTCGATAGCTCAGATTGCAAAGTCGTCTTCATGAAAGTTGTTCCTTATGTTGTGAACTACAACATATCCAAATTTAAGATCCATCGGAGTAGTACAACTTCAAAAATTCAAGTATGATGAGTAACTGTTCATCAATTTTTTGTTAACCCGTCAGACTTGTTGTGAGCTTCGAAACTCCATTTTCTCTTGTTCAGATCAACATACTTTCTTCATCGAAGTTGTTCCTCGTCATCTCTTCCATAACATATCAAAAATTCAAAACAAACTAACGATTGAATATTTCCAGATCTTCGAAACACCGCAGCAGCTTTGAAGCTTGCAGAAATCTGACCGTCATGTTTGGAGCTTCAACACTCTACATTCCGTCGCTCAAATAGAAAAATTTCCTTCGTGAAAGTTGTTCATCTGCTCAAGAACTATAAGATGTCCAAAATTCAGCTCCACTAGAATTAGCTTCGCACTATCTTGATGAAGAGTGTGCGAAGCTTTTATATGTTTTGGTGTTGAAATTTTGTATTGTAGGTGAAGCATTGGGGTTGAAGCTTGATATGTGAAGCTTTATAGGTGAAGCTTTGGTGTTGAAGTTTTATAGGTGAAGCTTTGGGGTTGAAGCTTGATATGTGAAGCTTTATAGGTGAAGCTTTGGTGTTGAAGCTTTATAGGTGAAGCTTTGGGGTTGAAGCTTTAGAGGTGAAGCTTTGGTGGTGAAGCTTTATAGGTGAAGCTTTGGTGTTGAAGCTTTATAGGTGAAGCTTTGGGGTTGAAGCTTGATATGTGAAGCTTTATAGGTGAAGCTTTGGTGTTGAAGCTTTATAGGTGAAGCTTTGGTGGTGAAGCTTTATAGGTGAAGCTTTGGTGTTGACACCATAAATTGATTGTGCTTCGCACTATCTTAATGAACATAGTGCGAAGCTTTTGAGATTGATATTTGTCCTCCATTGATGAAGCTTTTGTTGGCACCATAAATTGCTTATGCTTCGCACTATCTTGATGAACATAGTGCGAAGCCTTTGAGATTGATATTTGTCCTCCATTGATGAAGCTTTTGTTGGCACCCTATTTATAGAGGAGAGTTTCTAGTTTTGTTCTAACATCGACACGTGTCGTGTCGTGATTGGCTTCTGATGTTGGCACGTGTCGCGCTGTGATTGGCTTCTGATATCGACACGTGTCGCGCTGTGATTGGCCTCCTGGTTCAAGGGAAGCTCTTCTAGATCATTGACGGTATAACGTTGACCGGTGCTCAGTAGTTTCGGGATTGGTCAAGTATGGTACAAACAGTGCTCCCCTAAGTTCCCGAGTGAGGGAAGCTCCTCGGTTGGGGACTTGCAAGATTCAAGCCGCTGAGTAATCACGAAACTTCTAGGTACTGAGGTGTGGTATCGTCTTCACTTGCCTTATCTGTCTCATATGTAGATGTGGCATCTTCTCTGGAAGTACTTTTCCTCCATCCATGGGTGGTATCTTTAACTGATGAAGATGCACAAGGTAATGTATCAATTTCACTTGAAGCTTACTTGTAGTTTCGGGCTTGGTCAAGTGCGATACAAACCCACATGTACAAGTTGTACCACTCGTCTTCTGGTTAATGGAATGAATGGTAGGTTACTTTCATCACTTGGTTGGTGGTACGAATGTGAATTCCTTAATCACCTTTCATCACATTTCATCACCTGGTTGGTGACATGAAGGAGAGTACGCGTTGTACATTTTATCACCTGGTTGGTGGCATGAAGGAAAGTACGCGTTGTACATTTCATCACCTGGTTGGTGGCATGAAGATGAGTTCCTTCTTCACCTGATTGGTGATAAGGGTGGCAAGTTTCCAAATAATATTAGAGTACGAGTTGTACATTTCATCACCTAGTTGGTGTTACGAAGGTGAGTTCCTTTATCACCTAGTTGGTGAGAATAAGGGCAAGGTGTCGAGGCACATTGTGGCAAATGTCGAATGACACAAAGTGTGTTGAACCCTTTCGAAGCACAGTTGGCTTATGTATGGATGTGTTGGAAAGTATGATGTTTATGCATGAATGTGTTGGAATGTATGATGTTTATGTATGAATGTATTGGAATGTATGATGTTTATGTATGAATGTGTTGGAATGTATGATGTTTATGTATGAATGTGTCGGAATGTATGATGTTTATGTATGAATGTGTTGGAATGTATGATGTTTATGTATGAATGTGTTGGAATGTATGATGTAGATCCTTTGTATAGTCTTGTTGACACATACTTAGATTTTGTTTTGTATTGGAAACATTTGCGTTGAAGCTTCAACACTTGAGTGTTTCATTGCTCAGAATGGAAAAGAGTTTAGGGCCGAGTTGGCTAAATCACCTCTTTATTGAATTCATACCAAATGGTCTTTTTTTACATAGGATGCTGAACGGCTGTAGCTTAACACTTGTACAATGTAAGTTTATTTGTAATAGTACTTCAAGTGGTCAGCATTCCATGGATGGTCGAGGGTCTTGCCGTCGGAGTTTTTGAGCTTGTAGGAGCCAGGGCGGCTGATGCCGACGACCTCGAACGGTCCGTCCCAGTTAGGACTGAGTGTTCCTTCACTCGGGACTCTATCACAGAGTAATCTTTTCTTCAGTACCCAGTCTCCCACTTTGAAAGAGCGAGGTTTGACCCTTGAGTCGTAGTAGTTGGAGATGCGCTGCTTGTAGGCGACATTCCTTAGGTGAGCCTGATTTTTGTGTTCCTCGACTAGATCCAGGTTGAGGGTGAGTTGCTTGTCGTTCTCACTCTGTATGTAGTTCTGGATTCGGTATGTTGCTTGCTCAAGCTCAACTGGGACAACTGCTTCTGTAC
This sequence comes from Malus x robusta, assembly GCA_963082935.1. Lineage (NCBI taxonomy): Eukaryota > Viridiplantae > Streptophyta > Magnoliopsida > Rosales > Rosaceae > Malus > Malus x robusta. The sequence continues at coordinate 25,869,181 of OY720335.1, forward strand.
CAAAAGCAAGTGAGAATGGAGTTTTTTCTGTGGAAGTCCGATATGAAGTGCGGTATGACCAAAGGACTTGGGGTACGAATTCTGGCCAACAACCTTTAGCTTTGTCCAAGCTAGTTTTCAGAGTGCGCTTGATTATTTTGTTAACGGCCTCGACTTGTCCATTAGACTGGGGATGGGCTGGAGAGGCAAAACATAAGTTGATGTTGAACTTAGAGCAGAACATCTTGAACTTCTTGTTGTCGAACTGCCGCCCATTGTCCGTGACTATCGCATTAGGAATACCGAATCTGCAGAGGATGTTCTTCCATACGAAGTCTTCTATTTTTCCCTCAGTAATGGTTGCCAAGGGTTCTACTTCAGCCCACTTTGTGAAGTAGTCAACTGCAATGATTGCATAGCGGACCTTGCCTTTCCCTGCAGGCATTGGGCCAATCAAATCAAGTCCCCATTGGGCGAAGGGCCAAGGGCTGATCATAGGAGTGAGCGGCTCGGGAGGGGAGTGAGGGATAGTTGCGTAGCGTTGACACTTATCACATGAGCGAGATATTCTGATGGCATCTTGGTGGAGTGTTGGCCAATAGTATCCTTGGCAAAAAGTCTTGTGTGCTAGGGATCGAGACCCAGCATGATCTCCGCAGACTCCTTCATGTATTTCCCGAAGGACAATTTCCGCCTCCGCAGGTGTAAGGCATCTTAGGTATGGCAGGGTAAAACTGCGCTTGTAGAGTTGGTCATTAATGATCAGGTAGCGGGCAGACTTGTATCGGATCTGCTTAGCTTGGACTTTGTCATTTGGGAGGGTGCCATGAGCAAGGAATTTATAAATTGGGGTGATCCAACTATCTCCTTACTGTAAATTGCACATTTCCATGACCATGGTGCTTGGTGCTGCCAACAATTCGACATGAATTTTTCTCCCAATCTTGTCTTCCACTGCCGAGGCGAGGCGAGCTAAAGCGTCTGCATGACTGTTTGCCGCTCGAGAAACTTGGGTGATCTGGTAGTGGAAGTGCTTGAGCAAAAGTCGCGTTTGCGCAAGATATGCTGCCATGGAGCTATCCTTAGCATCAAAGTTGTTCGTGACTTGGTTGACCACTAATTGGCAGTCACTGAAGATATCAATTCGTTTAACCCCGAGGTGCTTGGCCAAACGTAAGCCTGCTAGAAGGGCTTCGTATTCGGCCTCGTTGTTCGATGCCTTGAATTTGAAACGAAGAGCGTATTCCATCGCCACTTTGTCGGGGGTAGTGATGACTAATCCTGCTCCGCAGCCCTGTTGGTTGGATGAGCCATCAACATATAGACTCCATGTTGGGGTTGTTGATTCTATCTTCTGAGCTTCCGATGGTAATGAAGCTACTGCTTCAGGTGTAAAAGCAATGTCAATAGGATATGTGAAGTCGGCTATGAAATTTGCTACAGCCTGACCCTTTTCGGCTGGTTTTGGTTGGTAGGAGATTTCAAACTCACCCAATGCTATCGCCCATTTGATCATTCGCCCAGACGTGTCAGGACTCTGGAGTATCTGTCGAAGAGGGTGATTGGTAAGCACGATGATGGCGTGTGCTTGGAAATAAGGGCGAAGTTTTCGAGCAGACATGACCAATGCTAGAGCTAATTTCTCAATGTTGGAGTATCGTGTCTCTGCATCTTGTAGAGCCTTGCTAGCGTAGTAGACGGGTCTTTCAACCCCACTGTCATTTCGAATAAGAACAGAACTGACTGCTGAAGCCGAAACCGATAGATAGATAATGGGAGTGTCACCAACTTCTGGTTTGGAGAGCAGATGGGCTTTACTCATGTACTCTTTGAGGTTCCTGAATGCCTTAGCATATTCCTCCGTCCATGTAATGTACTTTTTATTTCCCTTGAGTGCTTTGAAGAAAGGAGCACATCTGTCTGTGGCCTTAGAGATGAATCTGGTTAAGGCTGCCACCTTGCCAGTAAGGCTTTGGATATCTTTTGAAGTTACGGGCTCTTTCATGTCGAGGATTGCTTTGATCTTTTCGGGGTTAGCTTCAATACCTCGTTGGCTAATCATGAAGCCTAAGAATTTGCCAGAACCCACGCCGAAGGCACATTTATTGGGGTTCAACCTCATTCGATACCTCTTTAGAATGGTGAAAGTTTCAGATAGGTTGGTGATGTGTTGGTCAGCATGTTTGCTCTTGACTAGCATATCATCAACGTAAACTTCCATGTTCTTCCCAATCTGTTCGGCGAACATTGAATTGACCAGTCTCTGATAAGTTGCTCCTGCATTCTTTAGGCCGAAAGGCATGACTTTATAGCAATACAGTCCCTTGTCAGTAGTGAAGGCCGTGTGTTCTTGGTCTGAGGGGTTCATGAGGATTTGGTTGTATCCTGAATAAGCGTCCATGAAGCTCAAGAGCTCACACCCTGCCGTAGAGTCTATAAGTCTATCAATGAGAGGAAGAGGGAACTATCCTTCGGGCATCCTTTGTTTAGGTCGGTGTAGTCGACACACATTCTCCACAAGACCTTTTGAAGCAGGAGACTTTCCTTGGTCAGATTTTTCTTAACAAGGACAACATTTGCTACCCATGTTGGGTAATTGACTTCACGGACGAAGCCTATGTCCTTGAGTTTTTCAAAGCTTCACCTCTAAAGCTTCAACCCCAAAGCTTCACCTATAAAGCTTCAACACCAAAGCTTCACCTATAAAGCTTCACATATCAAGCTTCAACCCCAAAGCTTCACCTATAAAGCTTCAACACCAAAGCTTCACCTATAAAGCTTCACATATCAAGCTTCAACCCCAAAGCTTCACCTATAAAGCTTCAACACCAAAGCTTCACCTATAAAGCTTCACATATCAAGCTTCAACCCCAATGCTTCACCTACAATACAAAATTTCAACACCAAAACATATAAAAGCTTCGCACACTCTTCATCAAGATAGTGCGAAGCTAATTCCAGTGGAGCTGAATTTTGGACATCTTATAGTTCTTGAGCAGATGAACAACTTTCACGAAGGAAATTTTTCTATTTGAGTGACGGAATTTAGAGTGTTGAAGCTCCAAACATGACGGTCAGATTTCTGCAAGCTTCAAAGCTGCTGCGGTGTTTCGAAGATCTGGAAATATTCAACTGTTAGTTTGTTCTGAATTTTTGACATGTTATGGAAGAGATGACGAGGAACAACTTCGATGAAGAAAGTATGTTGATCTGAACAAGAGAAAATGGAGTTTCGAAGCTCACAACAAGTCTGACGGGTTAACAAAAAATTGATGAACAGTTACTCATCATACTTGAATTTCTGAAGTTGTACTACTCCGATGGATCTCAAATTTGGATATGTTGTAGTTCACAAGATAAGGAACAACTTTCATGAAGACAACTTTGCAATCTGAGCTATCGAAACAAGGATTCGTTACTTTGACAAATTAGTAACAAGCGAGACACCTCATTCGGCAACTCTCTTCGCCTGAAGACTTGGGGGACTCCCACCATATGCTACTGCACCTTGATACTCGACAGTCTCACAACCACTCAGTGACTTGGATTTTTCAAGTCTCCAACTGACAAGTTTTCCTCACTCGGGAAATTAAGGGAACACTACCTCAAACTACACGCTTCACTCACAAAGCTTCAACAATACGGGTTTCAACAAAAGAAAAAATTCAAAGAACTTTCTGAAGAAGGCTTTGGTGTATTTAACACAATATGTTGAAATAAAGCAAAGCTTATTTATTAATATTTTCGATAAGCCACAAATATGTACATATACATGAGTCAAAATAAACAAACAAAAGGGAGCCTTCACAAAGGTTGCTTAAGGGAAGTCTCAGCAGTCGGTAGAGTCCCAGAAAGAGAAAGCACCGGAGGGTGGTTATCCGGAGCCTCAGTACTTGACAAAACCCCAGAAGGAGGAGGCATTGGAGGTTCATCATTTGAAGCTTCATTATCAGGTACAGCCCCAAAAGTTCGTAGCATAGTCATGGGCGAGCCGGTGCAACTGTTTATTCTCATGCTTGAGCCCTCTAATCTCTTGTTTGAGACTCATCACTTCAGCAACCAATGATTCAACTTGGCGGGTTCTAGCAAATAGGCGTTGGGCCATATTAGACACAGAACCTGCACACTGAACACTAAGAGCCAGAGAGTCCTTAACAGCCCACTCATCAGACCGTTTAGAAAGTAGTCTGTTATCTTTGGGAGTGAGAAGGTTCCTGGCCACCACCGCAGCGGTCATATCATTCTTCATCACAGAATCCCCAACGGTAAGAGGACCAGTAGGGGATATGAAAGATGGGCGCCATATGTTGTCTGGAGAAGGCGTGTCTGCCTCTTCAGCAAGGTTCAAATCAAAACGACGGTCAGAGGGGCCAGACATTTTCAAATGTGTTGAAGAGGGAAGAGGTCAGACAAATCAAAATCTTAGAATTGCAAGAAGGGAGCTTCTACTGGTAGAGATTCAAGTGTGCTGTGGAACTTAATGCCAACCTCTATAAAAATCTGCACTCGACGGAGCTTCAGAAATCGAAGAGGCATTTGCTTTCTCAAAAGCTGGGCTGCTCAGAGACCACGAGGGCCGATCTCAGAAATCGAAGAAGCACCTGCTTTTTCAGCCTCGTCAGCACCTGTCACATGCACACTCAGCTTTACGGAAATTACGGGCAATCTGTTGAAGATTTCTGGTGAAGTAGAAAGCACGTGAATCTTACTGTTCAATCACCGCTCTCCACATGCACCATCAACTCCTCGGGTACCACATATAACTTTGTCAAAGATCTCTGAAAAAGTTTAGGCACGAGAATTTCGAAGTTCCAGCTACCCTACTATTACCCACAAGGGTAAAGGAACAGCACCACTGCTTGACAACTGGAAAGTCCCTATGTGTGTCGACCTCTGTGTTTTGCGGCAAGACAGGTTGGCAAGAACGTCCAACCTTTACTCACATTCGAGAAAAGACTCCCAACATAATTACTTTCTCAAAAACCGAAGTAGCACCGCTTTCCGAATCTCGAGAGTCATATCCTCGACGAGATTGCTTGTTCGAAAAACGAAGAGGCACAACTCTCAGAACTTCGAGAGCCAGATTTCCTTAGATAAAGCTTGTCTGTAATATTCACACGTAACATCAGCTTTCCAGATACCACATACCACTTTTTCAAAAGTGCTCTGACAAAGTTAAAACACGTGAAGCTGACAGCTCCCACTACATTGTTGTGACCAAGAAGGGTAAAAGAATAGCATTACTACTTGTTATTGGGAAATCCCTATATACATCAACCTTCCTCCTCCACGGACAGACAAACCTGCAAAAATGCTCAACCATTTCTCGCATTCAAGAAGGCACCCTCAACATAACCTTTCGAAATACTCAGCTTTATTTCCCCCCGATAATACCTCAGCAAATAAGCCACACCAAGAACAAGAGTATCTCATATCATCAGGGTCGAAAGCAAGAGTATCCCATATCATGCTTTCTCCATGTCTTTGTCTTTGTCCTTGTCCACACCTGCAGGACAAGGAGAAAGAGAGCAGTCAGTCGGAACCTGAAATCAAACCTCCAATCTGGAACTGACTGCCTGGAACCTTTGCCTGGTTGCTTACTTAGCATTGCTCTCGAGTACTCATCCTCAACTGCTGTCAAGGTCACAAATTCCACCAGCAAATACCTCATGACAGTTGATCAGATATTGGCTCTTTACACTGAAGCTGCCAAGCGTGGATGAGTCACTATGAAGGAATGTTCGGAAGGACCATTTAAATGCAAAGGTTGCACACCACATCTGCCATGCAAAAGATTGAAGCAGAAAGTTCAACGGTGAGCTGAAACAGATCACTACAGCACGACACCTTTCCATACCACATTCATTATTCCGTCAACAGCAACAGTATCCCATATCATCAAGGTCGAACATACTCTAGATTTGATGGACTTGTTTTGACCCTCAAATTCTTGAGTCGGCCTTATACTCTAGAGGGAACCAGAAAACCCTCCGGCACAGTTCAAGAATTAGCCTGTGGAAAGTTACTTCTTCAGAAGCAAAAGTATCTCATATCACCTCTTCTCCATTTGTTTCTCTTTATCCTGGCAGCTGAATGAAAGACAAGGAAAAGGAGAACAATCAACCAGAAGCTGAAGACGAACCTCCGATCCTGGGTTGCTTGCTTGGAAGTTTGACTGCTTACCTTGTCTGTCACCTCTTTCGGCAGATCTCCTAGCTCGGCGACTTGGGGGACTCCTACTATAGGGTTTGTATCGCACTTGACCAAGCCCGAAACTACAAGTAAGCTTCAAGTGAAAGATACCACCCCTGGATGGAGGAAAAGTACTTCCAGAGAAGATGCCACATCTACATATGAGACAGATAAGGCAAGTGAAGACGATACCACACCTCAGTACTTAGAAGTTTCGTGATTACTCAGCGGCTTGAATCTTGCAAGTCCCCAACCGAGGAGCTTCCCTCACTCGGGAACTTAGGGGAGCACTGTTTGTACCATACTTGACCAATCCCGAAACTACTGAGCACCGGTCAACGTTATACCGTCAAGGACCTAGAAGAGCTTCCCTTCAACCAAGAAGTCAATCACAATGCGACACGTGTCGACATCAGAAGCCAATCTTAGCTCGACACGTGTCAACATCAGAAGTCAATCACAACACGACACGTGTCGATGTTATAACAAAACTAGAAACTCTCTTCTATAAATAGGGATCATTCTCCCACAATAATCTCTAATGTCATTTTGTACTAAACTATTCACTAGAACTCACTAAACCAGAGCTTGAACCTATGTATTTGTGTAAACCCTTCACAATTAATGAGAACTCCTGTACTCCGTGGACGTAGCCAATCTGGGTGAACCACGTACATCCTGTGTTTGCTTCTCTATCTCTATTCATTTACGTACTTATCCTCACTAGTGACCGAAGCAACCAAGCGAAGGTCACAAAACCCTGACACTTTCTGTTGTACCAAAGTCCTCGCTGATTTTGTGCATCAACAAACTTAATCCTCTAAAACTATAATTATTAATAGACTTAAGAAAACTCATCATGGGCTGGAAAAAACTAATTCTTTAATACAATTGATCTCATATACAATAAAAAGGTTGTGAAAATGTGAAGATAAAGTTTCACATCAGTGTAACCAAACCTTGCAAGAGCGTACAAGAAGCTGCCACTCTCCATCCCAGTTGTTTATGGTAGAACCTCAACTTCCTCCGTGGTATCAAAGCTATGTTGGCTCACATGTGAAGTCCAACTCCATGTCACCCAATTTGTGTTATTCACGTGTTTGATTTGAAAATTCTCCACACGTGAGGAGGTATATGTAAGAATGTGAGGACAAAGTCTCACAAAGGTGAAGGACCAAACCTTTGCACATTATGTTAAATACTACTGCAACTAAGTAATTAAATAGCCATAAATAATTAAATATATGTTAATTTTATTTAATTATTTTTGGTTCTATAGTTACTGAAAGGGTACTTCAAATAATTGACCTCATTCATATTTTAAAATTCCAAACGAAGGTGCTACACTCATATATATATGAACTCGATCCTTTGGTATAATGAAAACATATATAGCTAGATGTCTTAAACTTTTAAATTTCTCTACGGTATTAAAACAAAATCTTAGGAGCCGTTGCTCTTTAAGTAGATTTTGTGGAAAAATTACAAAAAAAAATATTTTTGTTTTATTCATTAGGGTTTTATTTAGATTGCGTCATTTTGAGCATTAAAAGAGAATTTTAAATTTGTACGGTTAATCTTTATTTTCAACTTGATGTCAAACTAGAATTCGATTCTTAGTTGAACTCTAGCGTATGAAGAAGTTAAATTTTTTCTCGCACCCACAAACCATGAACCTGAAAATGAACATTCACGTTGATTGGTAGAAGGTGATAAATATGTAGGTGTCTCATGGGGGAAGGGATATTATCGATCGCCGGTGGGTTGGGTGTAGACCGATCGCCATTGTGTTGAGTTTGGATAATTATCAACCAAATAATTTGAAGATGGTGCTTGGTTTTGACAAACATTGGCCCCTTATGGTTGGATCTAGGACGAATATCTGCCGTTATACTAAAAGAAGAAAAAAACTTGTTTTCCCCGTGCTCAGTATGAGCATAATTTGGAATTAGAACAAGGCCACATGTCATGCTCATTGTTTGATATCCATGCTCCAACTTGAAAGTAGAGGGGTTGGATTACCTTCTAGATTACTAGTATTAGTTTTATGGCAAAACTTCAACGTTCTTAAAATCATACATAGACGATAAACCACATCTTTGACGGTGATTGGTGCAGATGAAAGTTCCAATTGGGATGAAATATCAAATTGACGATGATTGGTACTCATCTGATCCGGTGCTTCCAATGACCCTATACCCTCTGTGCTTGGCTAACTGCCCTGCATACATTCCAACAGCCCCAGCTGCAGCCGAAATTTACACATTGGAACCTGGTTTTGGGTCTGCTAGCACCTCAATTCCCAACAATGCTGCAAACCCAGGCACCCCGACGCATTATTAATCAATCACAACAATATTCATGTCAAGTTAGAATTAATCTTATTCTACTTAATTGATTAGTTGTAGGTAAATAAGGAATAAGTGATTACCGCACTCTGATATATTCAGGCCAGAAAACTACCTAGCAAATATATTCAGGCAAGGGAATACCATCATTTGGGTCGATCTTTCTTGTTAAGAACTGGTATGGTACCACACAATATTCAGCAAATGGTGCGAATGGACTGACCACTATGCCAGCTTCGACATAGTTACTATCTTTTGACCGAATTACCCTTCCAACCCCAAATGATGCAATTACCTACATGCATAAAAAATAACGTAATTTAAATCGGAATGTTTAAGCATGCTTGCATGTTACAAGTATGATTGAATATGTTATGGTACGCACGAACCTCATCAAGGTTGAACTGGGGGAGTGTTGAATTGGGGAGTGCATAGCCCATCTTCCAACCAATGATTCTGTTGCGTTCATATGGCTCAATGGAGATGAATAGGATGATAAAATTAAAATAAAAAAAGAAATAAATGAGAAAAAAAAACGCGAGTATTATTGAATATGTTATGGTACTTACGAACCTCATCAAGGTTGAACTAGGGAGTGCATAGCCCACCTTCTTAGCCAGTGATTATGTTGCCTTCATATGGCTCGATGGAGATAAATAAGGTGATAAAATTAAAATAAAAGAAGAAAAAAATGTTGCGTTCATATGGCTCGACGGAGATGAATAGGGTGATGAAATTAAAATAAAAGAAGAAAAATATGAGAAAAAAAACGCTAGGGTAGTGCATAGCCCACCTTCTTAGCCAGTGATTATGTTGTCATATGCTCGATGGAGATGAATAGGATGATAAAATTAAAATAAAAGAAGAAAAAAATGAGAAAAAAAATGCTGCGTTCATATGGCTCGACGGAGATGAATAGGGTGATGAAATTAAAATAAAAAAACGCTAGAAGGAGGGTTCGAACCTCCGACCTTGTGGTTAACAGCCACACGCTCTAACCAACTGAGCTACTCCAGCTGTTTGGTTAGATGTGTGCTCAAACCTTATTACAGCTTTAAGCCCCTAGGAACTCAAACCTTACTTAATCCTTAAGCCCCAAAGGAAACTGCTACATAACATGTCAATGACACTGACAGAGCGATGGTTACGATTGGCGTGGAGGTGTCATATGGGCGACCCGGCGAGCACGGCACAAGTATGGTCCATTTAAATAAGGCATGACACGCTCTACACTTATTTAAATAAGAGAATTTCAATGAAACACTTTTGTAATGTTTACTTTTAACTAAAATGATATTTTTATTTTGAAAAATCATTCCTGGTACTATTCACTTACACCTTTATTTTATCATTTTCATTAAAATTAAGATTTTTGAGAATTTTTCATTAGTTCTTCTTTTAAATAAAGTATAATACAACATGATTTATAATAAATGAATGGAACGGTCCTAAGATTTAGACCCTATTGACTAACCGGACCATGGTCCTTGACCATGGCCCATATGAAAAATCTTACGGACCATGGCTCATATAAAAATTCTCATTTATTCATTATTTTTCAATTACAAATATATATTTTAAAGTTAGTAAGACTTAATATTAGTGTTATTTAGCTTAATAACATATTCAAATAAGTTTCTTATATATAAAAAAAATTCTTTACAAACGATAGGATAATCTATAATAAGGGAAGAGGGATTCGAACTTGAGATCTCGAGTGCTAAGTCGAAAACTCTTAACCAATTGAACTACAAACCACTTGCTATTTTTTTAACTTTTAATATAACTAAAGTTTGGTTTGCAAAGTTGCCCTTTTAGTGACTCGCCCAGCACGTCCCAAGTGCTAATTAGCCATGGCCGCGGGTTGGGTTGGTCTTAATGTTTTATTAAGTAGATCGACTCAAACACAATTTGTTAATTAAATAGGCTGCCTTTAAATGAGTCGGAGCAGCCCATTTGACACTTAGCGTAATCTCAATTAACATGTATATATTTAATTTACCATTAGTGTCAATTAATATTAAGATACGATGCGTTTAATTAATAATAACTAGCATATGCCCCACACTTTGTGTGTGAAAATAATTTTTATTTTTAGTTTAAAATGGGAAGGAGAAAGGGAGAAAAAAGAAATGTGGATTAGAGAGAGAAATTTTCTTTTTTATATTTTATTTTTCAAAATTAGAGGATGTTAGGATCACCCTTGAATGAGGGTTTGAAAAATAACCGTAAAAGTTAGTTTGTGTGAATTTACTTTACTGCTCATGATTTTGTTTTGTGGTAGAAGACAAAATTGTTTTTTTACTTTTTTTTTATTGACAAAAAAGATTTTATTAATGTAATTTAGATAAGTATAGGAAGAAGAAATGAAAATTTGAATTAACCAGTCAACTTTTCTATATAAAAGGTATGAAAATATTGAGAGAGAAAATCCATATATTACGTGTATTCCAATTAATTCTCCTTTAGTCTAAAACCCCCATTTCCAATGCCCGCAAGTCCACACATCTGCTCTTTTGCCATCCACAGACATCAAAGGTACTTTTCTCACTCTATTTTTCTGTATGTGTTTGTGGGATAATGTTGGGTTTGCTTAATTTACAGTTTTTTTAGTGCATGAACCATTCTTTATTTTAGTACGAGAGGTTTGTGAATTTATCATCTCGCCTGTTGGTTTTACGTAGCTCTTATTCTAGGAAAATTTGCCTTATTACTGTTGTATATCATCGTCTATTTAATTATTTGATGTGAAAATTAGATATCTATACATACACAAATCGGGACACTCAAGAATCTCTCAATGTTCTGGGCCACATGGACAATGAAACCCTATGATTTTATCTTCAGGATTTTAAGTTCCTTTTACCGTAATGCTTAATTTTATGGTTTTTTTTGCTGTGCAACCAAAAACGTTGAGGCCTCTGGGTCTCTTTTTAAGCATTACATGTGCGTCATATTAAATTATTTCCAACCTAGACTTTAATAACCAATATAACAGAATTGCCACATGTATAACAGAAATGCCACATGGCATTATCTAGAAGGTGGGTTAGTTAATACAGGTAGAAGGCTATTGTTGTAATTAGTTCTTATGGGTATATAAGGGGTAATAGGGTTCTCATTTGAGTAAGAAAGCATTTGTAAGAATTACTGAAAGCTTTAATACATTTCCTCTTTCTTCCTCTCTATCTTTCCTCATCATCTTCTTATTCGATTCTAGTATCCATTGCTATTCATAGCTTCTCTGTGTTAATATGGTATCATCGCCGGTTTAGGCTCGTCGCCACTCTCGGTTCTGGTGAAGACTTCCGCTGATTTGGGTGCTATTTTGACGATTGGATGTTTGAAGATTGGGTGTTTGGTGGTTATCTGGAACGGCGTTCTTAGGAGTTTAGTGGTGCGATTTTCAGCAAATCAGGTGATTGTGTTTCTTTCTTGGTGATTGTGGTTCAATTTGTTGGAATTTGATTGATGCGAAGATTTGGGTTGTTGTGTTGATTTCTGCCATTATCATTCTGTGTGTATTGTTCCTTGGAGTATTATTCTCTAGGACTTGTTGATTTTAAAGCAGAAAGTGTCATTCTTTCTATGAATCTTGGAGTTTCAATCTCTTGTGCTGTGTTTGTTCCTTGGAGTATCATTCTCTAGGACTTGTCGATTTTAAAGAAGAAAGTGTCATTCTTTCTCTGAATCTTGGAGTTTCAATCTCCTGTGCTGTGTTTGTTCCTTGGAGTATCATTCTCTAGGACTTCTTGGTTTAAAGACGAAAGTGTCATTCTTTTTATGATTCTTGGAGTTTCAATCTCCTGATTTGGTGTCTTGAGTTGAAGTGTGTAATTTGGGTTGTGATTTGGAGTGTCATTCTCCATATTTGGGTAGTGTTTTTGTGAATTTAGAAGTCAGAAGTGTGATTCATTGACTCTATTTCCAATGGCGTCTTCTTCATTCAAGATTGAGAATTTGTTGGATATGTTGACTATAAAACTTCGAGATGATAATTTTGCTAAATGGGCCTTTCAGTTTCAGTCGATTCTTAAAGGGTACACATTGTTTGGTCATTTTGATGGTACGATTGGTTGTCCATCAAAGTATGTTGTGAATTCCGACACTGGTATTACAAGGGAGATTACCACAGAGTTTCTTGATTGGGAGTCCACTGATATGGCTCTTATTAGTTTGCTACTTGCTACACTCACAGATGGGGCCATGGAGTATGTATTAGGGTGCAGGACTGCTTTTGAAGCATGGTCGAATCTTGTTGAAAGATATGCGTCTGTTTCGAAGTCTCGAGTTAACCATTTGAAAACAGAGTTGCAAACGATTCAGAAGAGGGCAGATAACATTTGAGACAGTTTCTGACAATGATATTATCATTGCTGGCCCGGCATGTTTACCTAAGGAATATGGTGTTATTCGCACAGTTATCTTGGCACAGGAATCTTCCATTACCTTAAGGGAGTTTCGTGCCCAACTACTTAGCACTGAAAAGGAGGTTGAAGGAGAAATGAGTCTGCTATCTTAGAATATGAATGCTCTTTTTGTTCAGGGGTCTCAATCTGGTCAGCATACTAGTTTGGGATCTTCCAGTGGTGCATCTTCATCACATTCTCAAGATCATGCTCATATACCTGCTACTACAGCAGGTATTATTGTTCGGCAACCACATGGTTCATTTAATACTGCTCATCAACATGGTAGGGAGCCTCAGTTGTGTGGTTCTAATACTTTTCCTCCAGGGCATCATGATCACTCTTGTGGATACGGTTTTGTAACTCACTCTCATTCTGGTCAGCAGCATGGTTTCAGATCTCAGAACTATAATGGGGGTTACAGATCTGGAAATGGTGGTCAATCCAGGAATAATAGCAACAACTATAGAACTGGTAACAACTTCAGAGGACGTGGGTTTTATGGTGGCAATGGTCCTTATTCTTCAGGGCCAAGACAAGGTCATAATGTTACTGGGTCGTGGTCAGGCAATACTGAAGCTAAAACAAATGTTGTAGTTGAGTGTCAAATCTGCAATAAAAGAGGTCATACTGCAGTGAACTGTTTTCACAGAAATACAGGCAATACACCAGCTGGGTTTATTGTGGAGTGTCAGATATGTGGAAAAAAAGGTTATTTTGCTCTAGACTGTTTTCACAGAGACAACTACACATATCAAGGTCAGCCACCCCCAGCCTCACTATCTGCCATGAGTGCACAACAAAATTCTCAGGATCTTCCTCAGGATTTGTGGGTTGTGGATTCAGGTGCTTCACATCACATGACTGCAGATTTAAATGTTTTAAATCAAGTGGCTCCTTATCAAGGGTCTGATAATATAACCATTGGTAATGGTTCAAGTCTACCAATTAAACATATCGGTTCCACTGCACTTAATACTGCTGATCATTCTCTAGTTCTCAGTAAAGTTCTTCATGTTCCAAATATTGCCAAAAACCTTCTTTCAGTTAAACAATTGTGTGCAGATAATAATAGTTGGTTTATATGTGATGAGTGTGAGTTCTTTGTGCAGGACAAGAAGACAAGGGAGGTGGTGTATCACGGAAGGAGTAAACCCGAAGAGTTATTTCAGATTCCAGTGGTTAAAGCTTCTAGAGAGAACAAGTTTGTTACAAGCAATCCAGTGGCTTACTTAGGGAAAATGGTGAAATCAGATATTTGGCATCAACGGTTGGGTCACCCTGCACATGATACTATGGCTGCAATGTTAAGACAGTCTAAGGTTTTACACAAGTTAGATGCAACTTGTACTACTTGTATTTCTTGTATTAGGGGTAAAATGTCTAGGATACCTTTTCCTGTGAGAAATACTAGTTGTTTGGCTCCATTTGAGAAAGTTCATACCGATGTTTGGGGTCCAACACCTGTAAGATCTGTGGAAGGCTTTCGATACTATGTACTTTTCGTAGATGAATATACAAGATTTACTTGGATATTTCCCATGTGCAACAAGTCTGATGTGTATGCAATTTTTCTCAAGTTCTATGCTTTCATTCACACTCAGTTTGGGTTAACAATTAAAGGTTTGCAAACAGATGGTGGAGGTGAATACACTAGCAAGCGGTTTACATCCTTTTTGGCTGAAAAAGGCATTATGCAGTTTATTTCTTGCCCTTACACGCCTCAACAGAATGGAATTTCTGAGAGGAAACATAGACATGTGGTGGACACTGCTCTCACTTTGTTAAATGCTTCTGGTTTAAGTAGTGAGTTTTGGTACTTTGCTTGTGCTCATGCAATTTTTCTGATTAATAAAATGCCGTGTAAAACCTTGCCATTTAGTTCTCCCTATTTGCTGCTATACAACAAAGTGCCTGAGGTACAGTCCTTAAGAATTTTTGGAACTGCTGTGTTTCCATGGATCAAGCCGTATAACAGTCATAAATTGCAGTATAAGTCCAAAATATGTATCTTTTTAGGATATGCAATGGGGTATAAGGGAGTGACATGTTACGATCCACAGTCTAAGAAGTGCATTATATCACGGCATGTTATTTTTGAAGAGTCAATATTTCCAGCAAGGTTGAGACCTTCTCACAGTGGTCTGGCATCAGCTGAGACAGTCAATCAAACTAGCTCTGTGATTATTCCATTTCCTATTCCCATGCAATCTCCAATGGGTCAATCTGAGCAGGATGAGACATCGGTTTCTAACTCATCAGCATCAACATCTAATGGTTCCTCCTCTCCAGCAAGTGATACACTAACTCCACCTCCTTTGCTTCCTGTCCTCGATCCTACTCAACTTCAGGTATTATTACCTTTGTCTGAGCACTCCTCTAGTAATGCTTCCCATGTATTACCTGTACAAAATCCACTTCCTCCTCGGATTCAAACTAGATTACAAACAGGTGCTATTTCAAGAAAGAATTATGCAGCTTATTTGGCCACTTTTCCTGAGTTAAATTCCTTACAAATACTGGAGTCTTGCTCGGATATGTCCTGTTCTAAGTCCATTACTAGTGCATGTCCTGGAGGGTTTTCATTTCTGGCTGATATCACAGAACCTGATGAACCTAAAACTTTTAGGGTAGCATCATGTAAATCTGAATGGCAACAGGCTATGCAAGAAGAATATAATGCATTAAAAGCTCAAGGTACATGGGTTCTAGTTCCACCTCCATCTCACAGAACAATTGTAGGTAGCAAATGGGTGTATAAAATAAAGAAAAATCCAGATGGTTCAATATCAAGGTATAAGGCTCGGTTAGTTGCTCAGGGGTACACTCAAGAACAAGGCCTGGATTACTCAGAGACTTTCAGTCCTGTGGTTAGACACACTACTGTTCGATTAATTCTTGTTTTAGCTGCACAGTTTGGTTGGAATCTGCGACAACTAGACATTAAAAATGCCTTTTTGCACGGTGATCTCGAGGAAGAGGTCTACATGCAGCAACCTCAAGGATTTGTGGATCCTTCCTGTCCAAGTTATGTGTGTAAACTCATTAAATCTCTCTATGGCTTGAAACAAGCCCCGCGAGCCTGGAACTCGAAGTTTACAAGTTATCTTCCATCCCTTGGTTTCACAACTTCCTTATCGGATACAAGCTTATTTGTTAAAGTAGATAAAGGGGATATTGTTCTCTTATTGCTTTATGTAGACGATATTATACTCACTGGTTCCAATCCTACAACAGTTCAAGCAGTGATCAGTGAACTTGCTAAAGTATTTGATCTCAAGGACATGGGCAGATTATCTTATTTCTTGGGATTGCAGATTCAGTATAAAGATGATGGTTCACTGTTTATCAGTCAATCGAAATATGCTAAAGATCTCCTCAAGAAGGCAGCAATGGAGACATGTAAGCCTACATCAACACCATCTAAGCCCCATGCACAATTTCTTGAACAAGAAGGTGCTCCTCTCTCTGACCCAAGTCATTATCGAAGTTTGGAAGGAGCTCTCCAATATTTGACATTTACTCGGCCAGATCTTGCTCAGGCTGTTAACATGGTTTGTCAGTTTATGACTTCCCCGACCGATCTTCATATGCATCTTGTCAAACGCATCTTACGGTACTTGAAAGGAACATTTGAGTATGGTCTACATTACAAATAGAGCTTGGATTTCAATTTGCTTGCCTATTCTGATTCAGACTGGGCAGCAGACATAAACACCCGACGTTCTATAACTGGTTTTGTGATTTACTTGGGCGATAATCCCATTTCATGGCAGTCTAAGAAGCAATCCACCGTATCTCGCAGCTCTACTGAGGCTGAATACAAAGCTCTAGCACATTCTGCAGCAGATTTGTTTTGGATTCATTCTCTCCTCAAAGACATACATCAGCGCATCTTGGTGCCTCCAGTCCTTCACTGTGACAATCTGAGTGCTTTAGCTCTAAGCTCGAATCCTGTCTTTCACTCGAAGATCAAACATCTTGATACCGACTATCACTTTGTTCGTGAAAAGGTACAACGGGGTGATTTAATTATCCAATATATACCTACTGAAGAACAGGTTGCAGATGTATTCACCAAAGGCCTGCATGGTCCTGTGTTTGCAAAGCACTGCCGACATCTTGCTCTTGCTGTTTCAGGTTCAGTTTTAGATCAGGTTTCAGGTGGTTAGCTGTTTCAAACTTCACTTGGCAGATCCATGTTCAGTTTGAGGGGGGAGTAATAACCAATATAACAGAATTGCCACATGTATAACAGAAATGCCACATGGCATTATCTAGAAGGTGGGTTAGTTAATACAGGTAGAAGGCTATTGTTTTAATTAGTTCTTATGGGTATATAAGGGGTAATAGGGTTCTCATTTGAGTAAGAAAGCATTTGTAAGAATTACTGAAAGCTTTAATACATTTCCTCTTTCTTCCTCTCTATCTTTCATCATCATCTTCTTATTCGATTCTAGTATCCATTGCTGTTCATAGCTTCTCTGTGTTAATAGACTTTAACCATTTCTATTTTATCCTGTCTTTCTTTATGTAATATTTTATTAAAATCATCCATACTTTCCTGTTAAAAGAAATAGCAATTGTGAATTGTGTTGGTACTACACATGACATATTTGTGTCTTGAGTTATATATGCAAAAGAATGAAATATTGCGACAGGAGTATGGAATTCGTTGAGGAAGTTTTAAGATGGGTTGGACATTGAGATCAGGAAGTTACGGCTGCGATGAACTCGCACTTGAGCCACAATACGAATACTATCAAGAACAGAACCCTACCAAGAACACGAACACGAGCACGAGCATGAACAAGAACAAGAGCAAGAAGAGAATGATGAGCAGACTGCTGGAGAAGATCAGAAAGAGGAAGGGAGGAGCAGCAGCAACGACAAGAAGCATATGAAAAACGCAGCTGCATCAGCTGCATTGGGACTTGGGAAAGCCAAGGTTGGTGCTGAGAAGACCAAGGAAAAAGTCAAGGGAAAAATCAATTGGATTAAAGATAAGTGTCACCACAAAGACAAGGTTTCCAAGTGACCAAATGTCGCTAGCTAAATGCTGAAGAAGTGAAAATAATGAGTTCTCCATGTTGCAAAACATCATTAGAAGGAATAAATTCATTTTCTGTGAAGTTTGATTTATGCTTAGTTGATGTTGAGTTGTGAAGTTTGATTTATGCTTAGTTGATGTAGTTTTATCTCAACGTGAAATTTTTCATTTGCCCTTTCCTAGTCGTCATGGGAAAGAAAGGCAGAAATAAGAAATGAGATTCTAATTATATTCCCATTGTTTAATATTCTGATTGGTTCTTGTCCATTTTTGTTTTCCAATTGAACCCCGAATTATTCCGATTAGTATTTGTAAACACAAAATTTCAATACCTACAATATTCTTTCAATTTCATTTTAATTGTAATCCCATTGTTTAATTGACACACCCCGACCCGGAATGTCCATTAGGACTCTGAATTGAGCTGTGCTGGCCGACACCTGAAAGGTGACGAAGCCATAAAGTATAGTGATGTGGAAAATATGAATAAATTTGAATCTAAAAGTGCCTAAAAACTAGAGTACGCTGTGAGCGGGAATGAACCAATTTCACGCGCGAAGTCAGAGCATAAGTACAGTACAGTAATTTGGGTCAGGATCATACCCTCAAAGATAGCCACCTATACTGAGATTCGCCAAGAATACTCGTTGATACGAACCTTTAGCAACTAACCTGGAGGGGCAAAAAAAACAAAGTTTTTTAAAACCATTTCTCTTTCCAAAAATAATAACTCCTTACCGTAAAACCCGTATAATTTTCCAGAAATTAATTAATATATATACATATATAGAAATCCATCCAGAAAGCAATAAAAACTCAAGCAAGTGCCATGTCAAGTATCTCGGTAATAAATTTATAAGCCAAGTCACGTAAATCAATAAAAAATGATATATCAGCTGGAGTCACCTAACGTGACCTGTACGGCTGAATCTATAGCTCATAACCAATTCCTTCAGACGAGTCGACCACCTAGAGTGGTCTATACGATAAGACTGGGTGTAAATAAATACGCTCAAGTGCTACGATCACGTAAAGACTGTGCGGATAATCGCGGGTCAACTACGAGTCGGATCCACCTATAGTGGTCTGTACAACAAGATTGTGCACCTAACTTTGATCCAAGGTTAGCGTGCAGTGCTAGAGGTGAACATCACGTGAAGGACTGCGCCCTGACCACAAGCACGAGCACTAACACCGGGGTGCAGGATAAGGAGCACTAAATGCATTTATATATAACCATACACAATACAACAACTATCATCATAATATACTCACCTGAAGCTTACCAGGCATCCGCAACATCATTCCATAGTATGAAAAACTATACTAATGCAAATACTAAGATATAATGCATCCTTGACACATCATTTAATTCGTAAATTTATTTAAAAACAATTTCGGGAGATCATAAAGCATATATACGTATATATAGAAAACAAAAGCCCACTAACCTGGAGTCCACGCTACAACCCCCTAGTACAAATATCTAGACGTCACGAACAATCAGCGCTTAGAACAATTATCAAATCACATCTCAGAATTCTTATTGATAGAACGTGTAACTTACTTAAAACACATCCCTACGTGACTTGATGTGGAAGATCCGCCCTCGGATTTCCGATCACTAACTTCCAAATAACCACATTATGCTTCTAAAACATCATCCTACAATTTCGTTATGATCAAACAGTTGGATCTCTGCTAATTGCAAATTCAAGTGGTGGCCAACGTTTTATTTTACGAACTTACAAATCCAATTCGGGAAGATCCGTACGTCGGATTCCTGATCCGTAAGTTCCTATGATCCTCAAATATTATGCATTATAATATATTAAAGTTTGGTGACGATCAAACGGTCGGATCATTAATTCATATTTTTACCAAGTAACATATCGTAATGATTTTTTGTTCAAATGATCAACCTACGTCATACAAATATCATTCAAGACATCTAATTTAGCTTCAAAATAGCATCGACGGCCCTCTGGCCATGCACCACAGTGGGTGGCAGTCAGCCTCCCCGACTCGCCGGAAAATTCAATTATTTCCAAAAATTCTCAAATTTCACATAAATGAAGATCTCAGTAAGTAAAGCAACTTTCATACCTCTGACTAAGGCCAATTTGGCCGGGGAGAGCTCCAATTTCGTTAAAACCCGTCGGAGAAAAAGGTGAATTACAGAAGTATTTGGATGATAAAAGACTAGATAGAAGACATGATATAGATGTTCTTTCTTGGTGGCAAATGGAGCATTTTCATTATCCAATACTTTCTCAATTAGCACGAGATGTGCTAACAATTCTTATTTCAACTGTTGCGTCAGAATCTGCTTTTAGTATTGGAGGTAAAGTGCTAGATCAATATCGTACTTCATTGTTGCCAGACACAGTTCAAGCTTTGTTGTGTACACGAGATTGGGTTTTTGGAAAAAGGAGGTAGTATAGCGTTTATAAAATATAAAACTATTTTTTATTTCTTTTCATAATTATTTTTAATACCCATAATTTGAATGGTTTACATACAATGTTTGATTTTTCTATGTTTAGTTTATGCGGAAGAGAGTGCTAATGTGGAAAGCCTCAATGAAAACATCATCAATATAACTCTTAAAGATAATATATCAAGCCAAAGTTCCAATACTTATTCCCATGGTGATTGAGGAAAATTGAAGGGTTTGATTGGAAGAAAATGTGCAAGATGTTCTAATGTTCCAATGTCCTTAATTTTGCAGATCTTTCGAACATTTGTTATTTTGTAATGTTCTAATGTTTTTTTATTATGTTCTTATTTTAGATATGTAAATATATACTCAAAAGAAAAATGCATTTTTATGTTTTGGATGTGACAATATAGTATGTATTATCTATCATTAGACTGCCAGTATTCGCATGGCATATATGCATGTCCTCAGTAGTACTCAGTTCTGCGGGGTCATGACTCATGAGTGACGTTTTACGCTTTGAATTTATTCCATATTTTCGCTGGTACCATATATAGTTTTCAGGCACCACCCATTTCACTTACCATCTACATATTTTTCCAAATCTTATAAAATTTCTCTCATAAATTTAACATAAATAAAACAAATTCATGCAGCACTCGTTGCAAAGGAAATTGATTTTTCTTAACTTTTGGATTGAATATACTAAAGGAGAAATCAATCACAAATGTGTAGAAATAGAGAACGAAAAACTGGCGCGCAACCTTTTTTTCACTAAAAAAAAGTATTATGTTTTTTATTTAATTATTTGTTGGTTTAAAATATATTTTCCTTAACGGGTAACGAGTCGGGTCATTACCCGTTAATATTATCGGGTCGATTTCTGGTCGGTTCATTTTACCCGTTTATTTTAACAGGTGTTACACGACACGACCCGTTAAGATATCGGGTATGACACTAACACGGAAAACACGACACGAATGCCAGGATTGTATCCCTAAATTTAAACGTTAATAACTCTTTCATTACAACTCCTTTTCACGCACGGTTCTTGCCTACGCGCTCGTGAAATCAAGCTCTATCCAAATATGACAAGAAACTTAATAAATTATATGAGGATAAAATACATTCCATAAAATAACGTATAGCCACCTAAGGGCATTTTCGTAAATTCACTTATTAAAATTTAAAAAACAGTAAAATTGGGAAAATGTCATTACATTAATACTCAGAAGAAATCAACTCTCAAACTTACGTATATAATCATTAATAAAGTTTCAAATTTGGTTAGTAGAAACACCGACACAACAATGTGTATCTTAACAAATAGTGCAACTTTGCTCACCCCTCCTAAAGTGAGGGTGATGCTCTCTCCCCCATTGATTGTCGTTAGATCCGTTAGATTTAATTGATTTAAAACACAAATTTTGAAATTTAATCTAACATAACGGTAATCAATGGGGGAGTGTCGCCCGCACTTTAGGGGTTGAGCAAATGCACTCCTTTAAAAAATATAATGGAGGCATATATACTTTAGAGAACCTTCCATCACCACCAATTTGAATTAATTACGATGTCAAAAATTTATCTCAGTGGGAGCAATATAAACCTTAATGTTATCCTCCATCTAACGCTAGCAGTGTTCTCGTTTACAGTGATTGTGTAACAATGTTGTTTCTATGTACAAACCTAACAATGTTCTTATTTGCAGTGTATTTATATTTCGTATGTTGATGGTTAAAACCCCTTCAAATTTCATTCTCATTCGATTCGGTCCTTCTTAAATTAGTTTAAAATTAATATGAAAAAGAGGGGGCAAAGGGAACATAATGACGAGCTTTCTGAGGGAGTAAGAACCCTTGGTCCTAATGATGTAATGGTTTATGTGAAATTGGAGTCCAACTCAGAAGTCGGAAAATTCAAGTCAAATGGAGATGAGCTCAATAAGAGTCTCATGAGTTTGGTTTCTATAGGAAATATGAAACCCCCAATTGTTATAGGAAGCAAACTGGAACAACCTGATTCCCATAGCCCACATGAACCACTCTGGGAGGTTTAAGACTAAGCATTGAAGCAAGTAGGATATCTTTATTCTACAAATTTAGTTTCAATTTTTTTGTTGAAGACTTGAATTAGATTACAAAGTTGCAAAGAAAAGGCTTAAGCAGCAATTTTGGGATCTACATACGCACACATAAATAATCCGTCGACTCGACCGAAAAATAATTTACATCACTTGCAACTTCTTTTATTTTTCTGTCTTCAGAATGTCCCGAATGTGTTCTCGCCACTGTACGTCATGTAAAGAAAGCCATCTTCATCCTTATTTTCCTCATAAATAGCAGACATCGTAGCGGCTGCAACAAATCAATCAAGAAGTATCTATAAAACTGATTATAAAATAGTAACCTATGATATCAGAATTTCTTGTTTTGTAGTAATCAAGTATATTGAAGAGAACAGAGCCATAATAGAGCCATTATATCTCACCTGTGGGTGGCAAAATATTCTTAACAAAAATGAAAATAGCCTTCTCAGCACTGAGCTTGATCCTTTTCCGGACAACGTACACGAACTGGCCAATAGTCAGATCGGCAGGCACCAGGTATCTACATTCAGGAAAACCAGGCACAATTAATTTGTTAATTTTGTCAAAAGATAAAAAAAATAGTGGGAGTAAGAGGACAACAATAGGTGTAACAAAACAATCACGTACGTTGACTAATTAGACCGTAAACAGGTGAAGACAACAAACAAAATTAGCACAATCTATATGATATCCAGAATCCAGAGATGACACAGATTGAAGCAAAGAAGAAAGCGGTTGTCAAATGTATATGAGACAAAGAAGTACTAGGAAACAACTTACTTTTTCTTGTCAATTTCAGGCACATCACTCTTTTCAGCCCTTTCCACAACCACCTGCAGCGGGCAATGAATTACAGAACAAAAAATAGAAGAGAAACATGCCCAGCAACTGCAATGAAAGAAATAACAATCATACTGGTATTCTGTCCGGATACTTCTCTCTTATGCGAGCAGCTTCGGCTTGTCTCTTTTCTGGCATGTACAAAGACACACACTTTAAACTTCGATACAAATTGTTGAAAAAGAGAAGAGCAATTTACATGGGTACTCTGCCACCATGGCCAATAACCCTAGAGAGGAACTTCAGCACAGATTTGCATATATATTGAAAAGGAAGTTCAATAAGTATTCAAGATCTGGAACTTGACAAACATAAACCATCTAGTCGATTGTTCTTCCATAGGTACGCTATATAATTTACATATACCTTTAAAAACGAATCAACAATTTCTATATGAACTATTACCGAAGATTCATCGTAATTTAGGGCTGCTCAACTCAAATCTTTTTGTTTTTCGACAACTTCTCAAGAACGAAATCATTACCAAGATTTAGTGACAATGGTTTTCCATAATAGAATTTGTGACAGTGTGCCACATGGTGTTTGTCAACAGTTTCTCGGACACCAATCACATATCAAAAGTAACAGGATGAAGAACAAAAATTACAATTAAAACCCAGAAGGGAAAATATATAATTCTTGGGTTTTTGGCCTTCTGCTGCAGGTTTCAAGGTTCGTAAGACCCGTCTAAATTCAGCACCTTAAAAGCACCTAACTTATATTTATCTTTTCTGGATATTAGACAATATTAGAGGATATGGGAAAACAACTTTCGGAGGATTTATGCAGAATATTACACAGAAGAGAACAATCAACCAACCCATAAATAATGTAAGAATATAGGTAGGGTTCCTGACGATCAAGAACTATTCTACAACTCCCACACCAAAAAAGAAAAAAACAACAATTCTGAACCAAATAAAAAGCACACGAGAAAAATCAAATAGTAAAACGTAATAGTTGTGAAAATTTTCTTGTAAATTAAAATACGTACCGAGAGGGTGCTCCATCTTGAACGCGTTTTTTGCCATGGAAACTCCTCTGAAAACCCTCAATTATAGAGAACAAAATAAAAGGAGAAAGTAGGGTTTTAAATAAGTGGTGCGCGTTTAATTAAATAAAAATTGGAAAGAGATAAATATTTTATAGAATTAAAAAAGGAAGAAAATTACCAAATGCCCTCCCACGTAAGCTTGTGTAACAAGTTAACAGGTACTTTGACACATGCCAGAATTGTATTTTAAAAAATAAGTTTGGACTCGGTAAAAATGACAGAACCCAAAGGATGATTTTGAACAAGAATTTGGATTACCAACAATAGTGAGAGACCAAACTTAGATTTGACAAGTAACTTATCTACCTGTAATCTCCAAGCAAGTTGCAATCTCAAAAACAACCCGCATAATTCAGTTGCAAGTATCTCTCCGGTTCCCAGATTAGAACAAAATCCAGTTAATTACCTATTTTCCATCAGAATCTCATGGAATACCCCCTGCTCCAATAGCATTAGTATTACGGTACCCTTCATACAACCATGCATCAACATTCAACTTTATCCAACCTGTAGGACGAACTTCCCTTAATTTATAAATAATTTCGATTAATATTAATAAATATTTTACCTTTATTATATTAACTTTTATCATAAATGTTTGACAAAGAACCTTATTTTATCAAATAGGTAATGTTACAGAATTTTACCACCTCATTCAAATATTTTTCTCACCTAATTTCATTAAAAATAGAGAATTAGGCGATATTAAATTTTAGAAAACTACGATGTAGGACATGGAATGTCCGTTCTTACACAATGTGAAAAGTTCTAAACGCTCTAAGAGCCATTGCCCCTCACTTATTGACAATTGAGAATCACCAAGTTCAATTGTTTCTCGCCACTTAGTACTAAAGTCTAGTGGTATTCCTCTTTAATTGTAAGTGAGAGGTCTTAGGTTTGATTATGGCCAAAAACGAATTTGAACCACATTATTGCTAACCCATTGTGAGGCTTAACTTACTCCCCCCCCTCCTTTAATGTAGATAATATCCCTTGTTCAGAAAAAAAAAATAGAGGTTCAATTGTCCCCAAGATTAACATAACTTAGAATACCATTCTATCAAACATTCCGATACATGTAGTTGGGAGTAGGAATATAGTTTGTTTTTAAGGTACATAATATTCTAATTAAAAAAACTTAGAACAATACATGTTAAATCACCTACACATTATAAGCGACTTGTAATTCAATTGATTAAGAGCTTTTACTCCTTACACACATGCTCTAAACTGTTCTTATGTTGTAATTTGAGATAAGCAGGCTCATCCTTGACCGAGAAATTTTTTTTATAGAGAGAGACTCGAGACCATTAGGCATTAGGCCCACTCAAGTGGCCGAAACTTTAGTCCCGTAGTAATGAAAATGTTCTTGAGCGCCAACTTCTCCATCGTCGTAGAGGATGAAAATGTATGTTAAGACAGGAAGATTACACATCGAGATAGGATCATTTTCGTACGTTTAGATTTGTCAAAAACGTCATCCACACTCCAAATGATCCCCTTACTGGAAACATATAAGGATAGAAAAATAACTAAACATAAATTCTACCAAAGATCAAGACTTTGAGATATTTCGGAGTTTTAATCTTAACTTAATCTCGACCCTTCCTCTTACCATAAAAGGGCCCCGCTATTGAATGATGTTTAACGACATCAAGACATTGTCACTTAATCTCTCAATATCTCTATCTTAAAATGACCGCACATGGAATGTTTCACATTTTTTAACGCATCTCATTGCATCTTACCAAAATTCATATATTTTGTAGAGTACTCCACAATGTCGTCCACATTCTAACATAACTCTATCACAAGAAACATGCAAATATATAAAACATGTGTCATATTTTTTTTCTTTCTCTTTCATGTGATGTGAGAGATAAAAAACAAAAATACAACCAGTTATATAGAAAAACCCCAATCAAGCATGGTAAGTGCAACAATGTAAATCATCCTCATCAATCTTTTGGTGTTAATGTCTCATTAGTCAATATTAATTAATTTTTTTTAATAAACTTGACAGGTGCAAATCAAAAAATTAATTGTGTGGTAGTATGACATATGTTATGCGTGTCAATTGTTATATTATGTGGCTGTATTTCGGTACTATACGATAACTATTCATGCAACTTGTCTCATCAATCTTTTGGCAAGTCCCTTCCTTACGAAGTTGCCCATAAAACTTTTGAAAATTGCGGACCAACTTTTTTCCATCTCTGGCCTCTCACCTACACGATATGGCAATGGGGTATGATGCTAACCGAGTACCTTATCATGTGTGAAAATTCAATACTGGGTCTCAATTTCCAAACGCCAAAGCCGAACAGTAATTCACCAAAATGATGGCACGAATTGACAATTAGAATTAGGGTTTCAAATTTCAACTTTCAGTGCTGCAACCTAAACATAAAAACGCATGGCATGGTATGTCACCTGTATATAGCTACTCTACTACCTAGCGCCTACAAAGTTAATCAATGCCCCCATATTGCAGAGCCCATTAAAAACACTGTTGAAGAAAAATATGCAGTGATGGCGGTGAAAGGGGTTTTGAATAGAACCAAAAAAACCTACGAGACAGAAACCAAACCAAACCAAAACGTCCCGAAACAAAACAAAGGTTCTCTATGTTTGATACCAAATAACATAAATGCGGATTGAACAGAACGAACATCTCTTCTTCCCCTACCCCATCATCCATAAATGCTCAAATTAAAAGCCCCAGATTTGTGTCCGTGAACCTATTTTTATTTTCTTACTTTCTTGTTCTTCAAAGATTCTTGTACCTTGTTCAAAATTAATATTCCCAACTTCCTTTGTTGCAAGGTGGTTGTAAATTTTAATGCAACTTCTTCAATGCTACCACCACTAGTAACTGGTAGCCACCTCCCTTTGTTGAAGAGACATACATTCATCTCTCTCTCTCTCTCTCTCTCACTCTTTCTGTTCTTCCTGCATTATTAATATGTTTAAGTTGTTCTCTCCACCCATTGCCCCATTTCCAAATTACCTCCTTTCTTCTCCTTTCATATTTTCGGTCAGTTATTGTTCCAAGCTCGTATCAATTTATAAGCAGTAATTTCTACAACCTAGTTTTTATGTTTTGTCTATTTTTCAACCCATATTAAACTCTTTATTTTGTTGGTTTTGTACATAATGTAAGTTCATATACGTCCAATCTTTTTCTTCGGGAAGTGATTTTTGCACTCGTGCTTCTTGTTCTATACTCAGCCCTTTTTGTCTGGGACTGAAACGAGGTGAAGAGTCCGGAAGGAGAAAGTGGAAGTGCGAAAATCATTAGCTTTTTGTTTTCACTCCAAGTTTTGTTTTGTGTAAAGATGAAAATGATATGTTTGTTTTTGTAGCCTATTTTATGAAAAGATGCTTGGAATGGAAGCCAAAGAAAGAGATGGACTGGGATCAGTTTGAACGGGATATTGGTCCGGTTCAATAAGAAAACAGTGCTCTCAAAGTGCTTGAGCTCGGCTTTTTGATTGAGCCGTGCCAATATCACGTGTCACTGTTCCTCTTATCATATATCCCACCCTTTGCTCTATTCCAATTCAAAGGTATACACTTTCTTATTTCTATTTTTTCTTTTCATTATTCATGTTGACATAAATTAGGGTTTTTGAATTTTGTTTAGTGAAAGTTTCTCTAAGTTCTTAGCTTGTTATAATTCAATATCTACTTTCTCTAGACATTCCCCAATGCAGGGGAAATGTTGATATGGTTGTGAGATGTGAGTGGTCGGTCGAGTTGTATTACGTTGATTGACCTACTACTCACATTCTACAAGATTTGCTCCACATTTGAGGAAGGGAGTTGTTAATAGCACTCTAAAATGTAATTTTGCACTATTTTGTATGTTCTTACAAAATTACAATACATAATGATGTTTTTAGAGTGTCAACAACAATTCTCTTGCTGATTTACTGGCCTACATTAACTCTCAGAATTCGAAATGCTGGGATTAGAACAAATGCTTGACCATTTTATTGTATGTCGGCAAAATTTGTTGAGTTTCTCACAAGCCTTTAACCAAAAGAAGTCAATTGTATTTTGGATGAGTTGCCATTTTCTTCATAAGTTAATGTGGATGAGAAAGCTACTTCAAAACCGACGTCTTGGATTGGCTTTGTATGTTCATAGTTTGGTTAATTGAAATCTTGTGTGCCACTTTTAGATGCTACATTTTACCAGTTTGTGTACATCATGCCATTTTTGTTATAAAGACAAATATTATTCTACAGTAAAATAAACCAAGGATGATTCGACATTGTTATGCATATAGCAAGAAAATGCATATTGCCAAAGGTGATTCTTGGTGTGGCAGTAAATTAAAGGCATAGCTGTTTTGTCCTGTTGTAGTAAAGTTTTCTGTGTGTTTTTTTTAACTTTTGGGTTAAATTGTCCTCATAAAACACCAACTGTAATTTTGACAATGTTCCTAAGTAGTTTCTAATGGAGAAAATAATTGTACCTTTTTGTCTTTTACTGTGCGCCAATGTATGGTGTGCACCTGAAGAAATGAATGTCCAATCAAAGATTTGACGACCAAGAATCTAATATTGTGTTTGGATGATGAAATTTAAAATTATTAAGAAATTTAAAAACATCAAAAAATAGAAATGACGTAATTTTATTTTCTAAAATTTGTGAATTTTCTTATTTGGTTGACCAAAAAGAAAATGTGGTCCAATATTCCAGTTAATAGGGTGTTGGTTTCATCCATGCATCCCGTGTTTAAAATTCTCACTCCCCCTGAATTATTGTAAATATATTCAAACCTTCCTCCTCCCTTTAATAAGAATGAATTTTAAAAAAATAACTTAAAAGAACAATGAAATTAGAATATAGAATCATATGTATGTAAAGAGTCATTAATATATAAATAAAAGATAATAGTTATGAAATGTGCTAGTATTGGGGACGACGACAGCGACGATGATGGTGGGTGGTGGCGGCATCAGTGATGACGTGGGTGGAGGTGGTGACCGCTGCAAAGGCCACAACGGCATGTGGTGGTGGGGCATCTATGATGGTGATGATAATGGTGGGTGGTGGCGGTGGTGGTGGTAGTGACAAGTAGTGGTATGTAGCTACTCAAGGTTGAGTCTTTTTTTTTTAATTTGTTAATTTTTAAGCTCCCACTTATAGAAGATAGAAAATGACGCATATTTACATGAAATTTAAACTTAAGAATTGGAGGTCTCAAATTCCAATTTTTTTTTTCACACGAAAAATTCTAAATTTCTATTATGAATCCAGACAACAGAATTAATGCATGTCAATTTATAAATTCTGACTTTTATCTAAATTTCAAGTTTATTTCCATAATTCAACCATAGCGTAACGGTCATGGATCCCATTTTATGTCCATACCCTATTGTAAAATCCTAGCAAAGGTAATTGCTAATTCTAATACTAATGCAAATGAAGTCGTTTTCAATTTTCTGTCTTTTTCTAGTTAGCATCCAAATACATGCTTGTGAAAAGTAAGATAAGAAAGATCGATCTTGTGTCTTTATAGAAAGCAAATTCGAACCATCGATTTCAGCATCTGAAATAGGCATGAAAGCAACACTTCAAGTTTCTTATGTGTGGCAACTTCCAAGTTAAAGAGAAAGACTTGGCTCTTAAGGATTGAAGGAAACTTCTCTCTAAAATACATCGTGACATATTCATAAAATTTCATACTTATAATCAAAATTACTCATATTATAAAAAAATTTGTAAAGATCATTTTTACAAAATTAATTAAAACTAAAATCATGTAGTCTTCAAACTAAATAAAAGCAGATGGATGGATTTAGTAAAAGTATTACGAACCATCTATCTATTTGCTACAATTAATTGATTTAACGATCTTAGTTTTAATTAATTTTTTACAACGATGATTTTTACATAATAATTTATAATACAGTTTTGATTATAGACCACGAAATTCTATTAATAGACCACGAAGTTCTGTGATTCATTTCAGCCCAGTTACTTCTTAAGTTTCTCTGTCATATTTGGCAGAAAAGAAAAAAGATAGTGTCGGATTAATTAGTCCTTCGTGTGCCCTGTTGGTTTTTGTTTTGGACGTTTGATATTTTTCATGTAAATTACAATTACAGAAGGGGCATTGTTATTATTGAAAATCTGAGAGAGATTCTGCCGTGTAACCGTTGTAATGTTCTTTTGTCTATCTCTTTCAATACGTAACACTAGACAATATTTTTTTTAAAACAAGAGGAAAAACCTGGATGACACCATAGGTGTTTATTCCCGCCGTGTAAGTAAGCATTGATTACATGTCACTCATTAAGCACGCGATGAGTGCTCTAACTCACACGGCAATATATGCAAGAACGTGCCGAAAACAACGGTGGAGACACGGATCGTGTCAGATGAGTCACAAGATAACTGGGAAAGACATCAATTCAAATTAATATGTATGTTCATATTCATATACCAAGGGAAACAAGATTGTACAAGAAAGGCTGTAAAAGCTCCCAGAAAGATATGCATATTTATTGTTGCATTTGTTGCCGTAGAAGAACTGTAACTTACAGGTTGGCTCTTCAAGCCTCTCAAAGAATCGTATGGGTTGGGGCCCCCTCTATTTTCAATTTAGCAGCTGCTTCATTGTGGCCGATATCCTCTATTAAAATGGAGTTGATCCACACAGCAACCTCTCTCTCTCTCTCTCTCTCTCTATAAATATTTTTTGATGTTGTAATTCTCTATATTTCAGTACAGAAGGAAAATGAACAAAGAAAAAAAGACTAGCACACCCGCCTTTATACTGCAGCTCGAAAAGTCTTCCCGAGGTTGGAAGAGGTTCGAGCTGCCTATTTGAAAGTAGCACTCCACAAGGCGTTTTCGCCTTCCCCACACCGGCGGTGGACTTCCTTGATTCTCTCGGCTGACTTACAAATCCCACTGCAGGTCCAATCAAATGAAGCAACACAGATGTTGCCAGCCTGAGCCTTCCACTCACAATCTGCAGCAAACAAGTCTCCATTAGAACTTAAATAACTCTACAATATGAACAAGCATGTGCTCTTATTTTTACATTCAAAATAACTTGAAAGTTCATTAGTACCGGGTGGGGTGCCGCAACATAGTCTCCGGTCATCAATATGCTGCACATCGAGTCCAATAAACCAAGCTCCCAGTGAGACATCCTCGTTAGCGTACTTGTGTAGGACATGCCTGACAAATGCATACAAATGAGCACCATAAGTGCAATAATAGAAAATAATGTTTTAAACAGAACATGTATTTCAATATCCATCCTTAAAGTTTGAAACTTACTGGTTTATTGATATATACGTAGCCAAATCTTTTGATATAGCATACAGCTGTCCTGTAGCATGACGGAAGTACTTGTTTCCTGGTTCACCAAATTTCCAATACTCGGGTTCATGATATCTCACTCCCCTGTACGATCAAATAGTCAAGAACACAAAGTCAGTTACTTTCTAAAAAATCATCTAAGCACAAAAGGAAAAGATAAATTAAAAAACAATTATAAGCACTGGCTTACTTCTGTGCTAGAACAGGACCAGATTTCATGCATCCAATGTAGAGGTGCTGTTTCTTTCGGTGTCTGACTAGTGTTTCTCCTAGTGTCGCTGCAGAAAATTGAAAACAGATGGGCACAGTGAGATGAATAAATTGCTCTACCAAGTCTAGGTACACCCAAGTTGGCCATCCAGTAAGATCTTGCAAGCTTAAAATGACATAGAGAGTTTTCACAAAGGGTGAAGAACCTAAGTAGTTTGAAAGAGACTACCAATTTGGTATGTATCCATATGTTTCTCAAATGAAAAAGAAACCTAGTTCTTTCACTTTTTATGTCATCGTGGACAACGGTATCATACGAAAAATGTTTATGATTGTAAAAGAAGTTTTAAATTACCAATATTTACGTGGACATCATCATCAACTTTGACATAAAAATCTGCATCCCACGTAGCAACAGCAGTAGCAAAATATATCTTTGTCTTGGCCGACAATTCAAGGTACCCTTCAACATGGTCCTGTGAAAGAGGCATAGAGATGAACATGTTATGTTCAAGACTCAAGTGAGCTGCAAGCATACATGTGGAACGAAGAGCGGAAAAACAACAGAAGAACAACTAAAGGACATTACCAGCTTCAGGATATCTCCATGCTTTCTGCCCTCTGCTTCAACAGCTCTATCTAGAATACCTCCTGACGTGGCACTAGACAAGGAACGGTAAAAACTTGTAAATTCAATTAATCCCAATAATCCCAAGACATACGAATTTTAAGTTGAACCTAGTAAGGCATCTAGATTATGGAGGCTTGAAAGAAATAGAGAACGTACTGCTACTTCATACATGTACAAGTACAACCGACAAACACTGATTTTTAGACTCAAAGAAAATTTTGTTTTGTGATTACATGGATACCTTTCAATTACCAACACTACAGCATTTCATGCTTTTTATGAAATAAGGGTGTTCAATGACACGGAGTTGTGATATATTGTAGACGGGGGAATTATAGTCTGTGCTTCCATCAGCTATAACTGAATGTGAACCAATGCATTCATGCATAAGTATTCGACAGACTGCAGCCTAGCAGATCAATGACTTAAACTACATCTGCAATGAATTCTATTCTAGCAGACCACAAAAGGTAATATGTCGCATGCAAAGAATGCATAGGAACCCTCCTATTTAACATTAACTAGCAAGAACAAAGATTACCTATGACCAATGACAAAGCGAATGATGATACCCTTCTCTTCCTCTAGCCTCTTTCGTTTCTCGCCTATAATTCATGTTTTGCATAAGCAAAAGTAATCAGATAACAGATGTAAACAAATCCAATAGAAAACAACAATGAAGGAATTAGGGAATCCATTTATGTACCTTGTGGCATCCACGTAGCACGAACTGAATCTCTTCTTTTCCGGCTGCTAAAAGCAGTATTAATTCCAACAACCATCAGATACCTTCTCTTCCCAGTTGAATCAGTCTTCGAGTCTCCTGATAATGGAGAGCCACTACGTATTGACTCCTGTGTTGCCCTTGCTGCAGCTAATTCCATCTCTAAATTTGAAATAGTCTTATCTAATGTCCTATTTCAGCACACAATTGAAAACTTAGAAATTAAGTTAATTAAACAAAATCGTGAAACATTATGTTCTTGTACGAGAGAGCAGTAACATACTGTATAGCATTATGAGTCTTATAAACCTCCCCAAAGATGTCCTTATTTTCGCGCTGTACCTCCTTCTGATTCAACTAAAAGCACCAAATCAGATAAACATAGAAGAAAACTTCAGATGAGGAACATGATATACAAATTTTAATACATTAGCCAATAACGAATCTCGGGATGATACAAAATTAAGTTAAGAGGGAAGACATTACAGATTTCGGATTGCAACCCTCGGAAACTAAGTTTAATGTTTCTTCTTCCATAGCTGTTCTCCTTGTGATACCCTTACTTTCTGGAATAGTCCACATTCTGCAACCAGCACATAAATTTTCATCAAAATCTCATGACATCACAACAACCAAATTTTCATCCTTAAACTAAAAAATGTCGCGGCCAGTGCACAAGGCTCCCGCTTTACGCAGGGTCTGGGAGAGGTGAATGTCGGCTAGCCTTACCCCCATTTATGGAGAGGCTGCTCCCAAGTCTCGAACCCGAGACCGCTCATGGGCAAAAGCACTTGTCATCACTTGCCATCGCACCAAGTGCGACCTCTTAAATTTTCATCCTTAAACTAAACCGAAATATCTCCTAAGAAATTCATGCATGTTTAATCAAACTCAGAAAATAATTAACCATAAAAAAGATTGAAAATTCAGAATCATCCAGCTAATTAGAACAAAAAAGATCACAAATTTAACAATATTCATATCCAACATCAAAACCAATAACGACCAGTGTTCATAGATCTAAAAATAGAAAGTTAATAAATAAACACTTTCCAATTGAGTAGCCATTTTAGGAAACTGGCTCGAGCCCATTACAGAAGCAAGTATAAATAACCGATTGGTTCAAAACCCAGAAGCAGATAATTTTGAACAATTCGAAAAAAGTGATGGTAAAATATTAAAATTGTTCAAAAGCAATAGTACCTATTGGTGAAGAACATTCCAGCACAGAAGCAGCTTAAACAAAGAAAAAGGGTCCATTTCTGAGAAATAAAACTTCTAGAAGCAGATGGGTCTCCTCTGCTTTTCCAAGACATCTTCTTCTCCCCCAATTCTCTTCTGCTTCCAAAACAATCAGCTTTTTGAAGCAAAACCCATGAAAAAATGTGGAAGAAGAAGAAGAAGAAGAAGACGAAACAGCACTGTTTTGAAAGTGCGAGAGAATCAGAACAGAACAGAGTGCTTTTTTTTAACTTGTCATTTGTTTTGTTCCTTCCTTTATCCCTTTGCCCTCCTCTCTCTTCTCTCTCTCTCTCTCTCTAGAAACTCTACTTTGCAGGCACGGGACGTTGAACGGTAGTGAGAGATGACTCACTAACTGCTGTTGAACTTAAAGACTAAATTACCAAACGGTACCTCCCAACTTCTTCCTTGCTAAATGACCTGAGTAACAGGTCCTGAAATCACATTATTGCCCTTGAACATTTTTTTTTTCTTCTCTCTCCCAATATTTTTTAGTTCACTTTCTTCTTCCTACAACACATATATATTGGGTGGGAGTAGGACCATGCAGACAGTCGACATGTTCTCTTCACTCGCAGCCACATGGAGAAAATGTGGTTTATGGTTCACACTTCACATTGTGAGATGCGTATGAAGGTTTCTTTTGAAGTAGATTGAGAGTCTTTTTCCATAAGCTTTATAAAGATATGCAATCGTAGCCAAGTAATGAATGATGTTTTTATGGACATATTATTAATCTTCGAGATATTCATAGTTCAAGTAGTTAAGAGTATTCACTTTTGCATTTAAGTCTTAGATTTGATTTTCTTGTCTCACTTAAGTCTTGCTACACCATTTGGGTGCAGTGTTCGAAGCATAGATGGATAACTATATACTTTACATAATTTAGAGTAATGTCGTTATTAACGTTGACAAGTGCATGATTGACTCTTAACTAATGTACAGCCCACACGCATACATGTGTGGACGACTTTTTTGTAGCATAATTCAAGAATTATAGTGTTACAAGCATCTACCAAGTGATCCTTAGTAGAGTTGACCATGGACATTACCCATTAAACAATCAAGTAGACAAATACATAAAGAAATTGGGTGATCATTGGAATCCATTTTCTTTCCTAAAGACTTGCAACTCGCAATAGCACGTTGACCTTTCCTAAAATGCAAGTATTCTTCCATCCATTTTTTACCACATAATAATGTTAGTTGAGTTTAATAATGCACATAGGATCATTACGAAGGCCTAAATTAAGTAATTTTAAACCCCCACTTGTGGTGCTCATAAATCGCTAATTACTATGTTTGAACAACTAATAATGCACAATATATGATAATGTTAGTAATGCATTCGACAAGTTTGGAGAGTTTGTTACACAAATTATTGCCGTTTAGGGTTTTATCATGACTTTCTAATATCATAAGAATAACTTTTACCTCATGAAATTCAACTAAAAGGTTAAAACCATTGCATCTAATGTTATTTGCGTTTTTTTTAAGGAAAGGGCATGATTAAATGTGTTATACTAAATATGTTTTGAAATTGGCTTTAAGGAAGGACCATAATTTAGGTTTAGTAAATAATTACTCTTAATTAATCCACCCAATTGTAAATAATGGTGGCCTATAACATATATATATATATATATATATATATATATATAATTCTAAACTCATAATTTTTTGAAATTGGATATTGTTGGATCGAGTTTCGCACGAAATTATTTCATCGGGGAAAGATTAGCCGACGTAACAACAGTTTAGCCGAGAGAAGAAAAAAATTAGTCTCGATAGTCATTTTTTCTTGTAGTTTCAACTTATTACACGCCTAATTAAGCTAACGACTAATTCATGCTAGACTAACAAAAATAAACAAAATTTAGTATAATAAGAATAAGCTGATATTTCTAGTATTATTGAACTATATGATTAGGATTGAACCTAATAAAACTAAAAAGTTATCATACCATTCCGATTAAGCACATTGTAAATCACAAGCATTTCTTAATTCTCATATTTAATTAACAGAAAAATATTTAAAATTTATTGGTAAAGAGAGGACAAAGAAAAGAGGAAAGACTTTCAAATCGAAGAATTTGAATTTGGAGGGACATTTGAAAAAGAACAACAAAAATTTAGCTATAATTGTGGTTCATGAATCATGAATTGAGATTTGTGAGGGCTTTTATTTTAGAGAACTTTAACGAAAAGCTTTCGGTACTGTTCACTTTAACAAAAAATTATATTTTTACACTAAAAAGTCAATCGAGGTACTATTCATTTTACCCTTTATTTTGTCTTTATCGTTAAAACTCAAAATTTTCAAACCATTTTCATTAGTTTTCCTTTTATTTTATAATCATCATATGAAAACAATAAAATAATGGGGGGAAAGAAGCACTTAAAAATTATGAGAATCTCTTAAGCTGATGATAAGAACCTGGTTTGTACACAAAAAGAGAAGCCAAAGGCAACAAGTTAGGACTCGTTTAACAGTGTTTTTAAAATAGCTCAAAGTGTTTTTGGGTATCAAAATTACTGGAAGTGTTTTTATTTTATAATCATCATATGAAAACAATAAAATAATGGGGGGAAAGAAGCACTTAAAAATTATGAGAATCTCTTAAGCTGATGATAAGAACCTGGTTTGTACACAAAAAGAGAAGCCAAAGGCAACAAGTTAGGACTCGTTTAACAGTGTTTTTAAAATAGCTCAAAGTGTTTTTGGGTATCAAAATTACTTGAAGTATTTCTTGCCTGAAAAACTAGTTATGTTTTTGTATGTTTCATTTACGTTTTTACTGAAAATTTGATCCAAAAACACTCCTATCAAAAACAATTTTAGTAAATTTGAAAGCGCTTTCAAATGAAGATTAGGCTGAAAAAGTATCAAGTATACGCTATCAGATCCAAACATCTGTTACGTGGCGCGATATGATTAATAGGATCTTAACGTTGTCCATTAATTATGTGACATGTGGTGCTCCAACTCACGGGGAAACTGCAAAAGTCTGCATGGGACTAGGGCCACGTGTCACGTGTTATTATTGAGTATTTCCACGTTACAGAGGGCTGGACATCCTATCTGCTTCTTTCAGGAGAGCAAATTAATTAGCTGGGTTTCAATTTGGTTAATGTGTTGGTATAATGGTTCTTGGATTTACCCTCAAATTATATCTGAACAAAACCCAATTGATTTTTTTTATTACTGGAAACTCAGAGTTAAGATTCAGTTTAGTTGGCAGTTTCGCTATTGGTCGGTTTGGACCAAATAATAAGCTCATTAGAACTCAAACTTAATAAGTTTAGTTTTTTTCTTTTTTATAATGAAAGAGAAGAATTTGAAAGTGTTACGATAATTCAAAATAGAGAAATTTCGAACCCAAAACGTATGATTAAAACTTAATAAATTTAGCTTAGTTAAACTTGAAGTTTGAAAAATACTCAAGTACTACTTCCATAAACAGTGAATCAATCATGCTAATAAGCCATCCCTACTCTTACAGTGAAGTTTTATTTTTCTCTTTAAGAAAGGACAAAAGAACCAATTTTTTATTTTTGTTTATAACAATTATGACATCTTGAATTGAAGTTAAAGTCAAACATTCTTTTCATTGGGTGAACAATTAATTAGGAGCAAAATCCAAACATAACAAGAATGCACTAATTTGAACTTGCAGAACTTTTTTATTTTCTAAAGTAGTCCGCCATCAACAGATTCGCAATTGTGATCGTCTAATTCATGATTATAACCAAACTAAATCAAATAATCAGCTGTAAAATTAGTTTCTTAATAAGTATGTTTTATGAGTGAAACATTTCCTTCAACGAAACGTAATTTTATTGATTGAATTATTTTTCAACTATTTTAAAAGTGTGATGAATGCGTTCCAATAGAAAATGGTGAGTTGTTGATCACTTTTTGGGGGATCCAGTTTTTTTTTCTTTATCATTTTCTGTTTAGAAGTATTTAAGAGAGAAAAAATGGTGATGCTAGTGTAACAGTAAGTGCATATATGTAAGATTCATCTTGAGTTGTCAATTATTATGATAATCGAATTACTTGAAAGTCGGGTAACTTGATCTTTAATTCATTTGACTTTGATAGTGATTTATATTGATTGACAAGAATCATAGAATGGAGATACATTAGTTGACTATTTGGTTCCCTAAGTAAGTAAGACATATTGTACATGGTGGAACAATATTTATGTTAAATGGTGATTTTGTGTATCTCTCGGTTAACTATAATATGCGGTTTTCGAGGAACCCTAATTACCGTATTAAGGATGTCCCTGCTCTAAAAAAAGTTTCATTCTAAGCAAACCCTACTCCTTGCTAGAACAGTTCTGTTTGAAGAGAGTAGAAGACAACCTTGTGAACTCAAGCCATCATATCTCCCATCGGTGCAGCCATGTTGTTAAGATATTAAGTTATTTACAATATGGACCAATTATTCATGCACAAACATTATCAAGGGACAATAAAAAGTGTTTCGAAACACGAAACATGCAAAGCCAATCACTCTTTTAAGATCTTTCCATTGGCAATTGCAACCAAAGTTATATATCATATTAGAGAAAAGGTGCAAGCAACATGCATATTGTATTGTCTAGAAAACATGTACTATTGTTTGAATTTTTTACTTAAACAATGATATTATTTATATTAAAGAGGTGGGGGAGTGGGCTAAGCTTCACAATAGACTAACAATAATGTGGTTCAAATTCGCCTTTAACGAGAATTGAACCTAAGATTGTTATGGAGTTTTTTTTTACACTTAATTTGATTTGTTTCTACTCTTTAGGTAAAGTTCTAATAATTTTCATATTATTCATACAATTGTAAGTGTGGTATAAAATCATACATTAGAGTGATCATTTTTAATGAATAATTTTATATTCAATTCATCCCCACAGTTATAGCTTTTGTCTAACAAATAAATGAACTAATCATGTATAAAAAATTGCAAAATTAAGAAAGAAAAGAGAAAGAAAATAAGGTGCGATGTTGAGATCGGTTGGGGGATATGTTTGCTTGGAAAAGGATGCCCCGTCGCTTTACTGCACCACAACTTCATGCAGTTCATATTCTCTCCAACTCTAAGCAACCGCCATTGCACGAGACTGGTTGGTGCAGTTGCAGGTGCATCCCATTCATCCAAGCCAACAGAACTACACAAGTCTTTCTCATGAAGCCAAGGGGTATTTCTGTACCATGAAAATTATACTTTCTGCCATTTTTGCCAATTTGCAAAGGAAGCCATAGCATTATTTTTAGGGGCATTTATACCCAGGTCCAAAAAAATCAGCTATTTTTTATTGAGTCCAGTTAAATGTTCTTACCAATTTA
The DNA here is from genome assembly GCA_963082935.1 of Malus x robusta. Taxonomy (NCBI): domain Eukaryota; kingdom Viridiplantae; phylum Streptophyta; class Magnoliopsida; order Rosales; family Rosaceae; genus Malus; species Malus x robusta. Next base: position 25,909,085 of record OY720335.1, read on the forward strand.
GGTCTAATTGATCTCATCTTATTCCCGTTTTGCCCTTTATAGTAAAAATAAATATATATTTAAATTTCGTAATTTATGCATTATTTACTCAAATTTGAATCTTCGAATTCCTCAATCTAGCCACTATTTAAGGAAAAAAATTTAAAAGTAAGTTCATGTGTATGACTATAAACCCACGACTTAAGTTGAAATGAATGATATATAAAAAACCTATGAACAAAAACCTGTGATATAGGTAGACTATGAACAAAAACCTGTGATATAAGCAATGAACAAAAACCTATGGTATAGGTAGATAAATACTTTTAATTTGAATTAGAATATCAAGAAATAATGTGTGTGTGCGCACTATTAATCCATGGTACAAGGTAGACAGAATAAGATAACTTATGATACATGTAGACAAACACAATTAACTTGAGATAGATTATCAATAATGTGTGATAGGTAGATAATACAATTTATCCATGATACAGGTAGTTTAAAACACACAGAGGTAGATTAGAAAAAAATTTTGATATATATACCAAGAAGATCCATAGAAAATGATGAATAAAAAGATGACGTTGAGGAGTAAAACACAAAGAGGAAAGAAAGAGTTTTAGAATAGACACAAAAAAAAAAAAAAAACAGAGAAACATGAAAAAAATAAATAAAAATTAAAGCATACAAGATTGGCTAAATTCTACAAATCAAACCAACTATAGAAATTTGAGGTTGGACATCTTTGATCATCTATGCTTGGGAGCAGGGAGGAGGGAAAAAGAAGAAGATATCGTGAGGGATGAGAAGGAGACATCGTGAGGGAGAAAGAGAAGGAAGAATAGGAAACGTTTTGGAGGATGAAAGAATATTAAAGAGATTTAAATTCCTATACTTAATCCGATCATTAAGCATAAGATAATCCTATGAATAAGGATTAAAAATCATCATAAATAAAAAAAAAGTTAATAGTATATTAATTACCTAATTAGTCAATTTATGGATAAATTTGGCAGGAGAATAAAAATAAGCTGATGTGTACAATGAGCCATTGGACCTAAGTCAATAATCAAGCAAAATTGGACTATACCCCATAAAGGCTCACAAAATTGAACTCATATCAAATTTCCCTTACGTTCTCTAGCTATATCATTATGGGATGACCTTTTTTTAGAACAAGTGAACGTACTTTGCTGCTTATGATAAGAGTATGATTGCCATTGTCAACGGCTTTAAGCAAAATCTTAACTTTTACAACAAATTAGAGAAATCAGATTTTGTTTACCACCTCAAAAGATATGAAAATACTAAATATATAAGGGGAAAAGGTTCGCCATTCCAAGATGCTAATTGTTTGTTTGATTTAATTTGTCAGCTTCATATACATCATATACAGGTCATCTATTTGTATGTAATATGTGGTATGTGCGCGATGGAGGGTGCAAGTTTGATATACATTGTTGACATTTTTTTGGCAACGTCAGCTAGCTTTCAGAGTCATTATTATTTGTCTAACATGGTATTTCGATTTGGTTGAGTTTGTGTGAGGAATGATACAAGTTAATATATTTTCTATTATCATAAGTTTTTAGAGTCATTGTTTAACGTGGTATTTCTCCCTGATCTGATTGGAAATGCGCACAAAGATTCAAACCAAAATTCTTTTATTCTGTCATCTCTTACCCTAATTGTTGATTTTTTTTTTTTCACATTTTCTAGCATACCATAAAATTTAAAAATAAATCATTTGCTAGTGTCATACAAATTTTAGAATTGTAAAGGAACTTCCGTTTTCATAATAGAAATGCTTATATTAGTCACTCACTCACGTATGATTGATTTCTAACTACAAATGCATGTGAATTTTACCATAGAATTCATATACATCAACAATTAAAAATTATTCATACCCCGACACTCACTAAGGTCTTTAGTTCGAGAAGTTTCCACACTCCTGCAAAATAATTAAATAATAATAGAATATTACCCAAAAAGAAAACCGAAGATTGTGCAATCTTGGTAGTTGTGCTTTCATTATTAAACACATCAATGTTAGCTGAAATGGAGTTGTTGAACCATACTACCATACTACAAATCATACTCCGAGTTGCCACACACACACACACACACACACACACACACACACACACACTCTCTCTCTCTCTCTCATATGAAGGAGGCAGCCCATGAGGGCAGGTATGTCCCACAGATATAAAACTGGGCCTCCTTAATGGCAGCATTAATGCCCCATCTAGAGTGTGCCACCATCTTCCATCCGCTGCTTTATGTCTGCAGGCCCATACACATGTGCCATCTGCAATTCCCTTTATTCCCTCCCATCCATTGTTTACTTTAAGCTTCTTTTTTTCTTTTTTTTTCTTTTTTTTTTTTTTTTTTGTTGAACCCTAGCTTCTGGTTTTTGTATCTTTAAGAATTTGAATTTCAAAATAATGTAAAAAAAGTGAAAAAAAGAAACATAATGTCTAGCAATTTTTGGAAGGCAAGAGTGCACAAGGCGAATAAATTTTGTCTATTTTTCGTTTTTTTATTTTGAATAATAATATTATCTACACTAAATAATGGAGCATTGTACTAAACTTTACAATGAGCTAGTAATAATGTGGTTCAATTTTCTTTTGATGAAAATCAAACATACTCACTTACAAGTTAAAAAAAATGCCACATGATCGTAGTACTATATGGCATACTTCTCTGTGTTATAAATTATAACATGGGTCGACGACTCAGTTGATATCTCACTCAAAAAATTTTATTTTGTAAGGAGCAGAGAAGGACAAAGAATAGGGCCAAGCTTGCCATTCATTTCGATGTCATTGTCAAGAGATGGATCCATATCCTCTCCGGATCTAAGGATTCTGAGCCTAGGGATCAATTGATCTGGCCTGTTGAAATTTGATCCAACGGCTATAAACAGGGAGTCCCATTAAAAGTTATAATAATTATAATCGTTGGATCAAATTTCAACGGACCGGATCAATTGATCCCTAGGCTCAAGATCCTTAGATCCGGAGAGGATCTGGATCCGTCCAGAGATGGCATCAACTCATGGAGTCTTAAGTCTTCTCTTCACCCACTTATTCCCACACGAAACCAAAACAATATCATCATGTTGTTTAATTCCCAATCCATTTTTTCTTTTATTGTTATTTCATGGAATGGAAGCAAATTATTTATAAGCTGTTGGGCCCGGCCAATGAAAGCGCCGCTGAGTTTTTAAAAAAATAAATGAAAGCGCCGCTGCATCAGATTGTTGCTTCTTTTCGACTATTAAAATATGATGATGTTATTCGCACACTTATTTTTATTTTTCACATATTTCTTTCAATTTTCGACCGTCGAATCAATTGAAGAAGATAAAAAAAAAACAAAGTAACAAAAGTGTGTAAGAGGTAAAACAAGTGTGTGAATAACACTACCCTTAAAATAGAGAAATTTGAGTTCACGAATGGTATTTTGCTTTGTTTTCCTTAATTGTGTATTTTATACAATTGACATCTATATGTGTATATAAACAATTTAAGATATAAATTAAAAGGAAAAAGCAAATTGCCGCGGTCGTGAGGTGTGCATGCTCTAAGTTAAACCTTACAAGGTTGCTTGAGAAAGTTGTTTATATATGAGTCTTAACACTGTAAGATCTGCAACATATGAGAGTCTCTTCTAGAGAAAATTTTTAGTGTATTGAGAATACAGTTTATATATACGAGTATCATAATACAAGTGGTTGAAAATCATTTTTTCATGTAAGCAAACACTTGTATTATGACATGGTATAGTGACCGTATTTTCTACAAATTGAAAAATCTTTCCTAGTCCTATACCCACACTATAAATAGCGCAACTCTAAACGATCCTTTTCAAACTCATTTAACACTTGTTAGAAACTATACATCATTGCCTTGAAAATCAGTAACATTGTAGACTTGTAGGGCACGTTTGTTTGACATGATTAAGAAGGATTGGACTGGACTAGACTATAGTCATTTGTTTGGTGTGCATCCGGATTAGCTTTAATGAGCTTAACCCGGACTCGCTTGGATTAACTACCTCCTTAGTCGTTCTTAACGAGCAACCCCAATTTCGGCCGGATTCGTAAGCCCTCTTCTGATAGAGAGAAAATTGCGAGAGTCAGTCGTCCAAGACCCAACGTCGCTCGTCCTGCTCGTCGCACATCGTTCCCTCCTTGCCCTGCTCCATCTTCTTCCTCGCTTCCACAACCATTTTCAAACCCACATCCCGCAAAATTCAAAAAAAAAAAAATGCAGTCATTCCATTTTTCAAATTCAGATCCAACCTACAAAATAGAACGCAGAAAACCGAACCCAGAAACCATAAAACACGAAAAAAAAAACAAAAACAAAAAATCTGCAGTGGGTATAAGCTTAAATCGACGATGGGATTGACTGAAGGCAAATCGAACCCAGAAAACATGAAACTCCTTGATTGCAGACCTTCTCCATCTCCCACTTTCGAGCCAATCGCACATGCAACCGGCTCCCAACTCCTAAATTTTCAATCTCTTTCTTGCTTCATCCCTCTCTTTCTTGCTTTGTTGTTTGAACGGAGAACAAAAGAAGAAGATGGAGATGAAGAGGAAGAGGGACGAAGAAAAAAAGGGAGAGGGACGAAGTAAAATTAGGAAGAAAACAGAGGGAGATGGGCTATTGGGAATGGAAGGACTTCTAGAATGAGAAATAAGGCAGATTTAATAATAAAATATTACTAAATTTTTATTAAATAATGTAAAATATTAATAAATATGAATTAAATAATATAATATTAGAATTTGTTATTAGTCTGTTCCTTAGTCCTGACACTGCAACAAACATTTCACTAAACTAGTCCAGCTTAGTCTAGTCTAAGCTAGTCCAGTTTAGTCCCTGCAGTTAGTCCAATCCGAGACAGTCCGGTGCAACAAACGCACCCGTAATGTCCTATCTGCACTGAAAAAATAATTGTAGACGTGTAGGTCTCACTTTGACGACTCCAAGGGATTTTCAAAAATTTTTTTTAGAAAGTGATTCTCTTTAGATTGTGACAGCGCTAAACGAATCTTCTCTCAATCTGTCTACCATACCATTGGGCATATAATTGAGGATTCGAAGACTCTAATTGCCTCCATCATTGGAGCTATTTTTATCCATGTTCGTCGTCAAGCAAATGGGACTGCCCATCAACTAGCGCGTTATGCTCTTCTTTCAAATTTGTTTGTTTGTCCTTGGGATCGAGTACCCCGGGCCTGATCTCTGATATTTTATTGGAAGAAGCTTTGATGTAATGTGTACTGTAATTCCCTTTTGAAATGAAATGAAATGCTGTCGCTATTTTCTCAAAATTTTATAAGCCTAATAAACCGTACGGCCCAATGGACCATTGTCGGATGCAATGAAGCCCGAGGCACACAAGCGACTCGTCGTATTACTCAAAAGTGCCGCCAAATTATTGTATTGATTTTAAGTTGGTTTTTACATCAAACGTTTTACTACTGTTGGTGTGTAAAAAGGTCGTACCAAGTGCATAAAGCTCCCGTTTTACGTAAGGTCTGAGAGAGGTGAATGTCGGCTAGCCTTACCCCCATTTATTTGTGTGATTTTAAATTTTTATGCAGATAGCAATGGAATATTATGGAGCGAGGCAAATATCGGAGGAAGATTTAGAAATGGCTTTGCTGGTTGGCATGAGTCCCAACGAGAGAAGACGTTTTGAGAAGAAAAAAGGACTGTCTTTAATGCATTCTAAGGGGAGTATTCAACCAGATGCGGAGCAGGAGAAAAATACAGTTACCCGGTCCACATCTGCCATTGTGAACGCATTGGAAGCTGATACTCTATGTCAGTGGCGGAGCTAGAATTTTGGTTCAGGAGGAGCCCAAAGTCTCACCTAAAACGCTCTTCTGATTTAAGAAAAATAAGGATATGTCCTGTTCTAACTACAAACCACCATCATTTGGGTTTAGTATGACGTCGTTCTTGTCATCCTCTTCCTCAACTCAACTCTATATTATCATGACTCAAATTCAAAATAAAAGCCCATTAGTGGAAGAAGAAAGGAATGAGGAGGGAAACAAATAAAAAAAGGAAGAAAAAAAAAAGCAAAAGTAACAGTATTAAAAGACTTCAAGGAATTAAATAAAACATAAAAATAAAAACCAGCTCTCTTGCCTACTTCCTTTCTCTCCCTCTTTTGATCACCTCGAGTTCCTCTGTGATGCTGGTTAATTGCATTAAGAGCCACCAACCTCAAATCAAACACATTAAAGGAATAAGGCAAATATTTTTGTCAGGGCTCTAATACCTTGAAAAATCTTTGAAAATTAAAGGGATAACTCTCATTGTTTATGTGTGAAAAAGATGTCAAGGGAGGCCTGGGACCATTCTAGTCCCTTTATGGCTCCACCCTTGCTCTACGTGATTCATGCACCACTGAAGCAGAAGCATTTACCGGAACAGAAAATGGAGATACTTTCATGGTGAAGGATGGTGATTTGGGGACTGAAGAAGAAGCTTTTGCTGTTGTTGAGAAGAACATGAACTCAGACATGAGTGGAGTTGCTGATTGTCATTTTGTATCTGTTGTAAATGCTGATGGTGATGGTGAGAGTAGAGATACACCGAATGGATCAGTTACATTTGGTCATGCCGCAGATGGGGCAACTTCTGAACGTAAACATAGATCAGAAATGTCACTTCTGGCAAGCAAGTTGTGGATCATCTGCTAAAGGAATATGGCGAAGATGGTATTTCTCAATTTTGCCAAAGGTGGAGACAAGTGTTCATTGAATCTGTTCATCCTCGTTTTTTTTTTACCTGCCGGCTGGGATATAACGCCCAGCGGCCCAGGCACGTTTCTTGTAGTGCTAATTATATCACATATGGAAGTTAATGCTGCTTTGGATACATGTCGTGGCACCATCACATCGTCATCGTCATCGTCATCGTCATCGTCATCTCTCCCTCCGCATTTTGTCTATGCTTGACGCAATTTATTTTATAATTACGTTTAGCTGCTGAAATTTTGTTCCTTTGTGCAAGGGGTTGATAACGGGCACCGTTTTTTCCAGTGCTAGTAGGGACTTCGGCAAATTTAGCGTCTACAATCCAGTCAAGAAGGCTTCATCTACTGAATGTTTATGATCGATAGCAACAGACCGTAGGACTAATAAGTGGCTTGTAACTTATTAATCAGCGGGAATATCTAAACTTAAAAAAAACAACACCCAAATAAACATGGAGAAAGGCACAAAAGATATCAGTTATTAGTCTAATTAATTAAAAGCCACAACACCACAAAAATCCACTTCATTTTTTTACCAAAACACTACTAGTTACAGCCTCCCCAGATTCATCAAGCTCCTCAAACCACCCATGCCCCCAATCTGGTTGAGCAGCTGCGGATTACTACTCATATTCCGGGTTAACTCACGCATGTCGCCGCTATTCAAACTCCGAAGCAGCGCTTTCCTCTTGCTAAAATTCTTGCTAGCAGCTTTGCACGCTTTAATCAGCTCTTCTACTTGTCTAACTTGATGACCAGAACCTTGTGCTATCCGTTTTATCCGCAACTCGCTTATCTTGAGGTTCGGGCTATCCAACTCTTGAGCTGTCATCGAATCCATCATGACCAAGAACTGCTTCATCTGTTTCTGACTTTCCCGATCATCACTAATTCCTGCAGGAAATAACCGGCTCGTACATTCTGCAGGCAGCATCGAAGCGAGCTGGCTAGGTGTGCCGACGTTTAGCATGGTCTGAAACCACACTTGCATAGTCCTTATTGTAAATCCGCCCTGTAAGATCTTTTCTGTAATCTCTGCGCATTGATCCATTGGAACAGCTTCGCTAATCTTGTTCACAAGTCCCCCATGCCTAACAGACGCCGGACAAAAGGGTTTCACATGGAAGGCTTCCAACTGATCCATATGCTCTCCCGTTCCAATAAATATTATTGAGGGTATAAATGTAAATGTAGGTAATAAAGATCCTACTTAGATATTGTATAGAAAGTTAAGTTTGTTAGATAGAAAGTTAAGTTTGTTAGATGGTTTTAGATACTTGTATATATACAGGTTGTATGATTATCAAAAGTTTAATGAAAAGATTATTTCTCAATATGGTATCAACCGCCTTCTGTCTTACGACCTGATCCAAACACGCTTCACCGCCTTGCGATTTTTTTCCCTTCTCTTCTTCTCCTTGCGATCGCCGTCTTGATCCAAAACCCTAACTCTGTGCATCAATGGCGGTTCCTGCTTCTTCGTCTGACTCTACTACTCATGGCCCTCACCCTCCTCCGTCCTCTATCACGGTCTCTCCTCCGGTGACCTCCTCCATCACCATTCAAAATATTGGATCTATGGTACCAATTAAGCTTACCACTACCAATTACCTTACCTGGAGTGCTTTGTTTGCTCCAATTTTTCGTCGCTACAATCTCACCGGCATCGTTGATGGCTCAACGCCTCCGCCGCCCCAAATGCTAGTGGATGACTCTGGAAATCGCACGTCTCTCATCAATCCTGATTATGTTTCTTGGTATGAAAATGACCAAAACATTCTCATCTGGCTCAATTCTACATTGTCTGAAACCCTAATTCCTTACACTGTTGGAGTTACTTCTTCTCGCGAGCTTTGGGCAAAATTGGAGTCTCGATTGAGTGCTGCTTCTCAATCTCACATTCATGATCTTCGATCGCGTCTGCGCACAATTACAAAAGGTGATTCCACTGCTGCTCAATTTCTCCAACAAATTGAGGAAATCGCAGATGCTCTTGCCAGTGCTGGCGCTCCGGTGGCTGATTCCGAGCTTATTTCTGTCACATTTCATGGCCTACCATCGGAGTATGATTCTTTTGTTGATGCTGTCCAATTTCGTATCGGATCGACTACTATTGATGAACTGCATGGTCTTCTTCTGAGTAAAGAAATTCAGTTGAATAATCGCAAGAAATCACATCTCTCTGCTCCTTTCCAGGCGTTTAATTCTTCTACGGGTCTTCTTCCCACACCACCAATGGCTCCTCAGGCTTTCACGGCTCCGGTTTATTCTTCACCGCCTTTCTCTCACGGTCGTTCTTCTACCTTCTCTTCGAATCGTGGCAGTTCTTCAAACCCTAGAAATTTCCAAGGTAGGGGGAATTTCCGAGGCTCCTCTAATCGCACCTATTACCGGTCGAATAATCAGCGCTCTTCTCGTGGTGGTCGGTCTTTCTCTGGAAAACGTACTCCGTGCCAAATCTGCCGTCAATATGATCATGAAGCCTTTGACTGTCCCCAACGCATGAATCCTAGCTACACTGGATCTTCTTCTCACTCTGCTATGGTTGCTCATACTAATTCTCCTTCATCTGCTCCTACTTGGCTTGTTGATTCCGGCGCCAGTTCTCACATGACAAATAACTACACCAATTTGCAAAATCCTGAGCCTTATCGTGGTCCTGAGCAGGTCTACATTGGTGATGGCAAAGGTTTGCCCATTCATCACTCTGGTTCTTCTTCTTTAAATACTGGTCACCATTGTTTTCAGTTGAAAAATGTTCTTCATGTGCCTGATTTAAAGCAAAATTTATTATCTGCAAATCAATTTCTTCTTGACAACTGGTGTTCCATGCATCTTTATCCTTTTCACTTCACTGTGAAGGATATTTCTTCGGGGAAGATGCTTTTTAGTGGCCCAGTTCGTGATGGATTCTATCTTTTTCATCCTTCGTCTCCTGCTCCTGCTTCTCCACACTTGTTTGCTGCTACAACACTGGCTTCTCGGGATCTTTGGCACAAGAGACTTGGCCATCCTTCTACTAAAGTTTTAAATAAATTGGCCTCTACTTCGTGTATTTCTATGTCTCATACTATGAATAACACTTTCTGTTCAGATTGTGTTGTAAGCAAAAGCTCTAAGCTTCCATTTGTTTCTAGTTCTTGTACTACAAGCAAGCCTTTAGAGCTTCTTCACATGGATGTCTGGGGACCAGCTCCTATTTCCTCTGTAAATGGTTTTCGGTACTATGTGATCATTGTTGATGACTATACAAAGTATTCTTGGCTTTATCCTTTGCAGTTCAAATCTGATGTTCTTTCTACATTTGTTCACTTCAAGTCTCTTATTGAAAACAAGTTGGGTGTCAAAGTTATCTCTATTCGCTCGGACTCTGGTGGCGAATTCTTAAGCTCCAAGTTCTCACAGTTCTTGCTTGACCATGGTATTACACACCAACTTAGCTGTCCTCACACTCTTGAGCAGAATGGGTGTGCCGAGCGCAAGCACCGACACCTTGTTGAAACTGCTCGTACTCTATTGACAGTATCTCAAGTTCCACATCGATATTGGGATCATGCTTTTTCTACAGCTGTTTATCTAATCAACCGGATGCCTACTGCTCATACTGTTTCTCCATGGGAATCTTTATTCCAGAAAGCTCCAGAGTATGCTTCTCTCAAAGTTTTTGGTTGTAGCTGCTTCCCTTGGCTGAAGCCTTACACTACTTCTAAGCTCGAACCAAAGAGCAAACATTGTGTTTTCTTGGGGTACAGTTTAAATCACAGAGGGTATAAATGTCTGGATCCTTTATCTCACCGGATTTATATATCCCGGCATGTTATTTTTGATGAGCACAATTTTCCTTTCCATAATCCTTTACCCGCTGCCTCCTCTCAGCCTATGCCTTCCTCACCCGTACATACAATCCCATCTCATCTCACATTTCATTCTTTTCACCCTTCTCAATCCTCATCACCTTATACTTCCCCTTTCTCCCATTCATCTCATCCCCCATCTACATCTCCATCCCCACACTCTCATATATCTCCCACTTCATCTTCCTTACCACATTCCTCTTCTGCACATATTTCATCCCAACACCCACCTATTCCTTCTCTACCACTGCCCTCTTCTTCTCTCAACCTTCATCCTATGAAGACTCGTTCCAAATCTGGCATCTTCAAACCTAAAGCTTTGCTTGCCACTAAACATACTCTGCCATCTCATCTTAGTTGTGACTTTGTTCCTACCACCTATCATCAGGCATCCAAATATTCCCACTGGAGACAGGCAATGCAAGAAGAGTTTAATGCTCTTCTCAATAATGGTACATGGTCCTTGGTTCCCTATTCTCCTTCTCACAATTTGGTCGGTTGCAAGTGGGTATTTCGTATCAAACGCAATCCTGATGGCTCTATAGATCGGTATAAGGCCCAATTGGTTGCAAAGGGCTTTCATCAACAGGAAGGGCTAGATTACACAGAGACTTTCAGTCCTGTTGCCAAACCTGTCACGATTCGTCTTTTACTCACTTTAGCTGCTCAATATGATTGGTTTCTCAACCAACTGGATGTTAGCAATGCGTTTCTCCATGGTACTCTTACAGAAACTGTCTTCATGCAACAACCTCCAGGATTTCAGGATTCTACACAACCTGACTCTGTTTGCAGACTTCATAAATCGTTGTATGGCCTCAAACAAGCTCCTCGAGCTTGGTATGATAAACTCCATGGTGCCTTACTCTCATTGGGATTTGTTGGCTCACAATCGGATCACTCTTTGTTTGTTAAGAAGGATCCTCACTTGGTGTTTATCCTTGTTTACGTTGATGACATTCTTGTCACTGGCCCCTCTTCTTTAGCCTGCAACCATGTTATTGATCAGCTCAGTGGTCTCTTTCCAATCAAAGATCTTGGTGCTTTACATTATTTTCTTGGCATTGAAGTCAAGCGTTCTTCCACAGGTATTTTCATCTCTCAGTCCAAATACATCCTGGATCTGTTGCACAAGGCCAAAATGGATGGTGCCAAACCCCGTGTCACTCCCCTGAGTACATCTAACCTTGATCATTCTTCTCCTCTCTTGGATGATCCTACTGAATATCGTTCTCTTGTTGGTGCTCTTCAGTATCTCACATGGACTCGGCCCGATCTCTCATTTGCAGTCAATCTTGTTTGCCAATTCATGCACTGCCCTCGTCTGTCTCATCTTCAAGCTGTGAAACGCATTCTGCGTTATCTCAAGGGCTCTATTGAGTGTGGTCTTTGGTTTTCTAAATGTTCTTCACCTTCTAAATGTTCTTCACCTCCCTATATCACTGCTTATTCCGATGTTGATTGGGCAGGCTGCTCCATCGATCGTCGTTCAACTGGTGGCTTCTGCATTTTTCTGGGGAATTCAATTATTAGTTGGAGTGCTAAGAAGCAGTCCACCGTGGCTCGGTCCTCTACGGAGGCTGAATATCGATCGTTGGCTAACACTGCTGCCGAATTATCTTGGATATGCAAACTTCTTGGTGACATTGGTCTTCCCCTACCCTGTGTCCCAAGGCTGTGGTGTGACAATATATCGGCTATCTCTCTTGCCAAGAATCCTATTTTCCATGCTCGCACTAAGCATGTTGAATTGGACTATCACTACATCCGGGAAAAGGTTTTGGCAAATGAACTTTCTCTGCATTTTGTTTGCTCCCAGGATCAGGTAGCTGATATCTGTACCAAGGCTCTGTCCAAATCCCGATTTCTGTTTCTCCGGTCCAAACTTGCTCTTCGGCAACCTCAGTTCAGTTTGAAGGGGGATATTGAGGGTATAAATGTAAATGTAGGTAATAAAGATCCTACTTAGATATTGTATAGAAAGTTAAGTTTGTTAGATAGAAAGTTAAGTTTGTTAGATGGTTTTAGATACTTGTATATATACAGGTTGTATGATTATCAAAAGTTTAATGAAAAGATTATTTCTCAATAAATATGACAGGACTCTTTGTTGCTGCAACAGCGCTAAGAGCGCCGCCACCCTTTGCGTGACCATCCATTTTTGTAACAATGACAGCTCCAACAGTAACGCTTTGCTTAAACGCTTGCGCTTGATGAAAAGCAGACTGACCAATACTCGCATCCATAACAAACACAAGAAGGTCCGGACTAATTGCTTCGGAAAGTAGACGCATCTCTTAAAAAAGAGCAGCTTCTTGCTTGCGCCTCCCACTAGTATCCACAACTACGAGATCAAAATTATTATTCTGATCGTTTTTTAACATCTCCACACCTTCAACAGCAATCTTTACAGGGTCCATCTCTGTGTAACTTCCATAAAACGGAACCTTAGCCTTGGCAGCGTCTTGCTTCAGCTGATCGAAAGCGCCAGCTCTGAATGTGTCCGCACACACTAAGGCGGGTTTCCAACCTTTGTTCTTATGATAATACGCGTATTTTGTACACGTTGTGGTTTTTCCAGACCCTTGTAAACCAACAAACATGACAACTTGACTCGGTTTCTTCCCTTTTTTGGGTACAAGCTGATCGAGTTTCCCTGCTGGATCTTGCAGCATTTGGCAGAGTTGATCCAACACGGCTTGCTGAATGATCTTGCGCTTGTTGTGACCGGCAGCGAGATCGGACAGATTGACAATCTTTTTAATGTTGATCTGCATGTCGCGAACAAGGTTGAATTGGACGTCGGATTGGAGCAGAGCGCGGCTGATTTCGTTGAGGCAGTCGTTCAGGACCTTCTCGTCGACCACCGTCGCCTTGATCATCTGCTGGAGGGCACGGGTTATGCTCCCTCCTAATTCCGCCAACACCATTGTTGGTTGTGTGATTGATCGGTTTGGCTTGGTTGCGAGTTTTGGTTGGGTTTGGCTGAAAGTTGAAGGTCAAGATAGCTTAGAGTTCAAGTTTTCGATGAGTTTGTGTTGTCTTTTGAGAGTTCTATTTATAGTTTTGAGTTTCTTGGTCTTCAAGTAATCTCCCTTCCTATCCTCGTTGAGAGATATTCTCATGTCACTAATTAACCAAGCTGGATAGGATGCCAGGAGTTTAAACTTTAATTTGTTTCCTTCTCCTAACTGTAAATTATTTCGATAAATTTTAAACCTAATCCATGTGCAAGCACACAGAATATTTTTCAATTTGTATTTGTTCTTGGGTCGGGTGCAAGCGCATATACAATGCCTGATTATACATAATTAGTAATTATAAATTGAAAACGCGGGTAGATGTTAGAATCCAAACACAAAAGATAAACAACCTCAATTAAAATATCAGATGAGGTACTATGAAGAATAAAAAAGAAATATGCTGATAAAAAGAACAAATGACACTATTTCTTTTACGTGGTAAAATCCTACACATAATAGAGAAAATTCATTGGCACACGGTTGGTTAAAGAATCCACTAAGGAATAAGGTGTAGACATCAAAATTTTGGTGAAGTAAATGTTCACCAACACGTTAAAGTTTCGACATATCAGGACTTACGTGGTATGCATCATGTATCTCACAAATCTTACATAGGAACATGACTCAACAAAATCAGAGAAGTCATCAAGAGCGACACATGACGACATATCACAGAAAAAAAAAGAATAATTCTTCAATTAGTTTTAATTTAAATCAAACAAATTAATTTATTTGGATTAATTAGTGGAGTCAAATTACGAACCTAGACACAAATCAAGTCTTGGTTCTTTTTTAGGCAAAGCCTAGAGACTATAAATAGAAGATTCCAAGACCAAGACAAGGAAAATAGTCCAGAAAATCATTCATACCCAGACTCCGAAGCTCTAAAGCTCTCAAACCCCAAATTCCCAAACAATTAGAAGATTCAGAAAACTCTGCATTCTTCATCATTCTTGAGAAGAATCAACAAGCATCGCTACATGTGCCGATTTTTCCATTGCCAAGAGCCAAATCCTCGCACCATCCGTTGATCAAGTCATCGCAACCTTTGGATCAACACCACATACACATTTTACATTTACAGAGATCGAATCAGAAGATCAACTTTGTAAAGAGATTATAACCCTAAACACATTAATACAAATATTATTTGGTATGCATGTTCTTGTTTCATTTGCTACAGGAAATTCTTGACTTTTACAAGACTCAAAAAGACAAATACTTATTACACTCGAAGTTCTCTCTCGTAGTTTTGTTCTTGTAGCACACTATCTTTCCTTTGCTTTCTTCGATGAACACAACGCACTTTGCCAATCCTCCTCACGAGCAAAGAGATCGCACACAACTTCGTCACACAGATGAATGATACGATATGATGGAATGATATGCACCTAGAAACTAGGACACACCTAAAATCCATATCATGTACAATCTAAAAAAATAACCAAATGTTCGTTTGAATGTGCTTTTAAAATGACTAAAAACATTTTTTATGAAAATATTTTTGAAACCAATTCTTAGTAACAATGCAAGTAAATTATGAAAAAAAAGTGCTTTTGAAACCAAAAAACATTTTCTCTAAAAGCGCTTTCAATCATTTTAAAAGCACATCCAAACAAACCTTAAAAAGCTTATGCTTTCACAAATACAATGTGTTAAAAAACAGATTTTTAAAAAAATAATTATATTTTATTTCCTTGATAAGTATAGGGAAATAATTATCCATGCATATTGATAAGCCACATAAAACTTAAACCACTTTCGATTTCAATGAATTTTTGCAACATTAATCTTTCAATAATAACCTAAAAAATGAAAATGAGCCCAAACAAGTGGTTAACGCTATATGAGGGCATGTATACTTAATAAGAAATCCATTTCATAACAAATTGGAAGTCAAATGTTATATATATTGTATCGATCTCTCCATCTCTCTCTCTCATATATCGTTTCTCTTTGCCTGACTGACATATCCAGGATAATGGAATGAGAAACAAAACTACAAAAATCATGTTTCACTGCAAACTGCCCAATCTCAACTGCAGAAACAAAGCCTCCGATCAATAGCACGTAACAGCGCTGTGACATCAAACTTTCTCCCACTGCAATCGTAAAAGGTTATCTGCAAATGAAAACCAAAACTTAGTATAGCTCAATGTAACAGAAGTTGCAAGTGCTACATACCGGATGTTTACCAGACGTGAAAACATACCGTCATTTGATATCATTTCAGGCTTTAGAGCCGCTACAGAGACAACAATTGAGACTTCTGATCAATGCCGTTGAAGACAAAAGTTCCGGAAAGGGGCACAAACTGTCTTGTTATAAGCTGTAACAGTGTCGGAACAGTAAATGTCACTTTAAGTAGCTATATGATATCACTAATCTCAACATACAAAGCAGAGCTAGAAACACAAACCTTAATCACTTCCTGAGATGCAATTCCTCCAATGAAAGCAGCAACTGCGTGGAGCTCGGCAGCACCAAATCGACACATCTCATTGATTAGGTCCTCGTTTAATGTAACGCCATTGCAGCCCACATCACTAAGCAGGCCAACAGCTGTAGTCTTCAATCGAGATATGTCCTCATCCATTAAACTATGGGAAAAATGAACACGCATAATCAGTACAATATTATAAATTTGTACCGTAATATAGTCATAAACAGTATTAGGTGTTACCCATCAAATTGCCCAGGAAAACTGTTGTAATTGGCAGCAAATCGGTCGACAGCTCTAAGCAAAACATAAAATCCAGCAGCTACACTGTCATGAAAATCAAAAGAAATAGTGAACTTTAAGCAAGACAGATCCATAGTTATCTGTAACGTATATTCCTTTCTAATTTTGGGTTGGGGGATAAATACTTTAGTTCATTTGCTCTATTTTTCCAGGAAGGGGTTGAATTCCGCCAAAACTTCCATTAGTTTGCCTCAAGTAAAATTTAAGAAAATATATTTGGTGGGAGAAAAACAACGTTATCTAATCCTTTATATAAATAAAATAAAACAAATCTATCAAGAAAACACATGACAATTCCTCTTCTACTCTGACAAGTAGAAATGTTTTAAATAGATAAGAGCGGTACAATACAATATGTAAAAGGATTCTGGAATCTTTATTGTTCAGATCTTCAAGAATATATCATCCCACAAAAGAAATAATAATTCTACAAACAAGATAACAAAAATCCACGGTAACAAAATCATAATGTACCTGTGATCCTCATCTGTTAGAAGCTTCTGCAACTCTGGTGCGGTTGGAGAATTGAACTCATCTTCGACTAGGCGATACCTGCAAACCTACAAAGCAAAGATTAGTGTTCAACTGAAGTCCGCTAGGCAAACATCAAGAAGCTTAAGTAAAATGTTTCTAAAAGACTACGACACTAATCCCTAATATGCACACTGAATTCCTTGCTAAAATTCCTCAGGAAAGATGCCTCAGATCTAAGCTACAACTGTTTTGCAAGCCTTACGGTCCAAATTGTATCCACAAATGAGGAAAAGTCATCACAAGACTATTTCATCACTGGATAACTACTAAATATCCTAAAAATAGTAGCAATCAAATAAATTATAAAGAGTAAGTCTATGGAGTACAGAATCAATTGGATTCCTTACCACAAAAAGAAGTTATAAAATGGTGAAAACTTATTAAAAAAAAGGTAGGTGAAATTAGAATCTTATGAACATGTTTGGATCCACATTTACAATTAAAAGAATATTTACAGGACTGGTGAAGCAATATATGTCAGTCACACAATAAAGTGGAACTCGACGCACTTACTTTGAGTTTTCTTGCATTCTTGCAGAAACTTTTTATTGTTGTCTTTGAGATGCTGTTTGGATCCCTACCAATTTTTTTCAGAATAGTCCTAACCCTTTGCTCAATAACAAGATAATCAGCCTCAGCCTTGGCTTGGTAGAGTTTCTGCAAAGATATATAGTGCCTACAAGAGAGTAGAAAGAACTCTTACATCAGCAATTATTTTTTTTAAACACAAAAAAAGAAAGAAAGAAGAAAGGCTAGATTATAAGATCGGTCACTAACTCTGTCGAAGATGTCATATCTGGTATTGATCCTTCAAGAGGTGCCTCACCACCACCTTCATTTTCTATGAACTCCTGCAAAGTGAAGATTTCTGATTACGCTAGTCAAGAAATTGACAATGGTATGGATCTATTGGACAAGCTAATTATAGGCATGTGCTTTTCTCAATTAAAAATATTGGTAAGCTACGTACTTATCCATTGTAAGTGGCTGAAATCTCTAAATTCAAGGAAGACAAACTCGGCATGAGAACTCTGAACACATATTCTCTTTGATCATGTTGGGTATTTCACATCAAATCCCCCAAATCTAGCATAAGCACGTAGGCATGGGGCTCAAAGCTATGTGTTCAAAATATGCATGAATGGTGGTCAACTGCCTAAACATTACGCTAATTACCACTAAACAATTTTGAAAATCAGAGTTTCAGCCTTGAAACTTATAGGCCGATCTGTTGTTTTCCAGAGAAAAAACAGAGGGCCTGGAATCTAAATCAGGAAAAGAGGAATCTATTTGAAACCATAGATGATATGCAATTTGGTGATAATCACTTTATTCTGAGCACCTCAGTTTAACACAAAAAAATTAAGCATGCTATATCCAGTTCTCATGGAAAAAAAAAGAAAAAAAACAAACCTTCAACGCTGCCACCATCACCCAAAAATCAGATGAACTGGAATCAACTTCCACACAGCTATCTCCAATTACCTGTTGCAAGTCTGAACCTAAGAGATAAATGAGAAGAAAAACAGAATTAACCACTTGTAAAGTCAGACTGATATTCAACCACCAATAATCAAGGCTGAAATGCAGTATGATCATAACCTCCAAAGAAGTATACGGCAACACCCAAAGTTTACAAAGATGTACGAGTCTTCCATCAGCTATGGATGAAGCCATTTATCTTTTCTTTCCAGATTAATTATATTATGTGAATGACAGGGGAAAGATGGATAAACTCTGTTCATCCGAAACAATGCAAGCAACAATGCCAATTCAACCCCAACTCCATTGGAGTGAGAGGAGGATATAATAGTCACCAAGCGTGCCTGCCACACTGGCATCATGCAAGTACTCTAAGTCTCTAACCAAGCTCAATTTGCAGCTCAGAATTACCAAAAATATTAAAATATTTCATTCACTTGAAGAATCAGTCAGACTGCAAAACATAAGTGATGATTATTTTGCCGTTCTTGGAAATTTAACAAGACAACATCATCTTTTGAAATAATATACTGGGAAACCACAACCAAACTTAAAAATGATACACTTACTAATTCCTCGTGGAGCAAAGACTTTGAAGGAGGCCTCAATGGCTTCTTTATAGTTATCTTCATCTAGTGCAGTCATCCTAGCTTTCATAAGCTCCTAAGTAATCCAAGATAAATGGGAAACAAATAAACATATTTAGAAGAAAGCAATTGAAAGAAGAAAAACAAACATAAAATGTATAAATCAAGCAGGTAAACCTTGAACTCTTTTCTCTCTTCCCTAGTTGATGGAAGTTTACCATCATGATTTTTGGCCCACTCCTCTGCCATCTTGACAAGAATGAGGACATATGGCGTGTGTTTGTGAGCAACAGGATCCGACACATCTAAATCAATGGTTTCTGCATACCTACAATAGATAATATAATCCATTCAGAATCTTGAAAATCAAACACACGATGTATATTATTGAACCATTGATTCATAAGGCAACACACACACATATAGGTTAAGAAATCAGAATACCAGCCATTAGTGGCGAAGGCCAATTAGCATAAAATAAAATCCACGTGCAAATACTTAGTTATCAGAAATCCAAATAAGTAACTCTGAAAATGTCTCAGATGAAAACACAAAAAAACAGAATTTCATACCTTTTAAGCTCAGGCCATGGATTATTTAAACGAAGGTCATCCAGAAAATGTTCAGGCTTTGACTCGATCACAGTATGTTCCTGCCCAAAAAAAACATAGAGAAAATGGAGAAACTATTCAGATTCAAAGAAAAATATTATAACGATAGCTCTGTGAGATCCATTTTTGAACCTTTCCATCTAGATAATTGTAAGTTTGGATAACAAACCATATCCATATAAGCAATTTGAAAGCATGTTCTGTTTTCTTATGATGTAGCCAATCAGAGAAAGACGAAGACCTATCATCAGTACACTATCAATCTTCCAACTAGGCCACGGCTGTAGAGTAACATCATATCCCATCCCTCACAATTTCCATTACTCTCACCGATAAAAATTCAAATGCTTAAATTCTGGAATATTAATACCAAAACAGAGACAACAACTTCATCAAAAACTCAAAACTGCATTACCTTCAAACTGATACGGACAAGCCCAGTGAGGCCATAAGAGCGAGCAAAGATCAGTATCACATTTGCCTCCCTGCAGATTCTATCAAGCTTTATCATTGAACGTTCCCCCAGCTGATAGTTGAAATTAGAAAATCAGGGATATTACAATTAACAAGAGTGACAATAGAAATTGAAAAATACAAGTAATCGCAGCAGAATCTAATGACCTAGATTCTCAACACAGTCCATCAAAGCTATTGCATACCGAGGGCAAATACTTGTAACTTCACAAAGTCAGGTAAACTTAACATCCACCATCCAAATAGCCACTAAAATTCAGCATAAAACTAAACTAGGCAAGTTTTATAACAAGGAAGGAAACAAAGAAATGTTGAGTATAAGGCATGTATGTAATCAAATTCTATTTACGAATGTACCGATATCACATGCTCATTATCAAAAAAAACATTGTAACGAGAATGCAGGAATGTAAGGAGAAAACTTGGTAACGAAGTTGTCATGTAAAAATATGTAAGCATACTTTGGCTATCAGTAGAGTCCATACCTGAGTAGCTACAACCAACGTAAACTGAGAAAAGAATGATGGGTTGGTCTCAATCAAAACCTCCGGATACTCTTCGATAAACTTTGCCTTAACGGAATCATTCAGCTCCTGAAGAAACTGGCAAACGCATTTCGCTTTCGATTTCCCAACGCTCGATTCATCAACTACCAAAAACCCAACCACCAAAATGCATAAAACACTCAAAAAACAATAATCACACGTGAAAACAACAATTCAAAACATACCCATTTGACCAACACAAAAGTTAAAACATACCCATGAAGTTATTTCCGAGGTCACCCAATTCGACTTTAGATCCATCGATGACGGTGATGCTTCCAACCCCGCCAAGAACAAGGTTCTTCAAGGTTTCGGAGCCAGTGGGGCCGCAGTTCAGTAGGCATATGCTGGCCTTCTCTAGGGCTGCCTGCCCTTGCTCGCCCCAGATTCTGCAATTTCAAATGGGTGTAAACAAACAGAGGATTAGATTTTAAGCGGAAAGGATTGAACGAGCTAAACCATTTCGAAAAGGATTGAACGAGTTGAGAGTGGCGTCTGGAGAATTTGGGGGATGGTGGAGGACAAACGAGGAACAGGGGAGACGAGAGACAGAGAGTACCTGAGCTGGCGATCGTATTTGGCCTTGGGTTCGGCCATTGATGCTTTTTTTCTTCGTTTTTTTTTTTTTTTTTTTTTGCTTTGTGAGTCTGCGATTACAGAAAAAACTCCAATAAATCGCCTAGTAGTTACGCAGAGCTTCACACAGTGGTACCGGAAGGGATATTAACATAGTACGATGTCTTTTCGCTTTTCAATTATCTTCTTATTTTTCCTTTTTTACAAAAATGAAATTTGTAATAGAAGTCTCACGAACTCCATTAAAATCTATGTGAAGTCCCACAAATTCTCTCATAATTCATAAAAATGTTCTTTGAAATCTTATTTGAATACATCCTTTAGTGTTGGGAGTGGAACGAAACTATCGAGTTGTAAAATTTACGCAAGAAGGAAGCGTTTCGTTAATGGAAGTGGTGGTTTCTATACACTTCTTTCATTTGCATTCTAGCCTTTGAATTGATAAATAAAAACAAAATTAAACATGAGTGCGTAGACTGTGAAATGAGTGTGGAAACCGTTTTACTTTATGCCTTGGTTCAAGTTACTTCCACCAATGCGTTTAATCGTGCTAAACCTAGTATCGTCTGTACAATGGTTGTTTACCTGTTTGGCCCAGCTCATGAAGCGTGCTACTTCAATGATTCAATATTGGGAAATAGTTCACTCCCGGGCGCATTGGGAAAT
The DNA here is from genome assembly GCA_963082935.1 of Malus x robusta. Lineage (NCBI taxonomy): Eukaryota > Viridiplantae > Streptophyta > Magnoliopsida > Rosales > Rosaceae > Malus > Malus x robusta. The sequence continues at coordinate 25,930,957 of OY720335.1, forward strand.
AATTCACTCGTGCAGGGGCACAATTGCCCCCGCACAAGTGAGCGTTATGCATCCATTGATGGGGGAGCCCTTGCTCCGGCAGTTTAACCGGCCTATTTTCTCAGCCTATGTATGATCTGGTCTTCAAGAGTAAAAATAGCTCAGTTATCCCGGACAACTCCTTGAAAGGATGCAAACTTACGTGCGCATGTTCCAAACCAGTGATACTGAGAAAGAACATGGAATCAAAACTGATCACTGTCACAAGGACAAGCAAGAATAGCAGCAGTTACTTGCAGTTGCATGAACAAGAACATTCTAGTAAAACGGAGCTACTACCGAAAACTCATACATCCGATACCAAGCAAGAAATTCTATCATGTCAGAAGTTTAAAAACGGAACTAAATTAAATGAGCAGTTAAAAAGTCACCGATGTATAAGAGCTAACGACAAAGCCCTCTTTCTTTCTCAGCAGATTCAGCACTACCTATTCACGTTGCACAGACAAAAAAACACGAGCCACTACCAAAGATGCAAACCACAACGCCAAGTAGAAACATGGATTCCTGTAAGTAACAGTCAATCATAGCAAAGAAGCCGTCTTTCTCTATCAGCACTACCGGGTCAGATTTGTCTTGAGACCAAACCGCATCCAAGGAAAACAAGTCCCATAATTCACACGCAATAACTCCATTTACGGCGCAAATAAGATGTCCAATTACACGGCCAAATACCACAGTTCAGGTAATTTCAGCACAACATTACATTATGAACCCATCACAATTTAATGGAAACCCTGAATGAGTGCAAAAACATCAAACAGTTCAAGCGCATCCCATGGACTACAACCATACCAAAGAAGCCGTCTTTCCTTATCACTACTACCGATTTAGATTTGTCCCAAAACGAAAACCCATCTACGGAAAACAGGACACATAATTCACACACAATAACGCAATTTGCGGCGCAAACAAGATGAGCAATTAAGCACCTAAACACCGCAAATCGGGTAACTTCAGCAACATTATGAACCCATCACAATTGAATGACAACCCCCAATGAATGCAAAACATCAAACAGTTAACGCGCATCCCAATTCAATACCCAAATCATAAATCAACCCAAAAATTGTTTCTGTTATGAAACTTTTCAGTAAATTTTATTAATAATCTCAGCTGTATCTAAGCAATTCTCCACCAAGGTACAACCAAAAACTACAAATTATAAAACCTAATCTACAACAAGGGTTCAACAGAACATTCTACAATTTCCAATTCAATGTGCAGCAAGAATGTCCGTACTAAACAGATCGATTATCGGATCGGGCGAGTCGTGAACCGGGCTCGAGGGGCTGAGGAACATAACGGACTTTGTGGCCGCGAGCTTCTTCCTCTGGGGGCATCTGGGGCCGAAGATCCGACCCGAGAAGCAAGGAAATCCCTCCATCGCGTTGACCATGGGAGGACCCGGGTCGGGTACCGGAGACAACGGCGGCGATACACGGACCTGAGAGAGCCAATTGAGCTGGTGCGATCTGGCCCTGCTGATTCGGGAGTCTCGGATTTGAGCGAGCGCGCCGGGTTTTAGGTATTTGAGAAATGGCTCGGGCGACCGGTTGGGGGAGGACCGGCGGTGAAGGGATCTAGATCGGCGGTTCATGGCTGGAGAGAGAGAGAGAGAGAGAGAGAGAGAGAGAGAGAGAGAGAGGGGAAGGGAGGGAGAAATGGGGGGGGGGGGGGGGGAATTGGTGGGTGGTTTGTAGAGAGAGAGATGGAGAGGGTTAGGTTTTGTGGGGGTTTTAAGGTTTGGGGGAGGGAGGAGAGAGAGGCGGGAAGAAGTGGAGGGAGAGGTGGCTGCCAGGGTTTCAAAACCCAAGAGTTGAGGCGCGGAAACTTCAATACTCAATAGTAGGGTTTTTTGTTTTTTTTGTTTTTGGAGCGTCGTGCTGGTGGTGTGGTCCGGTTTTGGGAAATATGGCTGACCCTGCGTTGGCTGGTGGGTGCTCGTTGTCTTCATGTTGTGAAAGACTCTGCGGAAGAAACCAAATGGTTGGGATTGGTTTCCTTTTAAAATTTGATAAATGAAAACACACCACGCAATACAAGTAATAAAATTAACTATTACGTTGTTGAATATGTCAAGGAAAGAGTCTGGAACGAATAATCTATCTGAAGAAATGATAAATTAGCGCAAAGACGTTCGTGTTTTAAGCTTGATATGTTGCTTTGGTCAATATGGAAATGATCTTACCCTTCTTCGTCTCATTTAGTTTGCAAAAAACGGGTTCATTGATTTCACACAAATGATTTAGAAGACAAGGATGAGAAAGATGGAAAGATGAGAGAGAAGACAAGGATGAGAAAGATGGAAAGATGAGAGTGAAGGTTAGGGTATGCAAAAAATGGATGAGAACGATGACACAAAATAACCTAATGCAAACGAAGATAAAAATCCAAATCACAGGATGGCAAACACGCAACTTAAAAGGTCTAAAATGTCTTTTTCTATAGCACAAATGGAAAAAAGGGGCAACAACAAGGGAATGGGACGGCATTTTAGGGAGTTCATTGTTGGTGAACAATATACTTTTGCTTGGGTTTTAGTATAGGTATAATGTGTGTTGTTCATAAATAAGAAGTCTAAATTAAACTTTTATTATGTTGTAAACTTGCAATACGCAATAATATTGATTTTATTTATGAAACAAGTAGAATGTACCTTTTATATCATTAAGAAATGTGACAAGTATCAATATTTGTTAGAGATGTGTTATGGTTTAAATCGTTACCATTATGTCATCCATCAATTGTTTGTGTACCTCAATTTTATGCACGACCGTTCCTTTGTGGATGCGACAACATACTAAAATGGAAAAGGTCATGGTATTCCCCCCCCCCCCCCCTTTTTTTTTTCTTTTGGACAATTTGAGGGGGCAATACGTGAGGAGTCATAAGAGCTCTTGTACAAAAGCTTGCATTTGCCAATATGCGGCAATATACTTCATTACATATGTGCCCTTTCATGATTTAATTACTTCATTTGAGTACCTACGATGACTTTGACACCAATTTTTTTGGATTCAATACTACAAGCACCCTATCAAGAGTCGTCGCAGCATTTAAAGAAACCTTGTATACTTTGCACTGATTCTTCATTAAGATATTCAAGAGTCAAGAGGATGTTTGCAACGTTGTTATTGAACGACAATAGTACGTGTAAGTTAAATCAACTAGATAGAATAGTATTAGTTTTTTTTTTTTTTTTTTTTAGTATTCGTTCTTATGGTAACAAAGAGCCTCATTGCCTGATTTTGGGTGCATGTTGCAACTGTTGTGTGCAGGATCAACCAGGTATCACTCCTTTTTGATGTTAGCGAATGACAATTGGTAGGATAGCAGGTGGCATGCTCATAATAGCGCATCATATGTGTTTATTTGCTTAAGTTCCTTGTTAAACTAACAAAACACGCATATTCCAAGCAATGTGATCAAAGAGTTTGCTTACTTGAATGATTTGTTGTTTGGGGAGTTGAAAACTCATGTGTTTGGTGTGAGAGAGATGCAAAATTCATGTTAATTGGGCTTTTTGATAGTTGTATCGTATGTATTTATTTCCTTAAGTTTCAAAAGGTGGCAAACGTATGTGCGCTCGTTTAGTTCGCAAGATTCATTTGAGTATGGGATATTGAATTCCATTTTTTATTTTGGTTATCATGTTTCATTCCCAGCCTCTCATTACTATTCACACCACTATTCAATCAACACATTTACCAATGACCTTTTGTGTCCGAGTTCGAACCTTCATTTTCAAATTAAAAATAACTTTGTGAGAAAAAACACACGCAATAGAAATTGGGCTTTGGAACCATTTTAGTGTCAACTCCATGGGACTCGACCTGCTCATTTATCAAGTGTGCTTTACAAGTGGTTTCACAAATTTTTCACGATTATTCCAAGTGAGAAGATATTTCATGATTTCTATTATAATTCTCTTTCTTTTAATGAGAAAATGCATATGTACTTACTATGAGAATGAATAGAGATACATAAGAACTGGAAAATAGACAGTTGGGTATTGACTATATAGGATGAACAAACTTCCATGGTTATCTCGTACCTCGATTTTTCATGTATGAAAAGGTATGACATACTCAAAATCAGTATGGTACTAGTTGATAACTTATGTTGGGCTTTCTTTAGTGGTCTCACGAGACCGATGCCCCGTTGCATGAAATGGTAAATTACGGTTTGACCCCCTGAATTATCATCCCAGTTGAAATTGACTCTCTGAATTATTTTTTTGGTAAATTAACCCCATTAACTATTTAAAATCAGTCAATCAACCTCATGCCATTAGATTGCGTAATTCATTTCGTCAAATTCAAGGGCAAATTATTCATTTCATCATCAATTGTTACTTGTCAGATATAACCACCAATAAAATTTTGACACATGGACACAGAATAATTCAAAAACATATAGCATAATGAGAAAATATAAAAAAAAAACTCAAACGTTTACGTAACAGACCATCTCACATTGTCTTTACCAAGGTTCTAAAAGACAATAAACGCTAGTATATATAAGATTTCATCAAAAAAATACAAAATAGAATGACATATCTATTATAAGCTATTGGCATAATAAAAATGTGGGAACAAACATATAATGTGTGTTCATTTAAGTATTCAACAAGTCTTTTACAATTTATTAAAAAATAAAATGCAAAATGAAAATTATCTATTTTTTGTCTAAATGAATTGCAACCCAAGGGGGTCTGGGCGGTCTAAATGGGCGCCTCAGTAGGTTTAAGCGTCATTTCTTAATAAACGCTTAGACATTAATTAAGGCGGTGGCCAGCCGGCTAGCGCCTAGACGGCTAGCGCCTAGACGGCGTTTGACGGGGATTTTTAGAATAATGGTCATTACACATTATTTCTTTTCAAATGTCATAAGTTCATTGATAGTTATAGTTAACAAGTAAGAATTGATGAAGAAATGACTAATTTTCCTTTGAATTCAACGAAGTTATGGATGGACTACCGCCGAGGGTTCAATTGGCTAATTTCAAATAGTTCAGGGGGTTAATTTACCAAAAAATAGTTTAGGGAATCAATTTTAACTGAAGTAATAATTCAAGAAGTCAAATAGCAACTTACCCTTGCATGAAAAGTCCTAAATTCTTCTGCATCTTAATAGTTCTTAAGGGAAATTGATCATCTTCGGATCTCTTCCACCTAATCTTCCTCATCAAACAATCCAGACCCTTAAAATTTGATCAAACGGTTAAAAACACGGGCCCACTAAAAAGTTATAATAACTTTAACCATTTGATTAAATTTTAAGGATTCAAATTGTGTGATAAAGGTAATTAAGTGGAAGAGATTAGGAAATGATCCATTTCCGTTCTTAAGAGCGCACCTTTGACATTTGTCACAAATTCAAGCGCAATTTATGGCACATTGTCAGAACTTTCACTTACCCCATTATGACTCATTTTGATCACTATTTGAGAATAATACCCATCTGTCTACTTACTGTATAAAACTGCTACATCAACCCAAAAGAGAAAAAGTGTCGACATAAATTCCACAATACAAGCATCTGGCATATGGTGATTTCTTTTACCATCTTTGGTAATTTCCCACATTGCATGCCTAATTGAACTAATTCCTCGATGTAACTGCAAACTTTGGTTAAAAAAAAAAGTGAATTCTAAAAGTCAAAAAATGTACAACGTTATGCAATTGTTTGGACCCGAATTTACACCGTTGGTCCATGCAATCAAGGCCGTTGAGTGAGCATAGCTTCCAACCATTGGATGAAAAAGTGAAGATAATTTTATTATTATTATTAAAGGATAATATTATGGTTTTTATCATAATAATTATCTTTTAATATGAATTATCTTGAAATTCTCTCATACGGGATAAATAGGATGCAAATTATATCTCCAACTTGGAAGAAAGCTTTGCAGTTCGATTTGATTTGGGATTCTCGGCATTTAGACGTATGCTTGGAGTCGGTTAACCATGCATGAAGGTTACCTTTTGATTAGTGGTGGTATCTGAGATAATGGTGCGGCATATTCCAATTTAGGATAATTGTTAGCAGAGCAATATATGTTAATAATTAGCATATCCTTCAGGTGGAAGCACGACATGGGCTAATGCACCTAGACGTGAATATGGGTACTAACATTGCATGGTTTCTCATGATGATATAGGAAGAGTTTCATGTCCATGCAAATTGACTTGGTTTCGTCAAATCCAATGGCCAATAGCCAAGGATGATGGGTCATTGTTAAACGGCTAATTGACGTTGGGATGGCTATCAAGAGTTTTTATTTGTATGGAGTGCTTATCTTCAGGGGGTTCAAGTTGTGGCCAGTTACGGATGGTACGCGAGAAACACATATAGAACTGCTAACTCATCCCTATAAATACAAGATGTTGTGCAACATTTTAAAGACCCCTGCAATTCAACACAAAACTGCCCTGCGCAAACTCTCTCAACAACTTTGAGATTTTTCTTTTCTCTTTTCGCTGACACATCTTCCGTTGGCATCAACAGCACTGTGAAAGCAACCGGTGATATCTTAAGTCGGCATAGATAGCTTTGTCATCGTAGAATTAGCCGATCTCGCAGTATCTTCCGTTGACATCAACAGCACTGCGGCGAGGACGGTTGGTTACCTATCCAAGTCTCGGTTGAGAAGGATTTCCGGAATCTTATTGATTGAGGTCATCTCATTAGCCCTCTCGGCGAAGTGAGGTGTTACAGAATATTGGGCTCGACGCATTGCACGCCAAGTTATTTTATGATTGGATACTCCCAAGTGGGATTTAGAGTTCGGCATTCGGACGGCCGAACCACGTTCACTATCAAGACTTATATTTGCTTTGAGTATTTGTGCCCTTACACCTTGGTGTCGATTCAGCGTGAGTTTACTCTGACGAATAACATCACTATGACCGAATCCGACGACGATGATTCGTGAGCTTCGTAAGAATAGTAACCTTGTCTTCAGGTTCGAGAACCCAAGAGGTCGAGACGCTTTCCTTCCTCGGTCGCAATCGCAAGACGCAGGAGTCAGCCGCGCACCCAACGCAACATCAACAAATTTACTCCTCGGTCGAGCTCGGCCGACGAGTTGGCACGCCCTGCATTCACCGAATGACGTAGTTAGCTTATAGATTACTTGGCCTGCGCGCCACGTAGGCTTGGTAGTTTTTAGGGTTAACATTTTTGGCACGCCCAGTGGGACCCAGTGCTAAAACTACTAAGTTCAAATGATCTATCTCGATCAGGCTTCATGGGAAGAGTGTCATCTCCTATTAAAGAAGCAAAAACAACTTCTCGAGAGATTGGGAAGAATTTCTGAAAGGCAAGAGGCCGGGGCCACAACCAATATTCGGCCTAAGAAAATTGTTAATTTGGCCGAAGAACAAAGGCCACCTATTTTTTCGGTCGAGGCTGAAAATATGGTCGGCCAAGACGAAAAACCTAGGCCACCTATTTTTTCGGTCGAGACTGAAAGTGTGGTAGGCCTAGAAGGAAAATTTCAAGTTTCTAAGCCACAAATCGGCTCAGAAAATGATTCGACAGAAAAGTGCTCCAATGACGAACAAGGCCAAGACATAGGCCTAGCCGGAAAAATCACGCCAATTGATATGATTATTGGCGATAAAGCCGATAGGGAGAAATCTCATTCGGTTAAATTGTTTGAGTTAAAAGCTGAAATTGGCGAAATTATTATGCCCGGGGGGCGTGGTAATGGTTCAATACATTCGGCAGCCGAGGATGAAAAATATTTCGCCAAGTCAAAAGTATTTGGAGATGATTCTATATTCGGCCTAGAGCAAAATCAATTTCAAAATTTTGTTATTACAAGATCTCGGCTTGGAATAAAGCATCGTTGGCCTCCTCCTGACTATGGTTTGGCTACTTTTATTTCCATTTAAAAAATAAAAATAAAGAATGAATAAGAATTTATTTTCTTAACCATTCGGCTGCTTAGCCGATACTTACAAAAATAAAGGGGGCACGTCTGGTATAATACGTGGTTACTCGCCGAGAAAAAATTATTCCCTGACATGCTGCTTACAAGAAGATAAAGGTCAGCCGTGTTGAAATAGGTCTCCACATGGCCTAGCCTATTCACCCTGTGAGATGGGCATTAAGTGGGACAAAAAGGCTATTTGGTGGTATCCACTCATTTGACTGACCTCATGGAAGGCCTTATTTGAAAAAGAGCAAGGTGTTAAAAGCGGCTGAGGTTAGAAAATCCAAATGAGGAGTCTCAAAGGTGATGTAATAAGCAAATATATAAGCCGAGGTCGAAGTCGAGGAAAGTAGGATATATATATATATATATATCCTAAATGGTGGCCTGATGTGCATACATGTGTGTGTGCATTTATATATACACATATATATTTCCTCCTAAACGGTATATATAAAGGGGGAACAGGTGTTACAATCGGCGGATCAGACTTAATCTTGCCGAGGATGAGTATATATAAAAGGGTTGCTTGCCGAGAGTTTTTTAGGCCGAGCTCGGCGTACTTCCCAAGTTATGTAACCAAGTCTTTAGGCTTAGACTTAACTTTTGAAACTAGGGGACATAATTGGCCGCGGGCTTCAAACAAGACTGAAACATGATGTGGCTTTGGGTATCATGGACAACAGAGCATGCAGGCCTCAATGGATGTATGGGTGCAGATGCGGTGGAGTATATATATACATAAGCAGGCTGAGCTCGGCCAAAGGTTGATTATCATGCCATAAAACATAGCACTTGCTTGACCCCAGTCCTTCTCGGCCACACTTGCTCAACTATGAGTTCTTAATAGCATGATGTGCTTTTTGAGTTCTTAATAACATGATGTGCTTTTTGAGTTCTTAATAGCATGATGTGCTTTTTGAGTTCTTAATAGCATGATGTGCTTTTCGTTTGCCGAGAAATTTTTATCTTCTTCGGCGATACCACGATATTTTGGTGGGTACGAGACTTAATTTCCTTAATCATTCGGCTTACGAGCCGAAGCTTAAGGAAATTGGGGGGCAATGTTTGGACCCGAATTTACACCGTCGGTCCGTGCAATCAAGGCCGTTGAGTGAACATAGCTTCCAACCATTGGATGGAAAAGTGAAGATAATTTTTTTATTATTATTAAAGGATAATATTATGGTTTTTATCATAATAATTATCTTTTAATATGAATTATCTTGAAATTCTCTCATACGGGATAAATAGGATGCAAATTATATCTCCAACTTGGAAGCGAGCTATGCAGTTCGATTTGATTTGGGATTCTCGGCATTTAGACGTATGCTTGGAGTCGGTTAACCATGCATGAATGTTACCTTTTGATTAGTGGTGGTATCTGAGATAATGGTGCGACATATTCCAATTTAGGATAATTGTTAGCAGAGCAATATATGTTAATAATTAACATATCCTTCAGGTGGAAGCACGGCATGGGCTAATGCACCTAGACGTGAATATGGGTACTAACATTGCATGGTTTCTCATGATGATATAGGAAGAGTTTCATGTCCATGCAAATTGACTTGGTTTCGTCAAATCCAATGGCCAATAGCCAAGGATGATGGGTCATTGTTAAACGGCTAATTGACGTTGGGATGGCTATCAAGAGCTTTTATTTGTATGAAGTGCTTATCTTCAGGGGGTTCAAGTTGTGACCAGCTACGGATGGTACGCGAGAAACACATATAGAACTGCTAACTCATCCCTATAAATACAAGATGTTGTGCAACATTTTAAAGACCTCTGCAATTCAACACAAAACTGTCATGCGCAAACTCTCTCAACAACTTTGAGATTTTTCTTTTCTCTTTTCGCTGACACATCTTCTATTGGCATCAACATCACTGTGAAAGCAACTGGTGATATCTTAAGTCGGCATAGATAGCTCTGTCATCGTAGAATCAGCCGATCTCGCAGTATCTTCCGTTGGCATCAACAGCACTGCGACGAGGACGGTTGGTTACCTATCCAAGTCTCGGTCGAGAAGGATTTCCGGATCCTTATTGATTGAGGTCATCTCATTAGCCCTCTCGGCGAAGTGAGGTGTTACAGAATATTAGGCTCGGCGCATTGCACGCTGAGTTATTTTATGATTGGATACTCCCAAGTGGGATTTAGAGTTCGGCATTTGGACGGCTGAACCACGTTCACTATCAAGACTTATATTTGCTTTGAGTATTTGTGCCCTTACACCTTGGTGTCGATTCGGCGTGAGTTTACTCTGACGAATAACATCACTGTGACCGAATCCGACGACGACGATTCGTGAGCTTCGTAAGAATAGTAACCTTGTCTTCAGGTTCGAGAACCCAAGAGGCCGAGACGCGTTCCTTCCTCGGTCGCAATCGCAAGACGCAGGAGTCAGCCGTGCACCCAACGCAACATCAACAAATTTACTCATCGGCCGAGCTCGGCCGACGAGTTGGCACGCCCCGCATTCACCGAAGGACGTAGTTAGCTTATAGATTACTCGGCCTGTGCGCCACGTAGGCTTGGTAGTTTTTAGGGTCAACAACAATACAACCCAAAAAACAATCTATCATTTATCACAATTGAAAGAGATATCGATATAAAGAGCAATTATAACACTGACTATGATGAGAGTTAAAAACATTTATGAGCAATCAATCTCCAAATTACATTCAAAATGAATTCGAATGCAAAGTTGTAACTTGTAAGTGTTAATTTAGTGCGTCTGAATATCAATATCGATGACAATGCCAAAAACATAGTGCTGTTAATCTTTAAAAAGGCAAGGCTACCAAGCTTTTTTCCCTATGCTTTGCTGGTAGCTAGTAGTCATATCTTTTTATTTATTTTTAGATTGAAGAGCAGACAAACTTTTGAACTCACGTCATAGGGCAAAAACAACACTCTTTTCCGCTACTGTACTAGAGGCCACTTGCATAGCTGGTAGCCATATCAATCGCATCAGATTGAACGCAGACGACAAAAAAGGACCAATGTCGCAAGGTGTGGTAGCTATTTGGAACAAGGGCAGCATATACTTTCCTGCAACTGTGTGTGCCTAACCACGATTGATAGCAGAAAGAGGCAAAGGGTTTGGTACGAATTATACTCGAAGCATTTGTCATATCCATCAATGTTATTTTTATGAGTTTTGACATGCAAGTGTTGCATGTACCAAACTACGTCAGGCTAATTACACAACCTAGCACTTCAATTTTTGCTATATCTAAGAGTTGTTCAAGTTAAGTATGCACACTATATACTTAATAACTGGTTGAATTTTTCAGGTCGAGGGGCCGAGGATCTCACTCTAACAGTACCAATATTATTTATAACTTGGTAACTATCACCTGCTCAATCCGTTAGGTGTGATGTTTTATCACAAAAGACATTGGTATTAGTTAGAGCGTAGTAATTCTATTTTAAACTTTTCTTCTTCTAGCCCTCTAGCTGATGTGAGATTCAACACACCCTGCACGTGGGATCCGATTAGTGGATCACACGTGGAAGATCCACACATCGGCAACCACATGGAGCCAAGTTGGGGCTCACCCAACACGCAAGGCCAATGGGGACCCACCCAATCACGTTGCAACATTGGCCTACGTGGAACCAAGTCAGAACTCACCCATTGCGCAGGGCCAGAGGGGACTCACCTAATCACGTGGCAGTATGAGCGCGTCCCTTGACTTCGATACCATGTTGAATTTTTCAGGTTGACGGGCTGAAGGCCCCACTCTACCACCGATATTGTTCCTAACTTGGTAATTACCACGTGCCACATCCGTTAGGTGTAAGGTTTTATCACAAAAGGTCTTGATGTTAGTATAGTGGAATAATTCTATTTTAAACTCTTCTTTTTTTGGGCCTTTGGCCGATGTGGGATTCAACATAACTGACTCTAAATTCACGCATTTATTTATATTACGGTTGATCATTTACGAGGTGACTTTGACCGTTGATGCATTGTGAGTTATAAATGCATAAACGGTTGATATCAACCCGCGAAGTAGTGTTAAATTGATAACACTTTTCAAATATGATAAAAGAACGAAGAAACTTCCCAAGAGAATTTCAATCATCCAACTTTACTAATTCATTATTAGTCTAAGACTGTGTTTAGTATCAATTTTTTTTTTCAAAAACTGTTTCACTCTAAGGTTAAACGATAAAAAATGTTTGATAAAAATAAAATATCATGCTTATTTTAAAAGCAATAGCCTCTAGATAGTAACTTTTAAACGCATCTTGTAGGTAATAAAAAACGGAGTTGAACCTTTAACGAATATTTTCAAATCCTGTAATACCCTCTTTAATTTAAAAAAATGATTTGGAGAACAAAGTAACGGTCACCGTCTACCATTACAAACACTAACCTTACACCACCACCATTGCAGTCGCCATCATCACAACTGCCACCATCGACAGTGCTGCCATCACCGCCGCCATTGTGCCGCCACTGCCACGATCACCTTCATAACCACAACCACAACCGCCACCATTGCGACAACTGCTGATGTCGCCATCCCTACCACTATTGTTACCTATATACCCAACGACCATACCCACTATTGGTATCCTCACCATAACTCTACTTTTTCCTCTGCCATCACCATTGCACCCACCATCACCACCAACACACCATTGCCTCCATTGTCACCACCAACACACCACAACTGCTCTCGCCACCATCCCTACTACCATGTCCATTTTGGTTAATATACAACTATATCACTTTAAAACCAAACACTTTTACATTGCTTTTCATACTCACAATACTTTTAAAAATACAGTATCAAATGCTCAATTACTTTATTTTACAGTTGATTATTTTTAAAGTACAACAGAAATAGTTTTTTTACAAAGTGCAGCAATCTCAAACTGGCCATAAGTCAACTTCTCATGAAAGAAACTTTTTATTAACAGTAAATTGTAGCAATGTTCTCTCAACTTTAGTCAAATTGGAGCAATGGTCCCTCAACAAAAAATTCATTACCATTGATCCTTTAACTCATCAAACGTGTAGCTATGGTCATTTTCGTTAACTTTGTCAGAGTTCTATAAAAAAGAGTTATGTTGGAAGGACCATTAGTACAATTGGGTTAAAGTTGATGGACCATTACTCTAATTGGGTTTAAGTTGATGGACTATTCTTTCTGTTGAATTAAAGTTGAGGGACCATTGATACAATTTTTTTTACTTGATTCTATCAAAATGTGCATGGTACGTGACTCATTTTGACGAAAGTTCTAACTGAGTTGACGAAAATGGTCATAGTTGCATGTTTTGATGAGTTGATGGACCAATGAATGCATTCTTAGTTGATGGGCCATTACTTCATTTGAGTTAAAGTTGAGAGATAATTGCTACAATTTACTCTTGAGAAATTTTATTTGGACCTAGCTATCCTATCTCTACACCCAACTAAAAAATTTTCTCTACTAAACTTTCAAGTGTGCCCTTAAATAAATAAAAATAAGAAAATAAAAGAAAATAAACATTGGTGTTTTTATCTCTACACCCAATAACTCAAAAAAATGGCACACATCTGCACTCCTCCATTATTTCCCACAAAACACACCCCAAATGATAACAAAATATGCTCCTGAGTTCATCAACAAGTAGGCTTGCTAGAAACTTGTGTTGCATGAAACCCTTAGCAGCCATCATTTATAATTTCAGCGGAGAAAACTTCTTACCAATTTGTTGGACATGAAACAAAATCCTGCAATATGAGACAAAGCTTCCATGTCAGTGTCTATTTAGAAGAGATAGCAACAAGGGTTTCTAGCAAGCTGACTTGTTAGTTTTAATAATTTATGCAAGCAGCAAACTCCCAGATAATGGTTCAAACAAGCAAACATATTAGACGAAAACCTATGCTGAAATTATAAATGAGGGCTGATAAGGGTTTCTAGCAAGCTGACTCATTGATGAATTCGAGATAATATTTTTTTTGTTATTTGGGTGGGTTTTGTCAGGAATAATGGATGAGTGCACTGGTGTGCTAGTTTTGGAGTTATGGGGTGTAGAGATAAAAATACTAATGTTTATTTTATTTTATTTTCTTATTCTTATTTATTTAACGGTAAACTTGGAAGTTTGGTAGATAAAACTTGTTAGTTAGGTGTAAAGATAAGATAACTGAGTCCAAATAAAATTTCCCTTTACTATTTTATTAAGGAAGACATGTTAAGTAAGCTAAAATATACGCTAAATACTCTGTATCCTAGCTCGTTTAAACCGCATTTCCACCCTTTTAATAGCTTTGGGTTTGAGAGTGAAGTTGGGGACACTTACTGCTCACGTGAATAATGAGCTGCATTGCACCTTGTCGAGACAAGGATTATAAGAGCTAAGTTTGAACTTTTCATAAATTAACTAACAGTGTAATGCATCAAGTCTTCTCACATATAAAAAAATTATTTTTAAAGAAAAAACTAATGAAAATAGTTTGAACATTTTAAGTTTTTAACGATAATAACAAAATAAAAGGTAAAATAAATAGTACCCATGTTTGACTTTTTTAGTAGTAAAAAATATAATTTTTTGTTAAAGTAAACAATACCGTGAATTTTTCATTAAAACACCATATTTTTAATTGCAGACCAATGGCAGTTTATAAAAAGGAACAAATTTTTAATGTTCATCGCATGGAAACTGCTCTTGTTTTCAACTTAATGTTTTGGTGTGCAAATAGTACACTCGTTACAAAAGTGCCCCACTTGGCCAAAATTTCAAATGGCGACCCGTAACCCGTTCCTTTTGAATATTTGAAATTGGCCCAAAAATCTGGTTTTTTTTTGTTACTGCCCACAAACTGCATAAATATTCGTATACATCACCGTCCGCACTTGTGATGATCATGCACCGCCCATCTTACCGAATCTGTGCACTTTTTTTTTTTCTTGAAAAAAAAAAAAAACCATTTGAATAGTTTCGCGACAATGATCTATTTTTTAAAGAGTGAAAGGATTTATTGAGGCATTTCAATCTTATTCTGAATATTATTGTGTAACTCCAGCTTCAAGAATTAAACTCAAAATGTATCATATAAAATACGAGCATATAATTCATTTCGAATCGCTAAATCATCCTATGATAATTGAATCTTGTGCACATATTTAAGAACATAATTAAAATATAGCAATGAGTAGCGTAATTGATTGACTATCTTGTGTACATTTAACTAAAAATGATGGAAAGTGGGTGTGATTGACTAATTTAATGCACAATGTCATATTGTATTATTTTATCTTAGTGACATTAAATTTTATGTAAGCCAGAAAAAAAATTATGAATTGCTTGTGCATTGTACTTATGCAAGGCTAGATGGTATCTAAATGCGATGAAATCCGTACGCTTTTTTAAATCATTACGGGGTGGTTCAGTTGTTAATGACAAATTTTAAACTCGTATTTCACAAGGCACATCTTAGATTTGATTTTTAAACACTGATAAATTATACGATGGTGGTCAGAAGAAACTGAAATACCTCTGTAAGTTTTTCCAGCCTCTAAAATAGTAGACTGTAGTAACAAAACCACAAACTTATCTCTTTAAATAAAAAATCCATATTTTTTTATATTGCTTAACTAGTAATAACCATTCCGTTTCTGGAAAATGAACATTATTTTTCGGGTCAAACAAATAGAAAATAGACAAAGAAATGATGTGGAAATACTTGATTGGACAGTATCAATCAGAAATGCTCCTCCACCTCCCCACACCGGATAGAACCCCCCTCTCCCTCTCTTCTCTCAGAAGGCTCAGCCCAAGCCAGTCTACTTCTAGAAGCGCGGCACGCAGCCCCTAGGCCTCGGTCGCTCTCCCACACGCCTCGTCCTCCCTACACCCTCCCCCAGAAGCAGTCATACGACTGTTCCTCCATTCCCCCTCCATAACTCCTGTCTTCATCTCTCTCTCTCTCTAACGGAATCCTTATCTCTGCGCTC